>VXBO01011191.1:134074-299136 GCA_013400135.1 Rhinoptilus africanus
GTAGTTTGCACAATTTAGTCAAGCTATGAGCGATTAAAAATGAGAAAGGAGACAGCTTTTATTAACAGGGAAAACTTACCAGTTTGCTTATAACATACACATTTGAAGGTTGTAAGATAACATACCATGTCTTCAGGGTTACTGTCTTAGCTCTGTGTCCTTTAAAGCAAACACTGATTGCGTGGTGCTCTGAATTGCTTAGCAACTGGGATCTGTATTAATTTCAGCATATCTGCATGTTTTTATTAGGAAAAGGTTTTTGTACAAGACATCTTTAAACTAGTATAATTAAAGAAAACCATCAAGCTCTAAGTTACATTTTTTTAAAAACAGAACAATATGAACTTTTCTATAAAAAGGCCCTTACGTGGTCCTTTCACCAAAGGATCCAAAAGTCTTTTCCAAATATCATATAAGCCTCACAAGTTATCATTGTATAGAAAGACTCATACATTGACTCCTATTCTTTGGTTTGCAGGAGCTACAAATGAGGTGGTTCCCTTGAGGTTCATCTAAAGATAATGAATTCATTGTGTATTGAGCTGTAGGAGGAAATCTTCAAAGTTAGTCCATCTCTGCTCATTAACTTCCCACTTCTTCCTCCAGTTTCAAAAGTTTTATGCCCTAGTTGTGCAGATAAGTGTGAGAGAAGGTGTGTTTTGATGGGTGATTGTTCTCAGGCTGTGAAAATGAAGGAGGCATGTGACTTCAGCAGCTCTTCAGCTACTGAGAGACGCTTGGGATGTTTTTATTTATGCGCAAAAGTTTATGAATATGACTGACTGTTGACTGCGACAATAGACAGGGCCCAGTTATTTTTCTGTGGATTTGACTCTGTAGTCTGAAGAAAATGATTACATCCCCCTTCAAATGGATATTGCGATTTCTGATTAGCTTGGGATGTGCTAATGAAGTCATACAAAGAGCTAGTATTACTGTAATGACATGCAAGGTCTGAATTAGAGGCATATTGTTATTGGCTGAATACAATTGTCTATTGCTGCTTTATTCCCTGGATTATTCTTAAGACTGCATTTTTGTATTAACAGTCTTGTTTCTCCCTTCTGTGAGGCAGCATCTCCATTGCCTTTTATTTTTCCTCCCTTACCACTGTGAGGTCATAATTAGGCAACCAGCAGAAAATGTTTTACTTGATCATAAAAGATAATAGTTTCATTTTACCTGCCTTGCAGACTGGACTTAATTGTAGTTGATGCAGAGTAAATCTTTTAAAAGGAAAAAACCAAACCAACATACCTTTAGTCAAAATGGAATTATTTGTACTATAGTTCATTAAAATGAAGCATCATTTGATCACAAAATTGCTATCAGAACTGCTAACAAATTTCTCAGCTATAAGGAAGTTTGCATTAGTTAAGTGCTAGACAAATTCTAGGATTAGGAAAATCTGTTACCATTCTGTGTATAAACCCCTTCAATGTAGCTAGTGGTCTTCAGGCTAGATAAATAATTTGTATTTTAAATACAAATCCCATGAGACAATTGCAGACACCAAGATCTGACGGTGTCCAGGATCCATAGGGAATATGTGACTGCATGAAAGTCAGGGCTTTTTCAAGCTGGTGGCCTTGTCCTTGCAGTGTTTTCTTCTTCCTCCTCACCATGACTCTACCAAAAAGAGCCATGATCCAAATGGTAGACTTTCTTCCAGAGGCTACAGACTCCACTAAGCTGGCATAGGAATGAAAGGAGACCAAGCTTGATGGTTTAGTGACATTTCATTAGAACTCCTGTTAGATACTGGGCCTGTTTTACAGGGCCCAGAACAAGGAGGAAATGGTGTCCTAGGCAGCTGCATGTTTTCTGAGTATAGGTCCTGAGAACTGATTATTCCTTATACAAAATTTCCCTGCCCCTTCTTTTTGTTTATGGGTGCTGTTTGTGGGCCAGTGTGAATAATCAAGGCTTACTTTGCTCAGCAGGTGAAGTGGGAGTTGTCATTGGAAAGCTATGGCAATGTTGCTTCAGACTAATTTAAAACAATTTATTTTGTAAATTTGATGAACTGAAATCATTCATTTTGGACCTAATCCATTCAAAAGTTAGTTTGATTTTTGTGGGCATTTTAAGGGCAAAAGGCAGCTAGTATGGGGGGCTTCTCAGTGCTGTCTTTGGATAGCTCAGGACTTAGGCCATTACCCTGTTGCATCAAAGTGCAATTCATTGCCCACACAGATCCTTTCCTCTTCCCTGGAGGTTGACATCCAAGGAACTGATACTCTGTCCAACTTAAACCATTGCATTTTACTAAACTGTGAAAAATAATTAAATCTAAGTTTCTCATTGATTAGGTGGGTGTCTTTTAATGACCTTTATGTCCTTGCCTCTCTGGGCTACAAAGCACATAGTTTAGTTAAACTAGGCTATGCTAAACAGGAGAGTCCTATCCCCAAATTCTGTGGGACCAAGTGGTGCACACACAGAAGGTGTGACATGTCAGTTCAAATGGTTGTAAATTAGAGAAGAGTTCTGAATCCAGGTCATCACCATCCTACTTGATTCTGAGATTCCCAGACTGTTATGAATTATTACAACTGTTTACTCTTAACTGTTAAACCAGTGCATTTTGACATTGACGAAATGAACAACTGGATGTTGTTTTCATATAGGAAATATCCATTCAAAACTATTGGCTGAATTTTATCTGAATTTGTGTCATTCTGTGTTGATTAAGTTTTGTTTCTCAGGCAGATAAGGTCTTCCCTCTTCCTTTCCTCCTACCCTATGATAGCTCAGCACTTCCAGTTTGACTCATCAGCCAACACAGCATGGCTCTCTTCTGAATCTGGTACAAAAGAGAATAGCTCTGTCCATCTGTAAATGGCCTCATCATTATTTTAATTCTAATGATAAATGATTCTTATCATGAAGTAATATTGTCTGCAGTATAAATATTGCTGGTTGTCACATAATTCCTACCTGGGAGTCTGGACGGAGGCAGAAACCCCACCTAATTCTCTTGTGCTACAAAGGAGGAACCTCTGTACTAGTGACTGGCACTTCCACAGCTGCTGTGACCTGCACCAAGGGCTGTCCTGGTGCAATGCCAGGCTCATCTGGTGGAAACATAAAGGTTGGTTTAAGGTCCCTTTGCACATCCCCTTCTCCTTTGTCAGGTACAGTCTGCACTGCTGGGCTGTGATTGAGGTCTTGTATCTATGAATATATAATATTTTATTTGCAGACGCTGTGATTAAAAAAAAAAAAGGACAAGGGAGGAGGGAATATATGCTAATAATACTTTGTTTCTGCTAGATTAGTAGCAGCTTGCTAAAGTGGCCTGCCATCAAACAGTATTTATAGCAATGTATAAAACATATTAGTGACATCCCTTTTAAATTCAAAAGCTTTAGCTAATATCACTGTCTGCATTCAAAGCAGAGCTCAGTGCCTAAAAGCCAGTCAATAAACATTTTAGTACTGCTCTATTCCAGTGATCTGAATTCAATAATGTTACCTTTCCAGAAGCTGCAAAATGGAAAGTGAAAGAATGATTTATGAAGCTTAGCTATGCATGGCCAGATAAGAAAGCTTTAACTGATGCTTGCAGGATTCTCTTTAATGAAGTACAAGTCGCCAAGATAAGTTTAGGTAAATGAAGCCTCTGTCACAATATGTTACAGCAAAAGAAATGACAGACACAGCAGAGCAGATGGAGGTTATTACAGAACAGTGGTGTCAAGGAATGTAGTCTAGGTAACTGCACAAAGACAGAACAGATGCATTAGCTTTGTTATTAACAATATCACGATACCGACGAACATTTATAGAATCTGTTTAAATTAAGCCTAGCAAGCTTCTTTCCTTAAATTGACATTTAGCCTTCATTGAGATCACGTTTCTAAGCCATCACTTTCTTTTGAGTAGAACACTTCTCTTCAGTACCGCTCTCCATTTTTGATGTTGTTATGAACTGCAAAAACCTGGTGCTTTTCTCTTCAAAATGTTTTGCTTGTTTTGTTTTGTTTTTAATACCTGCCTTGTTGAAAATTTTAAGCAGCATTAATTTAAAAGAGTAAAATTCCTGTTGTCTTTTTTTAACATCCTACTTTAACATGTAATGTCCTGTTGTAAATGAAAGGATACAGGTGAACCTACGCTTGACTCTTGAGGCACAGGACGCAGAATTAGCATGTGTGAGAAACTTACCTTGAATTATGCCCTTTTCAGGAAAGAACTGGAACTAAGTAAATGTGAAATCTGCATTTGCCTTTCCTTCTGTCCCCTGATGATTTATACTGGGCAGGTAAACAATTTTCAGGGAAAAAGGTGAATCGTCAGGGAGCTAATCCTAAGATGACTTTTGAGACTGCACTTGCACACTAAGCTTGTTTGGTGATTGTTTCTTGAAGAACATGTTCTTTGCTTCTAATGTTCTTAGAAGTTAGGACATTTAAAAAAAATTCTATTTATAAAGACTTTCAAATTTCAAACCACAGCATCAGGAAAATAGAGTTTTGTTCTTTACCTCCTGCCAAAAAAGCTATACTAGCTTCCAAAGTGAGGTGTATCACACCTGTAGGATGAGAGCCTCTGTGCTGGGCAGGCTGCCAGGCAAGTACATCGGGTTTCTCTACAAATGTGCACAGGACTGGAGCTCAGGAGGTTGTGTCACACAATCCATCTACTTTGCCAGGGTGCTTTCTTCCTGTGTTTGCTCTGCTCAGTGAAAAACTAGCACTGAAGGCACATACTACCTGTATACACTGATAGTAGGTTAACTTCATAGACTATTTTAGTGCAGTGTCTTTTCACGGAGGGGGAAAAGATAAAGAAGGAGGTGTTATGCAATGTCCCCTTTCTGCAGTTTGAAATACCTCCAGAAGAACGAATGTTAAACTGAGCTGGGGAGGTTTTCTCTTTGGTACAGTAAGATAGAGAAATACTTATTGTTCCTCTATTCCTTTATATGTCAAAAGTTTTCCCCTTCCCCCATGTAAGAATTAATGGCTTGGTTTTGTTTCTATGATTACCCCTGTCCCAAAGCTTAGGTTTTTCCACCTTCTGTGATGTTAAAGTCTCTTTTCAGCATCTTTTTTATGTTAGTCAGTGTGGGAAGAATGAAGGAAAAGGAAGAGTGGAGAAGGAAGGTGAGGAAGTAAAAGCAGAAGAAACAAGGGAACCTGCAGACATAATTTTTTTTCCCCTATGGCTAACAAAATAACAGGAAGGATCTGCATTTACTCTGGCTAATTCAGTTGTACTCCTCTAACATTGTGGAGTTGACATTAATTTATTGAGAAATGGCATTGACTTTGAGGCAGCACCCTACCCAACTGTGAAATCTGTGTATTACCAAAGTTTGTTTCTTGTATTTCCATGCTGTCTTCAGCTCTAGTCTGATAATTTGCGGAGAGTGTTGGATAATGAAACATGAAGTGATGCTACAAAACTCAATTAATGTAGATAAATTTTGCATTTTATTTGTTCAGATCTGAAGGTTACTAGCTTTTTAAATTAGAAGTATTTTCTGTTGTGTTTTTTTTTTCTTTTTTTTTTTCCTTCATTTTAGGCAAAATCTTTCAGCCTATGAAGAGCTAAAACATCTCCATTCTGGTTTTGCTGATTTGTTATGCTTTTTGTAACAATTTAGCCTGTAAGTAAACAAAGACAGATTCCACTCAGATGCCACAATTGGTTCAGCATTCCTTGTGGTGTTTTAATAATAGTTTCAACAGCGGTGCCTTTTTATCCCCGCAAGTCGTCTTTCCTACTGCTGTGTTTATGAAGGGCAGCAGAGAGAAGCTTGGGAAAGAGTGGGAGCTAGAGACAGCGAGAGAGAATGAGAGCGTTAATTCTGTAAGGCTTAGAATTGGCTTCTTGTATTTTCTTCACACATTATTTGT
This sequence comes from Rhinoptilus africanus, assembly GCA_013400135.1. Taxonomy (NCBI): domain Eukaryota; kingdom Metazoa; phylum Chordata; class Aves; order Charadriiformes; family Glareolidae; genus Rhinoptilus; species Rhinoptilus africanus. The sequence continues at coordinate 139,942 of VXBO01011191.1, forward strand.
CTTTAGTGTAATAAAGTCTGGGGTTTATTTTTTTGTGTTCACAAAATCTGAGTGTTATTTGGGCTCTGTAGATCCTGGTAGGTTCTAAAAGAAGAAGGGAAATTAGTTTCTGCATCACTTGGTCTATACAATGGACTAGTTAGAAATAAATTTGTCTTTTACTAAATTGGAGCAAAAATGTGTACTTGCAAAACAAAGTGAGAACTACTATTACCAAAATTCAGGCAATGGTTGTGGGTTTCTTTTGTGCCTGAGGAAAGACAAGATAGGTAAGAAGTACAATCCTGTGCACCTCTCCTCCCCCAACACGTTTTACAGGGATTTCAGAAATTGTTGTCGCAGTTAATTAATTAGTGAACATTTGAGGGAAGAGGAGTGGGTGGCTTGGCTGTCAGTTCCTAGCCTTTGTGTTCACTGGGCTGAAATCTGACCAGGCTGGTAGAAGGACCCGAGGGTATGTAGGCATCTAAGATTCCATAAATGCAAACCATTTTCATTGTTTCTATCTTTTTTTTTAAAAGCAGAAGAAGTGTGTGTTGTCCCATTCTCTTCAGCTGGCAAGTGTTTCCTAGAAGTCTTAGTTTTTGGAGGATGAGGGGTATACTGAGCAATGTGGCGCACCTTTGGGACTAAGACGTGGTGATGCATCAGGTAGACAGAACAGGTTATTTTTTTCCCTTCAAATGAAGGTTCAGTGGTGCTCTGAATTCTGTGAAGAAGAGGTACCAACCCTTCTCTGCTTTGGTGTGGCACGGACAAATGCTGCTCCCAAACACTTTACTTGCTCTGTGTTCCCAAAGTCTGCCTGTCGAAAGAAAAGTTGTGCTTTATTCCGACCTGCCTGCACGCCCCTCTTCCATCCACCCGTCAATCCATCCATACACCCAATGTTACCCCTGTTGGTGCCAGGGGCAGTCATGGCACCACAGACCCTGCTATCTAGCAAGAATGGGGACTGCCAGAGAGCTCAGACCATGCACAGAAAGTTACTGACACTGTTAACTTGGCAAATCTTAACAAGTAGGTTCTGCTGCTCTGTAACATGGTTTCTCAAACACACCTCAGAAATAGCAGCACTCTTCAGGTCTGCCTCAGAGTTTTGACCTTCAAAATTAAGAGCTGAATCACATGTAATTTTTCATATGGTTTGGTTTCAATGGTTCATGCAAGATGCTTGACTCAATTAAATAGAGAAATAAATCATAATTAGATCAGAGTTAAGGGAATCAATCTTATATTGTATGGAACACCTAGAAGCTTCAAAGTGAGCAGCACTGCTTTTCAACTACAAGGGAAAATGAACGGAAGACAACCATAGCTTTCCTTTGTTTTTCATTTTTAAGAGCAGGTACGTAAGATTTAAATAAAGCTTCTAGTAAGTAGTGAGATTAATAATGAACTGATATATGATAGATTTTCCTTGGATGTTCAGGCACCTGTAAGTTCAAGGTTCTACTCAAAACTTATAATTTAAAATAGTAATAATATACTAAATACCAAAGGGATAGTTGTGATGGAAATGTGTAATAAACCAACTTTATTCCGTATCATAGAACTGACATAAAAGAAGGCTTCAGATTAAGAACTTCCCACTTTGTTGAAGTGACATAGGTCTCAAAAAAGAGACCTTAACAAAAGATTGCACTAGAATTAATCCCATCTGTTTGAATCATCTGTCTCTGTTCCTCTCCTGAGCAGTTTTATAAAGGTCCCTTCAAATCCACCCAGGTGACGTTCTTCAGTCGTGTGTGTTTGGAGTGAGTTTTGTTTGTGTTTTTCTTTCTGTTAGCTGGTTGGGGTTTTTTTGGTTAGTGTGTGTTGGTTGGATTGTTTGTTTGGTTTTATTTTTCACAAAAATAAATCCAGCTACCATGCAACTATTTTTATTAGGGGAGTTTAAATCTCTTCTGCTTCTTTAACTTTTGTTTGAATAATTTAATAGCCTGGGTTTCTTTGTTCCTCTGACTTAATAAGTTTTTATCAAGTCACATTTTGAAAAATAAGAAAATCTTCAATTTGCACTTGCTTATCTGAGACTGTAATTTGGTATACTCATGCTAGGGAAACTGGTGATTTCAAATGGAATTTGGGCCCAATTTGGGCAATTGGAAATGTTTCTTTCTGGGTTAGTAGGTTAAGTAGACGTTTCAGAATTTCCCAAACTTGAAAGGTTGATTGAAACCCAATTTGAAATTTGACCATGGCTGAACTGCTCAGCTACATTCCTGGCTTCACAGGACATTTTCTGTTGTGAAGGCAAGCTTTTGGAATAACTGTCTTTTTTACAAGCTAGTAGAAATATCGTTATTTTTTGTATAAAATGGTCTTTTTACAATCCCTTTCTCTTTACATGGGGTAAAGTTACAGTTAACATTCTACTCCAAGGGTGCTGCTCAGCAGTGAGGAGCAGTCACTTGAAATAGGCGGTGGGTTGCCTCATCTGTCCAAAAAACTCAGTGCCGAAAACTCTTCTTGTGGCACTTGGCTTTCAAGGTCTTGCGATTTATTCTTTCGTTGTGCAGCACGATGCCAAATGTCCAGGCACAGCATTTATCTCAGGCTAGTCTGAAGATTATGTGAAATGCAGAAATTTTATAGTAAAGTTTTCATTACTGCTCGATTTAATTTTTTTTTTATTAATATGTAAGGCTTGAGTCCTCCAGATACTGTTTGAGACGGTACACTGTAATCTCTGTTAGACTTTGATCTGCCAGTCCAGCTCTGTAGTCAAAGTTCTGACCTCGTAATTGTGAACAGCGAAAGATGTGACACTGCGGGTATCTGTATGCTTCTTTCCATTCAGTTGGCACAAGCACTAGGTTTGTTTTTAACTTTCTTTCACTAGCGCTTGCACTAGTTGTGTGAATAAGCTCTTAGAGGCTTTTTAAATAATTACTCTTTCTGAACTTTTCAGAATTAAAGTAGTGAATAGCAGAGTGTTTTCAAATGTATTTTTTTTAAAAAAAAATACGTACATACGTATAAAAATGTCTGAACAGTATAATTGGATGTCCAAATTTCAGAAACAGATCAAAGAGTCTGACTGAATGTGAATGCATTTTCTCTGGTGATAAATTTTTTTGTTCTTAGATAATCTAAGATACAGTACCTCCTACAAACCAACACTTTCTGATAGCCTAGAAGCACTAGAATTAAATTTTCCCTTAATTTTTAAACTGACATTTACTAATTACTAGTAGGAGTAGCTCATGCGAGTTTTGCTCTCTGAAGGCATTTTTGTAATGTCTTTACTGGTTAAAAACACAGAGGATTCCTGTTACTGATGCCAGGTGGTTTTGGATATAAGCAGATAGAAAGAAGCAGCCATTATACGTGCACTGCTGTGGTTCTGTTTCTTCTTAAAAGCTTAGGTATTATGCCTGTTATTTTAAAAAATTTAATTTGAATTTTTAAGAAGCTGATGTCTGAACTACTCTCATATTAAGTCCCAGTAGTTTGTGGTATTGATCTTCTAAGTTAATAGTAAGTGATTCAAATGGAAGCTTTCCAAAACATAACTCACAAATATTTTTTATTTCTTAAAGATAAGTGTTTATCTTAGATTTTCAGTACATTGAAAGAGCAGCCTGTCATTTACTGTGCCCCTCATCTGTTAGCCAGTGAAAGTCTGAATTTGATGAGCTAATCCTCTGCGTGCTGCGGAGTGTATGTCGGGGAGTCGGTATGGAAAGACTCATTCTAGGTTCTCTGGATGCATCTTTCTGCATTGATGAAAATTCTCAACAGTTTGTTGAAGAAACTGTTGAATGAAAATGAGATTTACCTTTATTTTTTAACTTAAATGTGTACTGGTGATGACTTTACTGTTGATCTTAAGTGGAAAAGTTCCAAAATGGTGGACGTGAATTTTTTTTTTTTTTTTTTTTTTTTTTTTTTTTTAAATTTTACTTTTTCAGTGTTAGATGGATTTAAGTTCATATTTTTAAGATATTGGCTACCGCATATCTGGCTTTCACCATGGTTTTAAGCAGTTCAGTTCTGGACAAATTTGCAAGGTGGGTGCATTAATCCTCCCTTCTTAAATACAGCCATTAATTCATTGACTAATGAGAAGCTTTCGCATTAGGCACGCTGATCTGCAGGTGCTGGGTTGCTCTGTATAGATGGCCATGACTGGGTCCAAGGCGCCTGGGGACTGTCTGGAGAACAGCAGGGCGTACAGCTGTAATGTTTCCAAACCTGAGCGAGTGGTGTGTACAGCTGTAATGTTTCCAAACCTGAGTGAGTGGTGTGTGTGGTGCTGAGCTCTGCGGATTTCCCCAGCACAGAGCTCCGCATGATGCCTTGTTGCACCACACGCAGAATTTCTCCTGTTGCAATAAGCAAAGGGAGAGAAGTGTGTTTTAAAACTTCAAGTCATGTCACTTAGTTTTGGGGAAAGGAAGAAAACCCTAAATATACAAATAATAGTCATGGATATCTTTAACTTTTGCCCACCATCTTGCAGATAGAAGGTATTTATTTCTGTGTCCTCGTTGGAACAGCTCCATTAGCAACTAAATAATTTGCTTTTTGTGTGTTTACGCATCAGAATGCTGCTGTGCTCTTTGAGCTGTCACTAACTGTAACAGGCTAACAATATAATTGTAGTGGGCTGATGGAATATAAGATGACAAAAGTTTTACTAGAATAAAGTACTCTTATCCATCTCTCTGGTCTTTAAATGTAATAGTGTGATAAATGTATTGTGTGAAAGTGTTACATTAAGGAAGATAAAGAATATTCCAGGAAAAATATCTCACTTGTGATTACTGAAGTGATTTGTGATACCCGTATTGAACTCTATCCCAAAAGCATAACAACTATTTTCTGCTGGATTTCTTACAAAATCAATGCTAACAAATTTCAGAGAAGGAGTTCAAATCAGATGGGAAATTTTTGTGTGCTGTGACTTGCCTTTTGTTTTCTAGTTATTGCTATTTATACCAGTCTTGGAAAGATTAAAAAATACGTGGCTTCTCTCTCTGTTACCATTCACTATTTTTTCCCCTTAGGCTCTTCTTTTCTCTCCATTGTTTAAGGACAGTGAATCTCTTCACACACATTTAGCAATGAGGGTTGAAAGCTTTTGGTGAACATCATGAGGGGGAGTGAACTTCTCAATGACGCTTTACAATTAGATGGGATGTTTTTCCCATGAGGTGAGCAGGTTTTGTTCTATCCTAGTTACGCTTCTCTCTGAAATGCCATTTTTTGAATGGGAAAGCTTCACTTGATATCCAGGATGATAAAGAACTGAAAGACGCATTAAAATGTTTTTTAAATGCACCAGCACCTTTCCTTGCCAAACAAGCTTTGATCAGTGGCCCTTCTGGAAATCTTGTTCTTTAATTTGATGGAAGCTACCTGTATACTGCAGAGCGAGAAGAAACTGGTGCAGCCAGGACATAAGCTCACCTTTCTACAAGTTATTCAAGAGGGCTTTGAACAGTTGTGGAAACTGGAACATTAGGTTGTATTCTAAAATCACATGTTCCTTGCACACAGTTATTGGCAGAAGAGAATGCAAATGTGTGCCTATACGTGTTTGGACCTATACAGGTTTTGACCTCCTTGATGAGCAAAATGCAGCAGCTTGCCTCTCAGATCACAGCTGTTGAAACTTCTTGAATTACACTAGTCTACTGCTACAACAGCTTTAAGCACATACAAACTTTTTTTTGTGTGACACAATTAAAAATTAAGGTCTCAAGTGTGCTGTCATCTGGAAGATATACTGATTCTCCACAGTCATATCCAGGTAAATACAAATATAATCTTCCCCTTTTTGTAATCACAGAAATCTTTATATTCTTGGCTATATGCTCTGGCATGGCAGAAGCCGTGAAATCTTTCCTTCTTGGACAAGAGCAAACAGGTAAAGAACGGCATGAAAATAAGGGAGGCTGCTTTATAATGAGAAGGACTTGATTTTTCTCAAGTAAAGGCAGTGACATAGTGTCAGAGCAGGCAGTGATGCCCCAGTTGAAATTTAAGAGAGAAAAATTCAGAGGAGAACTGTGGGAAAGATAAAAGCATAGAAAGATACACCAGCCATGAACTGAACTCTTCTGGAGAGGTGGTGTGGTTATTTCAGCCTCCAAAATGGTTCCTTAGAAAGAAAGAAAAAGATGTTCATAAAATTCAAATAGATATTAGAACACATAAATATCTCCAGTTTTGCAGAAAGAAAAAAAAAAACATAGAAGAAAAATAAAATCTATCATTAGCTTCAAAATGTTCTGAGAGATAGCATCCATTTAAATGCTTTTACTCTGTTCAAAGATGCTTTCAAGGCAATAAACTTCTTAGAAGAGATTAAGTCATTCCTGAAATATACTTCCAAGAAATAATTTTTCTTCCCTGTTCCATAATTTGAAAAAACCCTCCAAATTTCTTGAAGTTTGATTTGACTCATCTCAGAGTGGAGTAAGGAATTCTTGCCTATCCTTTTTTAGTCCTCTCTTAGAGGGTAAAAATTTTCTTGGTGTTGAAAATCCACTTTCCTTAGTTTTAATTGTCTTTTCAGTGACATTTCACTGTCTCAGAGTCTTCAGAATACTTCTGTCTACTCCAGGAACTTTGGTTGTTCAAAACCTCTGTGGGAAAAAAACCCACTTTCATTGTTTTCTTCCTATTTCTGTTCCCCACGTGTTTAATGAGTCATATTATGTGTCTTGGACTTAATTTTCATCCTACTACTTGATATTCTGCCATTCATTTTTGTTACACATTCTTTGTACAATGATAATTAAGACCTATATAGGTAAAATCAGCTTTTCAAATAGGTTTGCATTGTGCTTCTTCCTCTTAGTGTTTTATTTAACCTTCTGGTATTTTTTCAGTTGTCTGCCCTCAGAATCATATTTTTAACCTTGAGCTCATCTTAAGTGCTGTTGGAATTGCAAATTCATTCATATTTCAAACTCCTGTTCAGGATTACGTCTCTAGGGCTATGAAATTTTGTTAAATGTCAGAGCTCCAGTTTATGTTGTATTGTATTTAATTAGGATTCCAACTAACATGCTTTCTTGAGGCTTGTATGAGAACAAGAAAAAAAAAATCTTTAACCCTAAAACTGTGGTGGTATTAATCTCCAGAATATCAGTCTTCTGCACTGTTTGAGTTACATGTATGTACCAAACTTTAGAAATTTCTTTAGCAATGAACATTAATTAGGTATTAGCTGAGCCATAACATTGCTGTCGACTTAGTGTAAGTCTTAGTAGATATTTTTCGAAAACTGTTCCATATACTGGATTACCCAGTTGTTTTTTTTTCAACCAATGAATGTAGAGATAATATACATATTTTTGACATTTAAAGAATGGACATTACCACAGTAGAACACTGTGATTAATTTAAAAATGAAATGCAAATTATAGTTGACTTTCTAGTTCTTGGTGTTCAACATTCACAAAAAGCAAAAACGAAGCTTGTCACATTAATTAAGTGGGGGGAAAAGGAAAAAAAAGCTGTGAAATTTCAGCTTTCAAAGGTGCTCGTGTGTGGAAGAATAGTGTTTAAGTGAAGGACTTTAAAACAGAGCCCTAGCGAAAATAGTTTTTATGGTTACTGAAGAGCTTTTTTCTTTCATTCTTACTCAAAAATGTATTTTTGGAGCACGAGTTTCCTGTCATTCATACCAGATGCCTCAGTTCTCATTTGCACTGATTTCTGGGGCTATACAAATGGTGTCCAGGTAATGATGTAAGGGGCACTCAGTCAGTGGGGGGCAGCAAGGCAGAAGAGGTACAGCGCTGATTTATCTCCTTGTAGGAAGTGTCCCTCTCCAAAAAGGTGTATCTTGTGTAGCTTACAAGTATTAGGAAGTTTGTTTTGCCATTTCTTAATCTTTGCTTTGGTTGTGTAAACTGACCCATGCGTTGTACTGCTCTGTAAAGTATTTGTTAGTTGACAGAAGAAAAAGAGGACAGTGTATATATTTATACCATTTGTATGAATCAACCTCCACAATAAACAGAATTTAGGGATGTAAAGTTCAAATTTTCTTTTATAGGATTGTTTTTCATTTCAACTTGTAACTTAAAATGAATTATCTAAATTCTTACCTAAACATCTGATTTCTGTGGGTGGTGAGAACATAGTGGTCTGCCTGTGAAGTAGATTTTTGTAATTGAGAATATACTGTTGGCACAGTGAGTTCCCCACGTCAAAACTTCAGCTGTAGAAATACATCTTGTCTTTCTTTTCAGGAAGCTTTTTAATTAAGAGCAGCTTTGGAATTATCTGGCGTTGCTGTGATGAGGTGTTATGGTAGGTTGGAGGAACTCCTGGCATTGATGCTTTGAATCCTCTTCATTTAGTATACTTCAGTATTCAGTTTCTGTTTCACCCTACCCTAAGAATCAAAGCTTTTTTTTTTTCCTTTTTTTTTTTTTTTGTTCATAGGAAAGGTGACAAGTTCAAGATTCAAAGTTAGATTGTACACAATTTCAGGAATTTTCTTGGGAATTTTTTGTGATTGTTCCCCAGCATTCTCTGTTCCTTCAAATAGGAGTGCTGGAGAAAAAATATCAACATTTAAATGGATAAAAAAAAGCTAGAGATCGAAAAGAGCATGTATAGTAGTAGTTTCAGACTGAGCTTCCTTTGACGTGAATGGTACTGTTGCAACTACCCACTGCTCCTCTGCCACTTAGGTTAAAGCCAGCAAGAAAAGGATAAGCAGATGGTGAAGGGCATTGTGTTTACTTTCAGATGATCTAAATTCAGTTCATGATAAAATCAGAAACGTGGCATTTTTCTCTCTCATAAGGATATTCTGAAGTAGATCATTCTAGATCCTAAGGTACTTGGGTGCTAGAGTGTGAGATGGCTGTAAATGTATCTTCTGTAGCCTCTGTTTAATTCTTCTATTTCCTCCTCAATCCTCTGCACTTTGAGAAATGCTCCTGTTTAACTTTGTAATAGGATATTTTCTCTCCTGAGCAGATTCATTGTGATGAAAAGAACTATTTGTCATCAGATTTAGAACCCATTGAAATTGGGCAGTTGAGATCTCAGAACTCTTCTGAAAGGATCTTTGCGAATTCAGTGCAGTAATGCAAATGCACAAATAAGACGGTCAGGATCTTAAAGGGTATTTTGGTTTATTTGTTTGTTTACAGCAATTAGAATTAGAAGCTTACCTTTTATTTCAGAAAATTAAATGTGAGATGTAAGAATGCAGGTGTATCTGCTTTATCTCAGCTAGTTCCATGCCTTTATTCAGAAGACAATGTAAAGCTATTTTTGGTAAGGACTGCCTTTATAATTTTAAAGTATATTCTTTGCCACTAAACATTGTAAAGGTCATTCTGTCTCTAAAATTAATAATTCTCCCTTTTGGGATACTCTGTTACTGACTATGCATGACTTCTGGTATTGCCTCTTGTTTTTCATCACGGAGTCAAGGGAAGAAAAAGCCATCTAGTGCTGCTATTTAGTATAGTTTAATTTCAACAAAAAGAATTTTTGGTTTTCCTTTGCTTAGGAAATTTATTTGCCGTTGAATCCAGCAAATCTGTTTAGTCCCGGTCAATAGACTGTACTGTCTCTATGACTTAGAAAGGAAACAGGCTCTGTGCTTTGTTTAAGGCACAGTGTCACCTCAAGTTGTTGCTATGTGGCACAGGATTACATTATTACTACAAATCTGTAGCGTGCTGTCTGCTGGAAAGCCTCTCCTGTTGTTTGGTGGTGGAAAAAAAAAAATAAGGTCATTGAACAGGTCTACAAATGTGAATTATTTTTTCTCTTTGGAGTGTAATGAGAGTTTCCAAACGTTGGTTCCTCAATTTAGGTTTCAAGGTCGAGGTTTACCAAATGAGCTTCAGAGCTCCAATGCCTAACTTCCATTGAATTTCAACAGATACGCCAAGCTGCACTGAATATCTCAGTAGTAGCTAAATTTGGACACATACTTTGAGAAGAAAATTTTACAAGTGGTGGGAACGTGGAGCTAAATATTGAGGACCTCAAGAAATCATTTGTTAGTGTCAAATTGGTTTAACATCTGTAAAAGTGTTTTAAGAGGCCAAACAATATTTGGTAAAGTTTCTTATGTGTCTGAAATGAAAGAATACTGACTTTGAGTTGCTGGCTATGTTTTTCCTCATTGGAGAGTCCTAAAAGGATTTTGAAAAATGTTAGAAATATGCATTTCAGTAACTGCTTTCCTGTCCAGTTTAGCGTCAATTCTGGCTGACTGGGATGGCTGAACAAATGATAATGCTAGAAATCTGTTTGTCTTCTATATTAATTCTGACTTTTATTAATGACCAAAATAATCTATGATTGTTGATTCCGTCGATAATCTGTATGCCCCAATAACGTATACCAAAATAGCTGGGTTTGTGCTGCAAAGATTTATGGGCATTCTGGCGTTTCTAATGAAAAATTACAAATGCCCATGAAATAAGTCAGCTCTGCCTAGTTGCTTATATAGAAATAATCTTCCTACCAGCCATAGGCAGTTCACCAGGCGTGAAAGTGTGATAAAGGGTAAGGCAAAAAAAGAATTATTATGGCATTTGTCAGTAATGTGTCTGATCTTGAGAGGCTGTGCAGATGGATATGCAGATGTGTGAAGACAGAAGATTATCTTTCCATCATCTGGATTAATCTCCAGAGTAGGTAGTAATTTCTGACAGCAGTTAGAAGCTGCCCCAAGCCTGTCCCTTGTAAGCCTTCGCTGACAGCAGAATAAAGTGACTGGCCACTTCTTTGATGTGCTGCATGGGCAATGAGATCTGTGTTAGTCTCCATTCAGAATTAGAAAAGATGAGTAAATATATTTTTCTCAAACACTTCTCACCGTGAACTGGATATTTCTGTACATGATATACTGTTCAGAAGGTGTCTGGTTTAGTCAACGATTCCCATTGAAACTCCCCGAGTTTAGTTAACTAGATGTGTTGTGGTGTTTTTTCATGAAGTCAAAGTAGTTAAAATATTTGCCATGGTGTTTAAAGTACCTTGCTTTAGGGATCTTTTTGTACAAATCATTTTTATTGAAACCCCCAAACAGATTATTTTCATGCTGCTGTATATAGTACATATTTATGAATCATACAGAAATTAATATTGCGCTCTCTAGATACACTGAGGGGAAAAACAATTCTTATTCCAGCAGTCAAATGAATGATCTACTCTTAGTTACCATTTTAGTGAAATTGCAGAAAGCAGTGATTCATATTATAGTTGCTCTAGGCTTCTCATCCATCCCCTTTCATGGATTGTTTTTCACAATCTAATCAGCAGTCAAAGGTAGTAGCGATCACAAAATATATTATGAAGATACCTCACAATAACTAACGCTGTGCTTTCCATCTCCATGGAACAGGGATTGGGAATTGAGGCACTGTTCAGAGGGGAACTGCAAGAGAGGGCAAATAAATTCACCTCTCTGTTTCACTCACATTTTATAACTTGCTTGATAATAATGTAAATTCCTCAGAACAAACAGTTTTCTAACCCTGACACATGGAAGAATATTTCATACAGTATCAAGTATCATGCAGGTCTGATCTCTGAGGCATCTATTGCTAGAAAAAGATAGTTATGCTTTTTCATGCTTTTTTGTTTTTTGTTGTTTTTAAAGATAAGCAAGTTTCAGTATGGTAATTTTTTTGAAATTCACTATGGGCTAGTAGGAAGCGAAGTAATTTCACTAACAGTAGTAGGTTTAGAAACCATTCTGTTAGATACTGTGTGATTATTTGAGGCAGATAGCACCATACAAGGACGTTTAAAAGTATTTGCCCAAAGCTGGGTATCAATAAGGATACCCAGTAAGGAAATGAAAAATAATAGTTTCCTTCTGCGTGTTGTTAAATCTATGTAAAGAAAGTCCTGTGGCTAAACCTGTTTATTAGGGATGATACAGCTGCACTGAAGAGTGCAGCTCTCTTGTTTTGAGTGAGGAACACGATTTTGATGAGCGTTTCCAAAATATCCTCTCGGGAAAAGTCGCATTCCCTGATTAAGCCACTATGGTTCTATCAAGTGCAAATACTATTAAGAACTAAATGTGGAAAAAATCGGGGTATTCCATGAAGCAAAGTCTACTGAAAGCAGGAATTGAATTATTCAAGGTAAAATGATGTCTGGTAAGTGAAAAATTGGAGAAAAAGAGAACATTAGGCATCAAATTTACGATATACATTTAAAACATTTGGCCAAATATTGTGATGTCATTTTAGAAATGCCCAAAATCCAATGTGGAACATTTTAAAGATATCTTAAACATCCCCCTCCTCCCCTCACCAACATCTTGAATGTCTGGTCATATTTAAAGGGTGGGCATGAAAAATGACTGCTCTCTTTAGAAAATCTTGTCCCTGGCTTACAGTTATCTTTGGTTTATATATTAGGTATATAGCTGTGACTTTATATAAAGTCAATAATTTATATGGAATGGATCCTCATCCTTACTCCACTGAAGCACTGAGTGTAGCCTGTTATGCTGAGATGAATGACTGCTGACATCACCTACATTCCTGTGTAGGGAGAAGGTTTTTGTCACCATCTGTTGTTGTATGAATCATTTTTTCCCTATGATTTTATGAAGGAATAAAAATAACAGGAAAGTGATAATGAGGAAAAAAAGGAAAAACTGTTGGATATTATTGTCTGCTAAGAGGATTCATCTTGTTAGGAATGGAATACTGCTTGCCTTCATTTCTTTTAGTAGCACTTTTGTACAGCTAGCTGATTTGCACCAGCTTGGAAAAAAGCGAGAGTAGTGGTTGTCCTACTACAGAAGCACAGAGCAGTTGAGGTTGGAAGGAACCTCTAGAGGTCATCTGGTCGAACCCCCTGCTTAAGCAGGTGCCATATAGAGCCAGTTGCCCAGGACGATGTCCATATGGCTTTTGAGTATTTCCAAGGAGGGAGACCCCACCACCTTTCTGGGCAACCTGTGCCAGTGCTCAGTCACCTTCAAAGTGAAAAAGTGTTCCCTGGTCTTCAGATGGCACCTCCTGTGTTCCAATTTGTGCCTGTTGCCTCCGGTGCTGTCACTGGGCACCACTGAAAAGAGCCTGGCTCCGTCCTCTTTGCACCCTCCCTTCAGGTATTTGTACACATGGATGAGATCCCCCTCAGCCATCTCTTCTCCAGACTGAACTCAGTCTGAACCCAGCTATCTCAGCCTTTCCTCATAGGAACGATGCTCCAGTCTACGAGTCATCCTTGTGGCCCTTTACTGGACTCTACTGGGGTCCATAGAACTGGACCCAGTACTTCAGGTGTCACCTCACCAGTGCTGAGCAGAAGGGAAGGATCATCCCCCTTGATCAGAAATACTTTTTCTCTAATGCAACCCCGGATACCATTAGCCTTATTTGCCACAAGGTCACTTTGCTGACTTATGGTCAACTTGGTGTCCACCAGGAGCCCAGGTCCCTTTCTACACATCTGCTTCCCAGCTGCATGTCCCTCAACCCATTTTGGTTGTTATGTGAGGTTGTTTCTCTTCAGGTGCAGGATTTTGCACTTCCCTGTGTTGAATTTCATGAGGTTCTTGTCAGCCCATTTCACCAGTCAGTTGAAGTCACTCTGGATGGCAGCATAACCCTCAGTGTACCAGCACCTCCTCCCAGTTTTGTATAATCATCAAACTTGCTGAAGGTGCACTCTGCCCCATAAGCCAGATCATTAATGAAGAAGTTGAACAGAATTGGACGCGGTATTGACCCCTGTGGTGCACTGCTATTTCCTAGCCTCCAACTAGACTCTGTGTCACTGATCACTACCCTTTGGGCCCACTGGTTCAACTAGTTTTCAGTCTACCTCACTGTGGGCTCATCCAGCCCATACGTCATCAACTTCTCTATGAAGATCTTAGGGGAGACAGTGTTGAAAGTTTTCCTGAAATCAATATAGATTATCTACTGCTGTCCCTTCATCTACCAAGCCGGACATTTCATCATAAAAGGGTATCAAGCTTGTCAAGCATGACTTCCTCGTGGTGAAGCCATACTGAGTACTCCTGATGACTTTCTTGTCCTTCATGTGCCTGGAAATGTTTTCCATGATTGGTTATTTCATCACCTTCCCAGGGATTGAGATGAAACTAGTTGTTCCGTGGAGTCCCCTGTCTTGCCCTTTTTGAAGATGGGAGCGACACTTGCTTTCCTGCAGTCCTCAAGCCCCTATCCCAGTTGCTGTGATCTTTCAAAGATTATTGAGAATGACCTTGCAATGACATCAGCCAGCATCTTTCTATACAGGTAGAAAGTTTTCCTAGTGCGGAATGCACTCTCAAGCCCCAGTTACTTCTCATTCTTTAAATAGAAATGTCTAGGAAATGGATAGCTTGTGTTCCTTGGTGTTTTGAGCCTGCCTGCATACATTTCTGAAAATGTTAGGGTTTTGGCTATGGGTAGGAAGGATATTATGATTTTTCGATGTGCACTGTTCATTTAAAAGACAGGACAAAAACACTGTGAGAAAGTGTGCGTATTACTTATGTGTTTACACACACACACTTCCTTATAAACGTGAATTTTTAGCCATGTTATTTCAACTGTTGTCCAGCCTGTGTTGTCTCCTTCAAATTCCTGCATGTATGCGTGCATGTTTGTTTAATTCATTTTTTATTACTTTATATATGTAGAGACCAGTTCTCAGGCATATTTGGGTGCCTAAATAACAGGTCCCAGCCCCTGTGACTTGAGAGAAGAAGCTTCTCTAAAAGTCGCAGAGGTCTTATGCTTGCTTCTGTCATTTTAATTGCCTATGCAGTAAGGAATGGGACTTAAACACTGCATCTTTGTTCAGCAGCTCACTGAGAATTAATTTCCCTTCACTTCTGTCATGTAAAACTCTTCTTTTTTCACTGTAACTACTACATGTTTATCCTGTGCGTTCATGTGGTGAAGTGGTTGTGGATTGGGGCTTCTTGTTAAATAAAATGTACCTTACAGGGAATCAAAACCTTAGTAAATTCAGCCAACCCGCTTTCTAGCAGCAGGGAGGGGGAAGCATTATGTGCAAGTAACACCCACAAACCAGTAGTCTTTACAAACTGGCATAATCACAGTTTACTTTCCTGCAGAGATTGAGATGATGTCTTTCCTGCCTCGCCTAGAACAGATATGTAGGTGGGTGAATGAAGTAATGTTCTAGAAAGCATCGCCCATAAAATAAATTCTTCATATGACCCGAAGGGCAAACTGTTAGCTTATATACAGGTTATTTTTGGTTGAAGAAATGATGTCAGAAGGAATCAACAATATTAATCATTCAAGAAAGACGGGTTTTTGGAAGAAAACTAAAGCAAACAACTGTCATTATTATTGCTCATTAACTGTCTTTGGATCTTAGGCAATTATCAGTAGATGAATATGGAATGAGTACTATCAAAATATAATACAGCAATTAAATCCCATTAGGAGAATTCCAGAAGTCATTAACCCAAGGTGGGGGCAGTCTAGCAGCACTGTCTTTCTATTCTCTTACCAGGAATTGTTGCAAAAGGCGGAGTGACCATCACGTAGTAAGTTGAGCCCACAGAAGCTACTTAGAGCTAAGAAACCTGAGAAACGCCAAGCTGTTACAGTTTCTAGGCAGCGAGGTAGGTGTGAAGGGGTGAACCGCCACTACGCTCGTGTTGACTGAGCTGTACGCCGACATAGCTCCGACTCGGTGAAGGACCACACTCCTGGGGTCAGACTGGAACCCAGTGCTGGGTGCTCCAGTTCCATGCTGATGGCCCTTCACTGTATGCATTTTTCCTACCAGGTTCCTTGCTTTCACCCAGCCCCCATGGTATCCCCTCCACCTTAGCACTCTCTTCCTCTCTTCTTTTCTAATTTTACTATTCTGCTTTTGAGACTATGTGTTGCTGGGGACTTACCCAATGGTATTTTCATAAAGCTGCCTGTTCTCATGTGCTTGGGGACAGGTGTTAAAAGTTGTCAAGGTAGTAAGAGAGCTGGTATACTCTGAGCTGTGCAAGATACACTGCGGATCATTTGAAACATCCACCTCTTGCTTTAATCCAGGAAGCTGGCATTCACGGACTATGAGTGCCAGGATAGAAAGCGAGGTGTGTGGCATTATACAGTTTTTGTTCCTTTCCTTCTCAGCTCAACAAGCATCCGTTGAGCCTTATATCTCCCTAAAGGGAGAGACAAAGGGAGAGAAAAAGATAGCAAATATTTATGGATTTAGAAATTTCTATCACCAGAGAAGAATTTATAGAAAATCATTTGCCTGTTTATTTTTCCCATCACTTTATCGGATAGGTACAGGAGGGTGGCATCAGCTGGACCCACATCACTAATCTTTATACTAGTCTGGAGGAAAAAAATTGCTACATTAATATGCTCAAATCATTTTGATGTTAAGTCATATGTCAGATCATGAGACGTGATTCCAAATGTTAGTGAAATGACCTTTCCGCTGACAAATGGCACAACCTTCAACTTGTAATGGTTTGGGGGCAGGGGGGGAGACACTCTTGTCCAACTAGTCATTTTTACATATTCGGGAATAGGAAGAAAGTGCATCATTTTTATCTAGTTTATCTATTACATCATGTAAGCTAGTTAAAGAACGCTGAGGTAATTACTAAAATAGATCTGTAACCCAGATTATGGACTTATTGTAGTGTATTTCTTATTAATGGTGATACTTTCAATGCTGATAATAGATATGAGTAACCTTCATATAATGTATTTGGATAACCTACTTTGCATTGAAGTAAAGAGGTTAAAATGCCAACTTTGAATTGTGACCTATTCACATCAGGATCCTCAAAATCAGCAATATCTACCATTGACATGAATAGTCTTTGGATCAAGCCTAAAATTAATTGAGGCGCATATCTTAATTATTCATAACATTACAGTAGGACCTGAGTTAAAAGAAATTGTTGACTCTATGTAAAATAAATCCATAATGATGAATTGTGAGGCTTACTTATCTTTAAATTTAGTGTAAATTTATCTTTAATTTTATTGTAATATGCAGTTCATTTAATGCTCTGTATATGAGAACATGAATGTGGGTTTACAGAAGAAACTTATTGTAAGAAATCAAGAGAGAATGAAAACGAGTTTGGCTGATGCGTTCCATGTATTAAGCTGCTCCTCGTGCCCAGCCCAGCTCTCTCGCCTGTTAAAGATAATATTTTTCCAACTTTCGGTGATGAAAAGAAGAAAGGTCTGCAGCATACAGGCTTCAGAAACAGGGAGCGTTTTGGCATACTTATTAACACACTTTGTTTTGCAGATAACGAGAACATTGCAAGCTGTTTGGGTCTTTTGTCTAAAAATTCCCACCAGAGGCTCTTGTAAGTCGCCATGGCTTTCAGTGACTGATTCCTGTGGAGCCTAAGCCTGGTTTAGCTGTTGTTGTCAGCTGTTTCTTGTGCCTGTTGGTGCCTGTTTTGCTATCAGCTGGCACCTCGCCAAAGTTCTGAGAAACCCACTGGCTTTAGGTGGCCTTCCCTTCCCTCCCTTCTTCGTGGTTGCAATTTTGATCAGCTTCTCATGGAAGAGAGCTGTCATTTTGAAGCACATCACATGATGACATAGATTAGCTTGCATTGCTCCATCCTGGCTAGAAGTGAAACAGAACTAATGACTGGCATATGGAAGCAGAATGCGCAACCACAGCGGATGAAGTGGATCAGACCTTGCTGTCCTCTGAAATTTTCAACAAGCCAATAATCAGCAGTAATTGAGATCTTTAAATGAATGTTCTAGTGTATGTTACAGAACTAGAATAGCAACTTTTTCATTCTTGATAGTTATTAGTCGTATCATAAATTTCTTTAAGACTCTTCATTTCTCAATACTTGCAGCTTTTTTCTAAAAGCCAATGCACAGCAAGAGGCAATAGGGATTATGTATGGAGATCAGACAATTGCAGTGGCTATCCTTCATTTCAAAAGAAAAGAGAGGAAAATTGCTTGGGGAGGCTTAAAAAACAAATGGAAAATGGTGCTGTCTCAGCAGAAGACCTGTTTTATATTGTTTCCTTAATCTGACTCAGTTTAAAGCAGTCTTGTAGGCCCATAAGGAAGAAACTGAGGGTTGGGGAATAGGAAAATCTTTCCCTGCATGCCATCCATGTCACACAATGTAGATGGGTAGCAATATTTTCAATCTTGGAGTGTCTTCCATCTGGAGGATCATGAAAGGGCTGCAGTTCACTAATGAGGAAAGCCCCAGTTTTGAAGTGGAAACTGCCCTATGTTTAGTATAAATAGCTGAGAAACAGCCTTTCCTAGAATAATAGCCAGGAACCCACAGCATATTCATGGATATGGTAGATGTGGTTTAGAATTCTGAGTGTGGATATTCATGTGTCTGTGTTACCGAAACTCAGCTGAACCACTTCTGTCTGGGTCTTAGGTTTAGATGCTTTTCCAGTGTGCATCACTTGAAGACGCTCAGCTGGAACAGATCTCTGATCTCTTGAAGGTTGCAAATACAGAAACAGTTTTTTGGTGCCCGGTGAGTGCTCTGATCAGAGTGCTGCTCAGTTCTGCTCACTTTCCTTCTGTTTCTGGCACAGTGAATCTTAAATTCTTTTCTGTAGAGTGGAATAGCTTCAATGTAAACAACATAAAAAGGTGGACTTGTGCTGTGAAAAAAACAAAAAAGAGTAGAGCAAAAGCATCATTGCTGCTGACAGACTGTTCCCAAAGATAGTATTTTTTTCTTAGATTTTTAAGGAGATGAGGGAGTACGAGCATTTCGGAAGACACTTGAGAATATGAGAGGATGTCTCCTTGCAGCCTGAAGGATTTCAGGATTCTTAAGCGTTACAAGGAGATGAAATATAAGATGATCCTTGGTACACAGCATTTCTTATTGGCCAGGCGATTGCCCGCTCAGCACGTGCAGGCCAGGGACACGAAATCCAGGTGTCTCTCAGGGAATGGAGGTTCCACCACATGGACTAGCTCAAAAGCAGATAATGTGGCAGTCAGCAATTAGCATCTAAGTCCTTTTCAGGTTAGCTCCAAAGCTGCATAAACCCCCAAATGTGGGTTTTATTCCTGTTTCCCATATCTGAAGTAGTGCTCTGCGTTCTGATACCGTGAATCAGTGGACAGTGTATAAGAAAACATCAGCCTAATGAAATCACTTGATTTCCAGAGAATTTTCAGAAGCAGTTTTTCATGCATGGTCTAGGTAACCAAGTGTTTTCTTCTCTGAGAATGTGCGCTATTGAACTCCTTAGTCACAGAAAGTTAAAGTGGTGCTTTTGAATGTTACTTCCATGACTTTGATCTCAATGTGATGAGGTCTAGCTCAGTCTCAGATCTGTATTTTGGTTCTGCGCTTATTTCGCTCTTTGGTTGTAAAGTACTCTTTGTTTTATATAGTAATTGTCTCCACTAACAATGATTTAATTTAGAAATGTCCTTTGTTTTTTTTTCCTTGTGTTTAAAAAAAAAAATAATTGGGAAGAGATATCTTTGTAAGACTCCCTATTTCCTTTACTTAGACAGTTTTTGTCCTGTACAGAGGAGGATTCTGGAAAAGCAGAGGTTGTTATTTATACAAAGCCATGTAGCTGGCAGTAGCAAACCTGAAAATCCAAATGATACATAAATTCTTTCTGCCTCTTGCTTTAACAAACCAGTTCCACAGTAGAGATGTATCCCTTACAAGGATGGTAATAGATATGAAAGATACCACCTAATACTCTAATCACCACACTGTAAAAGCAAGCAGGGCACATTCTGTAGGAACATGAAAGCACATCAGTTCTGAATACAAATATAGCATCCAAACTATAATGTGAGAAAGAGATGCCTGTGTTAAAAGCATCTGCTACAAAACAAATCTAATCTCTGTTTTCCAGTGCTATTAAAGGTTTAGAAAAAAATTGTTATTCCCCAGCTCTATCAGTCTAATAACAGATACTACATCTCTCTCTAAACTTTGCCTTGCTTTAGGGAAACAACAGTTTACATGTAAGGCTGAAGTGCAGTCCTTCAAACACACATTGTGATTTACTATGCTTATTGCATAATTGCAAATTGATGACACTGGTTTTAATGTAGAGTGGATTAAACTGGATTAATGATATTAATGAGCTCAAGACCAGTAGAAAGACATCTATTTTCTTGTAAGACTCTAAAAGAAAACTGATATTTAGGAAATTGTCTTTGACAAAGGTCAATCAAAGACGATGAGCATCTGTATTAGGTTTCACGTGCAGATTGCCATTGTGATATATACAGTTGAAATAACATCTGGGAGGTCACTCAACAGCCCTAAAAGCTAGGCTCTTTAAAGTACCGTAGGTAATGAGATCTCTCATCCATTTGTTTGATTCGAAGTTATTTAGGAAATCTTTCCAGCCACAGAGTACCGTGGAACTAACCTGTGTGGGAGGAGAGCTGGTGAGTCCTCACTGGCCTCACTAGTGGAGCTTATAGTCAGCAGATAATGTTTCTTGAGCCTTTTAAGCATTGTTTAAAATCTACTTCATAGTAAGATACTGTAGTGGGATTTGTGTTGCCAAATACAGATTTTTTTTTCATAATTATAGTCCTGTTTACACTGACAAATTCCACTTTTGAAGGCTGGCAGTGAATAGGGATAGAGAACACTCCACATATTTTTGTTCCCTTAAAAAGTGCAGTTAAGAAGGGGGTTGCTCTGCATGATGCAGAGTCAGAGCAAATCCATTTCAGTCAATATCCTTCATGCTCAAGTATTTTTGAAGTATAATCACAGCCTAATAATCTTCAATATCCGTAGTGAAGCAGTGATGTACATGAATATATGGAATATGTGAGTTCTGGGGGGATGAAGAGAGGAGAATAGAGCAGGAGGGCAGGAGAAGAAGCAGCAGTCTCATACTAGAAATTTGAAATTACTTAATGGAGCCTAAAGCAGTGAGAAAGGGGAAATACAAACAACAAGTCATCTAAAGATTTTGAAGAGAAATTTTCATAAGGCTTCATCAGATATATGTTCAAATTTACATTGAGGAACTATATTACTGGTGCTAAAGACAGTTTTCATCTTTAAATGTTTTCTGATAATCTTATGTGCTTTTTGTAGTCAGATTATTTTTTGTACATAAATATTCACATGTGTAACTAGCTAGAGCCTAGTCCAAATATGTGAATTTTCCAAAGTGAGAGACTCAACTCTCTCAACATTCATGGGTATTAGATCAGACTTTTTCTCTGAAGTGGGCAATTCCCTGACCTTTGGTGGTCAGATGGTGCTCTGCAGTAAAGGTTATCTAAAGATATACCGTTTGTAATGAGGGACAACATTTTGTATAAACCCAAGTAAAGTTTTTGAGGAGACAAAGTGAGAAGGGAGGAGGAAAAAGGATCCAATGTAGGGAACATAGCATGTCCCAAAAAGTTTCTCTATGTATTTAGGCCAGTCTGTTCATTGGGTCTCTGCTGCTTTCCCCATCTTCTTTTCTAACCCTACCAGATTATCTAATAAAAGACAATGTCTCTCCGTACAGACTGTCTATTCTTAGATCATCTTGACCTTAATACAATTAAGATCACCTAATGTTCATCTGGTCAGCAGAACAATGTATCACTTTCCTGAAGCAGGGTTGAGGTTTGCCAACAAAGTAGTACAGTTCTTTTCTTTTGCCTGTCATAAGTATTTTTGAGATGCAAACTTCCCTGATGGTGTACAGTTCAAAAGAAGACTCTTATTTTTTCCCTTTTTTTCCCCCCTCATTTTCTAGCTCAGAGAGTTTGTTGGTTTTTTTTTTTTTACTCTTCTGCCCATTAATGCTTCACAATCCTTTCAGATAACATAACAGCACTGACATACAAACATGCTTCAGCCAACTCTTACTAGAAGGTGTTGCTTCTGAACTATTTCACCTGTTCTCAGCCTTCTCTTAAGTTCCCCTGAAAGCCACAAGGAAACACCTTCAATGATTGTATTTTCATATCTTGATTTCTGTGGATGCTGATGATGAGAGAGCTGTTCTTCTCAGTCGGTGACTGCAAAGAACTGTCACAGTAAGTTAAGACAAGAACTGCTTATGTATTGTTTTCATTTCTTTGGCTCCAACATCAGTCAATCTCATTATAATCAAGTATCATTTAACGCTATCAAAGTCAGATATTTCCACAACTTTCTGGTAGCAAAGAAGATACGAGATGCATCCAGGATGTGCTTCAAGTGAGCAGTTTTCTCACTCTGTTTTAACTGTGTGGCAACAGAAATAATCACTGATGTACAAATGTGTATGTATTTAAGTTGCTCCCAATGTTTTAGTGAATGTACCTTAAACTGTATTTCCTTGGGATCCCTAATGTCTGTAGATTTCAGACGATCAGAGAGACAGTGTGAAGTTCACTGAGAACACAGTGTAAAGTTCACTGTCTCACGGTCTGGGAAGACGGGTCTTTGTAGCTACCCTTTTAGAGGCTAACCAAATCTTTTCTGTCCTTCCTTTAATGATTGCTATGCATATTTACATTATGTCAGAAGCTCAAACAGAATTTAAAAGGACAGCTGCAGAGAAATACAAGGTTTTTGGTAATGGTACCTGATTTTTTTAAATCAAGAGGACATTAATGCAGTGAAAGTCATACACAAGTTGGCAGACAGAGCAAGTCAGTGTTGTAGTGCAGTGTGTTCTCCCTAGTTTCCATATAAACAAGTTTTTCTAGATTGGCAACAGGTTTTTATTTTGTTTTCTGTTTTATAGCATGAGGCTTATCTGGCCTCCATCCCTCTCTGTGAAGAGCAGACAAAAATCTCCCCAAGCTCTGACTTACCAGCGGGTCTCCCCAGGCTGTAGTGAGGCCTGCACGGTGCTAGATAAGAAAAGAGTATACTTCAAACAGCTCGGCATTAATCAGCCAGCAAGGCTTCAAGCTCAGTGTTAGAGCAAAGGAATGCAGTTCAGAGGCTCGGTTACATTAAATGAAATTAAACGAGACAGACTCACTTAATTCTTGCTTTTAAAAACCTCTTGAAGTGCTGTTTTAAACTAGTCACTTTGTGATGCCACTGAGTGAGGTGGTTAATCTGCCTCATCGGAGAGGGAAAGCGGCAGACCCTGTGGGATTCTTTCGGAGAATTGCTGGTCTGGCCTTTGAAACAATTTCCTTATGTCTTATTCATACCATTTCAGCATAACATATTGTATCATCTGTTATCTTTAACTAGAATACTGAGCTCCTCCTTCAGAAGCACTGGTAGGGCAATTCTTGTAAGGAATGTAGAAGGTATCTTAATTGCTCTATGAGGCAACACTGGGTCTTTGACTTTGCACCCCAGAACTAGACTTGTATGATTCAAGGGCAGTGTTAGCTTGTGACTTTAAGGGCGGTGAAGGAGCCAACGGTGAAACTTTACTTTATAATATGCTCTGCATTGTGCTGGGGAAGAAATTGGAGAATTTGAGGAAATCAGTGTAGAAAGCTGAGCAAAAATTCATCCTTCATCTATTCTTCTCATTTTACAAGTTTCAAAAATTAGAAGTAAGTCAATATGCTCCGTGGTATATTCATGATTATACAAGATTTTTGAAAACCATGTAGATGGCAAGTAACACGTCGAGTCTAAAGTCTAAACAGAAAGTGCCTAAGAAAATCCTGCAGTTGTAGAAGCTATTCCACAATGTTTCTGTATTAAGGATCTCTTTTCTAATTAAGTGATTAGCCAATCAGAGCAATCAATTTATGCTAATGATAGGGCTAACAGTGAATTCCCAGTTGGGGTTTAAATCCATGGCTGTGAGCTCAGAAGCATCTGTTCTAATGATTAAACCATTTGCTTTGTATATATCCGATACTAGCTCCATTAGCTAAACCAATGATAACTTAACTGTAGCTTTTTCACCTTAGGCAGAAAGTAAAGCATCTAAGAAAAAATCCTGTAGTGAAAACTCTTAATAGGTATATATTCTTGTCATTGTGCTCTTTGAACTGTACTGCGGCAAAACCAGGTCTGCAGCACTTAGAACTGTATCCTTTGCTCCAGGAGAAACGCAGGTCACCTACCAACATTATGAAGGCTCTTACTCAGCATTGGAGTCTTTCTAGAACTCATTTGTATACTTGCCACTGATGTATGTATTTGCATTTATAAAAAAATAGCCTTAAATACAAATATCTGGGGATTTCTGGAGATGGAAGAAAGGTCAGTAGGATGCTGGAGGAGTTCTATGTGAGTGAGAGGGAAGAGGGCTTTCCATAGCAATTGACATCAGATTTTTACAGTCCCTACCTTAGCAGAGAAACACTCTAAAAATTAAGATAAATGAGCATTTATAACACCCTGAAATGAAAACAACACTTTTCATCTATTTGGAGGCCAAGTCTAGATCTTGTCCTCCCGTCCATCTCTTTCTTTTAGCTACTATAATTTGTGTAACATTCTTTTAAAAATGAAACTCTATAAAATAGGATTATATAGAAAGATTATATATAATACAATTGCCTATGTACAGTTTCCCATCTCTCTTGGAGATTTAGGCAATTGATTTAAACTATGTTTGCTGGCATTTGTATTATGGGGTGGGATCGGTCAATTCAGTCTACATTAAAGCATGCAGTTGTTAGTTTTCAGTTGCAGAAGCTTTATTGGGAGAGCATTAGGTCACTGTCCTACTCTGATATATTGTTTTCAAATGAGAGATATTGAAATAAGGCATTGTTACAAGAAGAAAAATGAGTTTTGCAGTACTGTGTTAATAGAAAGGAATTTGTCCTCAGAACGTAATTTAATTTATGCTAATACCTTATTTTAAGTGAGAACTGTTACATGGAAGAGGGAAATCATGCATTTAAAAAAAAAACCAAACTGAAAATTAAATATCTTTACTCCTGAAAGAAGAAAATATTGTACTTTCCAAGTGTGTCCTCCTCTGATGTCACCTACAGGAGAGCAGCGGGCAGTTATATTATTATGGGCCTCTTGTATTTGGTTTAGCTACGTAGGATTAAGAGAAACCTGACAATGAGAACCGAGTATGTTAACATGCTTGCTATAGGACTGTCTTCTGTGTTTCATCCAGAATGGTGCATTATCATCTGGGCTCCAACTAAGCAATGTTAATTTTTTGTTAATTATCCTGATTCCAAAGATAAAATTAAAAGAAAATAACGATTCATCAGAAGGACTGAGGGCTGAGAAGGCTGATGGAGAATCACAACGGAGAAGAAGAGGGAAGAAGTTCCAGTGAAAAAAATCCAGCAGCAAAGTTTATGAGACAGGGAAAGGGCTTTTTTACCTCTGCTTTTAAAGAGAAAATTGCCATATGGTTTGTAAGTGGAACCGAATGCAAAATCCGTTAGGGTCAGAGAATAAGGGACAAGCAGGCTTAGACAAATGCTAGTACGTTAAGTGTTTTGTCCTATCCAGTCACTTCCACATATCTAGTGTCACAAACTGGAAAACAGGGACCAAAGTCAATTTGATGTCAGGCCTGTGCAGCACTCCAACAAGCTGAGAAAAATGTAGTTGAGGATGATATTTATACGAGGGGAGAAAGACGTGGCAGAGTGTAGCGATCCAGGCAACAACGTGTGGCAGGAAAGGGTACTGATTTTTTTCCTCAGCATTCATGTGATTTGCTTGCATATCCTGAAGAAGAGAGAAATAAGGATTTTTATTATCCTTCCCTCCTGTCTTATTTTTTCCCCTCCTTATTTCACGTTGAGTCAGCTGTTCTGCAGTGTGCTGTTCTCTTCAGTCAAGAATAGCACACCAGCTATTGCCAATTCCAGTCTTCTGGGAGATGCTCTTGCATTGGACAGCTGTCCTCCCAAAGACAGGGGCATCACCTCCCTAAAAACCTCTTACTTTGCTATTCTCAGGGCTGCAAGCCTGAGTTTGTCCCAGAAACCAATCATCCAGTTGTCACTCAGCGTGCTATCACCATATGCTAACTTGATGGGAAGCTGTCTTCAAAGCAAACGTGATTGTCCACTCCACCACTCCATGGTTGTGTGGGTGCACATGTGCAGCCATGCAGGTGGTGTCTGTGTGTGTACGCGGGGAAGCAGAGTTAGCGTGAAATGATTCAAGTGTCAAACAACAGGGAGAGTTTGCTAGTCACATATGCTGTGTGAAACCTGGCAGCATTTAGCATTTTCCATTTTTTATTTAGAAAAGATCCAAAGCCCCATAGGTTGTTTAAAAAAAAAAACAAAAACCACAAAACCAGAAATAAAATAAGTGGAGGGTGCGGGTTATTGGGGTCAGTCCAGTAATTTCAGACATGAAGATCACGTAAGTGGAAACTGATATATTCACATCCAACCATTCTCATTTTCAGTAGCTGGGATGAGCTACATCTGGAGGCAGAAACATGATAAAGAGTCCCCAGATACTGGTAGTCTTTGAGAGCAGAAACTATTTTAGAGCATTTAAATGACAATTTTTTTCAAAGTTGTTAGCTACTAAATCAGCTTATTAGGCATGCTTCAGAACTCCACTGGGAATCATCCTTCTCTGTTTCTTTTTTTTTTTAAGACACAAATCTTTCTTTTTAAAATATATGTAAACACAAATGAATAGCAACATATTCCAACAGTTTTATTTTGCAATTCCCTTGTGTCACACTGATGACACTTAATTCAGTGGCACTATTTACATCAGTGAGGCGAGGACAATAATGGAAAGAAAGTGTAAAAACACCATTTAGGTTTCTATTTGGAAAGCAAGGGGCAAATCTCCCAAGGCTCTGTGAGGAAATGGAAAGCTTTGCCAGGTTTCTTTTCTGTTGGATCCAGAATTGCTCCTTGTATAATCTTTTTTTCCAAATGACAAGCCAGTAACAACCATTCTGTCTCCGTGACTTGAGAAATAAGACAAAAATAGAAAATGATGTCCCCTTTCACCTTCTATGAGGTGAATGGGTCAGGACAGATGGCTGATTTTGTGTCTTTATCTAGACATCTGCTGCCTTGCCTTGGGAGCAGCCTTCCTGAATGGATTCCCAAAACAGGTACATGGTACATCTTCTCTGTGTTGCTCTTAGACTCTACCAGGAAAAGACACCACCTCTGTGTCAGAACAGCATGTTTTCTACCTGTTTTCTTTTCTTGTGAGGTTAGAATAACATCATTGCTATTGCTTGAAAGGTCCTCTACCTCTTAAAATTTGCACTCTGGCACACAAGGAAACAAAATGATCATGCTGAGTTTTCTTGTAGATTGGCCAAATTATATCTAGAAGATAGGGATAGTTTTGTTGTTGTTGGCCTGAATGGGTTTATAAATAATGGATCTAACTAAAATACCATTCCTGAATGGGATTTGAACTAGTGGCTGTTGCTGAAAAGAAGATGAGCTCTGTATCTCAATATTCTCTTGCATGGGGGTTTTTCCCTTTCTTCACGTTAACTTCTCTCTCTGAGTAGTAATAATAAAAATGGTTCTTGCTGTTGAACTGAATTTTGCAGTGTCAGTTCAGTGGTCACTGGATTTAACTTCAACTGTTAAAAAAATAGAGAAATAAGGAAGAGAAAAACTCCAAGTTAAAAAAAAAAATCCTAAATGTCTTCAAATTCTCAACTGTCAATGCAGTTCCTAGTTATGTCACTGAAACAAAGAAAAATGCATTGCTCTAACTAAAAGAGGGTCTAAGCAATACATGGTCTCTTACAAGAAACACTTTAAAAGTTGATAGAGGGGTGGTTTTGGTGTTTGGTTTTTTTTTTTTTTAAATTATTTTCACCGTTGTCAGAGTATCACTGAAAAGAAATTTACCCCTTTTTGTTATGTAGTTTCCTCTATCAAAATTGGCTTATATTCATACAGGTTCTAGAGCTGTACAGTTCTGGACAGTTATTGAAGCCAGATTGCCTGATTTTGACAAATACACGTGGATGCACAGACTGGCGTATTGGGTGCAAGTACCTATGGGGCAGTTGTGTGTGGTCAGTATGATGCTCACTTGCCATGGTTTTGCACAAGTTGGTGATTATGATGTGCAAATGAGGTAGCAGTGGATGTAAATGAGAGGTGCAGGTATAGGCAGGTAACATAGTTACACCTTCCCCTAAAAGATCATCCTTGTAAGAAGTGCTAGCAATGGTCTAAAGCGAGCTATGGACCTTAGTGCACTGATTTTTATATAGGAGGTGTTCAAATAGTGAGTGAAAGCAATGGCAAAAGACTGAGGGGAAAATTGCTGTTTTTAACAGGATTAGTAGGATAATGGTAGGATAAGACGATAGCCAGGTAAGGAAAATATCGTGAAGCCTCACTGATGCCTACTGCATCTTCCTGAAAGGATAGCTTCAGCAACAGTAGAAACATCCCAGAGGAGAAGGGTAGAGGCAAGCATATAGCGGAGGCCGGGACACCAGAAGATACCGGGGTGGCTCAGAGTTCACTGTCTGCATTTGGAAATGTGGTCTTCTTTCTGGCAGTGAGGTGGAATGTGATTCTTCACATAGCACCAGGATATATATACATACAGAACTGTAAAAATGCATAGAAATCCCGAATGACAGGAATTTTGACAGAAAATTTGCAGTGAAAGCAATCATTTAATTGAATAGAGGTTGCTCAGGTAGGAGCTTTTTATGTAGCATGAGCTTCTTTTCTAAACCTCTACTTTGGAAAGGCATATAGCTGTTGCCCGTCAAGTAAATTGGACTGGTGTTTTGACGCCACACATTTTTATGCACCAGTGGAGCAGAAATGAAAGCTGTCAATAATAAGCTTGGCCATACAGGTGTACGCCCACTTACATTCTAATCTTTATAAAAACCTATTCCATACTTCACTGCTGAGGGCTGAAACTAGTGACAGAAAATGTATGAGCTTTCCAGGGCCTGTACACTACAAGCTCACATTTCCTCTGATCAGGGCAGAAATTCTATTTTGTTTTATATTCTAAGAACGGAGGGAAAAAAAGAGTCCAAACACTAAACACATTCAGTGTTCCTGTCAATGCCAGACTTCTGCGCTGGAGGACTTCCGTGTGACACGAAATCAAAAGCTACTGTTCTCTGGCAGCCGTGCCTGTCGTTCAGTCTGCTCCAATAAAAGATTAAAGAATGTAAAAAGTGGCAACTTCTGCAACTGTGCAAATGATGTATCTCATTGCCAGTAGGCTCATGGCTGGGATTCAACATATGCACTGTCAGGGCTAGCCAACACTTAGCATGTTTGTTTGGGTACGTTATATACACTGGAAATGTATGGGCTCTCTAGTTTATTGCTTTCCAAAGGGATTGGCTTGTACTCTTCCAGAATTAGATGAAAGCATATGAAAAACACCACAGAGGAACTAGGATCTGATTCATACAGGTCTTCCACAGGGTGTATGAAATGCACCTTCCCTCCATAGATCACTAGAGTTTTAATCTACTGAACATTCCTCTTAAAGAAATACGTATTTGAAATATAATCACCGTGTTTTTTAGTAGTTATTGTGTTATTATTTGCATGAAGCAGACTTCAACTACTTTGTGCATCTCATTTGCATGTGTTAGTTATGTCTTCGTGGCCTTTGGAGCGCAAGTGAAGTGCTCCCAACTTGCCAGTGGAAGTCTTTCTTTCAGTAGTATTTCTAGCCCTAAAATAATACTAGATGTCAAAGTTCAACGTGAGAAAATTGTGCATAAAGGTAAACACAAAGAGAGGGTTACAGTCTTCATTTGGGAGGTATGTGAGCTACAATTAGTGATAAAATTTCATAAACTTCTAATACTTACCAAAAATTGTGTGGAAACAGGAACTTCAGCTCTAGCCTCTTGCCTTCAGTTTTCCCAAAAGATTTTTTTCCATTTTAAAGGATGTAGGAGAACACAGTAATTTTGAGTATGAAGGGCATAGTTATTTTAAGAGGTTATTTTAAATTCCTGCATTGTCCCTACCCTAAGGATTATTTGCAGAGAGGGGAGAGAGTGTGTGTGCGTACACGTGCACGCATATGTGTACGGACGCTTGTACATGCACATACACGGAGTTAGTTGGCCTGTCACAAACTGGTCCAGCTATTACACAGTATCTCTGTAACTTGAGGTTTCAATGAATGAGGCCTTTTGACTAGGTGTGTTTGATATTTAAATGTTTCAATTTTTTTTTTTTTTTTGTAATAGGATTCAAACAACTTTGCGAAATTATCCTGTTAAATTACATGACACACAAGCTGGCAACCAGTTTTATCACCTGCAGATGACTGTTAGCCCAGCACACGCTCACACTCATGCTATGCATTCACTGTGGAGCTTGTTCTAGTTAAGATCCTGTTAGATGAATTACTTTGCAGCAAATTATAAACATCGCTATGATTACAGGGACCAAACGTCTCCCTATTAATTTCTGCAAAGCAGTAGCTCTGAGCATCGAAGTTACCGTTCCAATTACACAGAAATTGGGTTGCTGCACTGTATTGACAAGCAGCGCTATGAATAGCACAGGTGTGAATACCTGCTCTCGCGGGGGAGTTCGAACACAGCAGAAAGGGAGTCTCCACGGGTCACACGTAGGCTAACTGGAGGGATTGGTAATTTAAGCCAGTTTCTAAGTAAATGAAATCAGACAAACGGTGGGGTGGGTGGATTTCACAACTCTTCATGATGCTTCTCTAGTTCGTAATTTGCCGCATGTATGTAAACACCTCTTAAAATGCCTTCACTGATCTAAAGGGGCAAACTCTGCCCTGTGGAGGCAGATGTGCGTGCAGTCCCGTTGGAAATGATGGCAGTTGTGAGAGTGACATCCAAGGGCTGAATTTTTCCTGACATGTAAAAACTGACATAACTACACCTGGGATAAAAGTGTTAGGAATACAAAATGCATCACTCTATTAATTCTGTCTTGCTTTTTCTGCTTCCCTACTGTCAGGGTAGCTGCTGGAGTGGTAAACTTCTTGGCACAGAGCAGTAAACGATGTTGTTCTCATAAATGAGCTATTTAGAGTGCCTTACTAAGTTAATTCTTTTTTTTTTTTTTTATTTGGGCTATTTTGAACACCACTTGCTGCACTGTAAATGATTGCAGTGACTTTCAGCTAAGTTTGCTAAATGTGTATTATAGCAGTTGTTATCTTAGCCCGGTTGGTGTCTTTGGAGTCAAATCTGAAGAAAAAATCGAGGTAGCTGTGCTACCCTAGTAGGAGGGCACAGCCAGGGCTATCGGTGTGCCCTATCACTAGAGGGTCAGCAATCTGTGCCAGGCCTTTTGTAGCTCCTTTTTCAGAAAATATCCAGTTGATGCGACCAAGCAGATTAGGAAAACAGGAACTCAGAAGTAGCTTTTCTCCCAAACCTTGTTCAGTCCTTCCATCCTCTCTAAACAGAAACTCTTTTCTTAGCAACTCCACCCAAACATCTGTTAGGTAGTCATGGCCCGCCCCTGTATCACTGACCACCTTGTTTCTTAATTTGCTGTCATCTCCCATTTTAAATAAATTTCTTTTCCAGGTGTTGAATTAGGGAGATGATTTTAGCAGATCTGTATTGGCTGAGTAGGAATGCAGGTGCAAAATGTGGAAGGGATATTTCTTAATTTTATCAGTCTGCATTACTATCTATTTATTGTATTTTTTAACTTGCAGTTTTGAGAACGGTAGTTTTTCATTTTTCCTTTAAGTCAGGAAGTATTATAATTTTCACAAGAGCATTTGAAGTGAAACAGATTACAACAAATCAGTAATAGTGACTGTTATCTGCTGGTTTTAATCATCACTAAAATGCCAGAAAGGTTAAAAAAAATCCTCAGTCCCTGCTACAAGAAAGCAGAGATACGTAGCAAAGGAGTATAATGCTTCTATTTTGTATTAGATCCGTTACTGTACAGAATTGGTGTTTTAACTCCCATTTGTACTTCTGTTGATAAGTGTATATCTTAGATCGAGCATTTTGCATGTGGCAGCTGCCTTCAAGGACAAACACAAAGGCTTGTTGTAGGACTCAGCATGTTGATGTAACGCTGCAAAAAACATCAGGAAATGGTGAAGAAATAAATAACTTGAGCTCCATCATTATGATAGTTAATGGCTTTAGGGATGGCACTAAAGCAGACAATATGGTCAAAATGAAGTCTCCATCTGTGTCTGTGCTGTCAAGGGAAATAGTTTTACATCATTTCTTATCTCTCTTTTGGTCCCTGTGACAAGTAGCCCATGAGGTGTTCAGACCCTGCGCTGAACTGACTAATGAAAGATGATAGGATGAGAATTGATAAGTGAATTTAACTTGACTGTAAACCCTGCAACGTCAGACAGCAACTCCTCCTCTTATCCTTTTTATCATCTTTCTTTTAGTATGGTGCCCCTGAAAACCTTCCCACATAACTCTGAAATGTCGTTTTCACAGTGATTCAGAAGTGATCAGAAAGGCAAGCAAAATGACATAGAGAGCAAGGCTAAATTAATGGGCTGTCAAAAAAGTATTCTCACTTGGAAGGATTTCAGGCTTCTCTCAGATCTGATGCTAACCCAGAAAAATCTTGACAAAACTGAATTCTATTAATTTTCAATATAAAAGTTGGAGTTTCTTTATTGAAAGTTTTGCAATATACTTCTAGCTCATAACTAGACTATTTATGTTTATTTCCCATTCTGGTGACAGGCAAACCCTAATAGAGTTCTGATGCCTGATCCCAGAGAGAGGTCAAGAAGGTCGCTCACGTGAGTGAAGTCATATACATGCTTGAATGTGAGCACAGCGGGAGCCACAGTTTAATGATCTGGTACACTCTGAGTAAGAACTTTGAATGCCCCTTTGGAATAGGCTGATCTGTCTGTAAAAAGAGCACAGCAAATTAAAGGAACCTCCCTTGAAGAGCAGCCCCTGCCCCCCAACCTCTACAGGGGTGTGTTGCAAGGCTGCTAATGTATCTTGGTGAAAATGAACAGGTAAAAAAGTACTTTGGAGGCAAGCTGTGGTAACAGTTTCAGGCCCCAGTTACAAACCAGAAACGCAAGTCTCACCAAAGAAGAAGACAAAACCACTTTTCAGAATTGGATTTTTTTCAAAAAAACTTTCAGACTGCCTAACTTGGTTCATTTTGTTCCAATCTTGCTTTTGTGGTTTGGGAATATAATTCATAATTGTTCCATTTTTCAAGACTGCACTCATGAGTGTGTAAAGGTAGTAAAGCCTCATCCTGGTTTTGAACTAACTTGACTGTATCAAGAAGTGATGGCTTCACCCTTCCTCTTCTCCTAGAACCTATGTTTTGACTGTGTCATTTTATTTTCTTAATTTTCATGGTCTCTAATGTTGCATCCTCCATGCTCTGCAATATTCAGGCTCTGAGCCAATGTCATTGAATTGTAACAAAGAGCTCATATGCTCTGAATCCTTAAGCCTGATTATTTGGATAAACTTTTGGTGCTTAACAGTATGACAATTTGGTGTAATGTCTACACGATGAATCGTACCTTACTCTTTATTAACTCCATTCACCAGAAGGAGAGCTACCTCAGACTTGAATGCATGTGGATCGTGGGATGAGTTGCTATCTAGAATGGCTCTGGAGGGAACAGGGAAAACTAGCTGAGATTTGATAGATGCGTAGCATTTTATAGCACAAAGTGAGATAAATCCTATCAAATATGATCAAACAGGTGTCAGTTTCTAGAGGTTCATAAACATAGACATAAAACTGTTCACCTACTTGACCTAGGTCACTTATTTGAACCTAATTTAAAAAGGTGGATGGTTTGCCTTTTCTTCCATAAAGAAGTATGAGGAGAGCACAATGCTGAGATAACATCTAAGGTTCTCTTATTTGTTTGATGTTGATGTGGAGGGGAGAAATTGAGAGCAGAACAAAGAGAGTTGTTAACTGGAACGCTTAAACTGCGTCACATCATTTGCTGGAAATCAGGGCATACTGACTAGGATACAGCTCTTGGTTTTTCAGGTAAAGAGCTAGAGCTAGATCTTTGTGATAAGTATACATATTTCTTTCTTTTTTTCTTTTCAGTGGTGAAAGTGCAAATTAAGGGTAAAAGAAGTAAAAGTTGTCCTGAAATTATTTTACTGAAATAAGAGTATATTTATGATTGATAAAGCAATTCTTTGGTAAATGTTTAAATAGAATCCTTCAGACAGAGTTGGAGGGGTGTGCATATATTATGAATTCCTGGACTAGGGCTTGTGAGAAGTTATTAGTTCTCTGTAAATGAAAATCAGTTCCCCCTGTTGACTCCACTAAAATAATAAGCGAGTGGGAGTTTATGTAGTCTCCTGAACCTTGTATTTTTGCAAGAATGAATCAGTCCTCCAACAGATGTCAAAACAATTAGCGATGAGGAGATTACAGTAAGTTTGCTGGATAATAAAGACTATACGTTTTATATAAGCATGCAGAATTAGTTTGCACAATTACACATATGGTTTGACTGACTGCAACTGTGCGCTGAAATAATTAAAGGATATAGGTAGGGG
Organism: Rhinoptilus africanus; assembly: GCA_013400135.1. Taxonomy (NCBI): domain Eukaryota; kingdom Metazoa; phylum Chordata; class Aves; order Charadriiformes; family Glareolidae; genus Rhinoptilus; species Rhinoptilus africanus. The sequence continues at coordinate 174,283 of VXBO01011191.1, forward strand.
TTAGTCCTGTCCCTGAAATGAATCTGGCTCTCAGTAATTCCTCAGCTAAGTCTGATACATGTGCTATTCAAAAAAAAGCAATATTTAAGTCAGACCTGGCAAATTTAAAGCAACCTCTTTGCACTGCTTCTAGCTAATCTTTTGCAGTATGTTTAAATGTGTGCTTCTTCTCAGTTTAAGAGTATTCCTTCCATAATGGCAGTTCTGGAAGGCAGCAAGTAATGAATCATCCAAACATGGAAGTTTTCAGCCAAATTAGGACATCACTACAATGACTACAAAGCTGCCAACTTCCACTAGGAAAACCAGATTCTATCCTTGCAAGTTCGAGCTGCTGAAATAAGCAGTTATGCACCTGCTTGTATTGCTTTCCTCTCTTTGTGCTTGGCCATTCTGTACTGATTTTCAGTATAAGCTGTGGGAAGTTTAGTTTCTCAAGTTTCATCTTGACTTGGATGCACTCCTCTGAGCTGGATGATGGCAGCACTTCCAGGAAGGTGGAATGAAACCCACCTGTGTCTTGAAGGTCCAGCCATACCACCCACCTGTACTCCTCCTACACAGTGTGCTGAGACTGCTTGAGGAAGATGCATAAACCATCTGCAGCTCCCATCTAAACTTTCCTTCTCTGAGGCTCAGGCTGAGTGAAGAGGGCTAGACAATACACAGGAAAGAGATCGTCAGTCACCGCTGTCATACTGCCGGCTTCCAATAATGGCAATAAGGACAAAATTATTTTGAGGCCTCCACAAACTTTTCTGTGTAGAGTGAATAGGGTTTAACAGTCACTTGCTTTCTTTCCACAAATCTAGAAATTTCAGCCAAGGCTTCCGTGACCTGAGTTTCCCGATTATGCATAGTTGCAAACTTTTTTTGTTGAATAGTTCCTTTTGAAACCTTTGGATGATCTCTGCTTTTTCTTCCAATGTATTTATTTTGCTCAGAATGCTATGACTGTCCTGTAATTTTTAATAATCAGTTATGGAAATCCAATTTTATACCATCTTCCATTTTCCTCCATCTTTTTAACAATATCTCTTGGTTAGCATTCACTCAAAATTGCATTCCTCAAATGTTTATAGAAGTAGTTTTCTAAGGTGTCTCTGAGGAAGGCATGCCTTATATATCATTAACATTTGTAGAATCAGGTTTTAAATATTAGATGTGAGGCCATAGATGCTGATGTTTATTTTGGTCAAAACAAAAGTTGTCCCAATCTTAACCTTAGGGCAGTAGAAATTACGTGATCTTCCTGTTCTGAAACAGTACCACAAATCTATCTGGATTTTTTTTTTTTTTTAATTTTAAAAGCATAGCTAAAAATAATCAATATGTAACCTAGATAAAGATTCCCGTAGTGCATATTTCATTTATGAACAAGACAACCTACTCCTGCCATGAAGAATTTCTGCTAAACTGAACTGTTTTGGCTACTTGAAAAATACCAGGCCAGACAACGACAAGCAAACTCAATGTAAGCTATGCGTGTGCATTAAGCATAGCCTCTATGTATTGTTTAGTTACTTTATGTTGGTGGGAATATTTTTTGTGTTTTTAGATAATAAAACCAGCAATATTTTTAAATAGACAAAAAATAATAAAAAAACTTTCACATAGTGAGGTTGGAATTGATTAATGCAGAAGACTAAGTTGAGATTGAAAGCCTCACTGGGGAAAGCAAAATAAAACAAAACAGAAACCAAAGGAGTATATATTAGAGGGGAGGCAATTGATTTTCTATAAGGTTGGATTTTGCTTGTGATGAAAAAATATCTTTAAAAGATACCAGCACAGAAAAGGGTTCTGAGCGCATTTCGTAGATTATGTTTTTCTGACAGAAAACATAATGGTCCCGTTGTAGGTTTGTCAAAACAAATACAGAGATATCATTTTATTTTACTGTAACTCTAGTGCTTTCTTAAAAAGGTAGTTTCTATTGCTAGGTATACAAGTGGCCACATATTTGACTTTAGTAAGAAAAAAATAAACACCTGGTGAGATACTGTTTTCTGCATCCTTTTTTGCATCTGTGAAAGAGATTAAAGTTGCCCTTTTTAATTTATAAAGCCTTTGGGCACTGAAATATATCATTATTAATTTCAATTGTCTGACTCAATACAGAAGTAAAACTGCTTTAAAAGAATGGTTAGCAGATCTTAAACTCAAAACTCACATTGGTTTCTACCTTCTGACTGAACTCTGATATTTTATTTTTTTTTTCAGTGGCGTGCTTAAATTTGATCTGGTTTCCAACTTCTATTATTTAACTTTGATAAACAAAAATAAAATGCCTACCAAAATAATGCCTCTCGTATATCTTGGCTTCCTCATTCCTGTAATGTATTCTTTTGGAAAGCCAACTTCTATCAAGGTCATGGATATAAAAACAAACCAAAAGATATATATATATAAAATCAACCCACAACAACAACCAAAAAAAAAAAAACCCAACAAAAGAAGCAAGAACCAAACAACAGCTGGCTCAGGTTTGTTTTAACTGGGTTATACAGTAAGTCATCTGTGGGCTTTATTTGTTTTAAATTTCGTGCCTAACAATTTCTTAGGCAAACAACCTTGACAGTGTCCCTTTAACTTATTCATAGCAACACGCAGAGACATCACAGTGAATTTATTTACATCTCTAAGTATTTCAGGGGCCTATAGCTTCTTCACAAAATCTTCTGTGCTGAACTTCAGGATGAGCTCGACTGCCTGTTTGGATTGATTGATTGATGGGCCTGGGAGCCCAGTTACTCTTCTGACAAGCTGTGCTTGCAGGAGCTTAGTCTGGGTAAATAAACAGGTCAGTGAAGTGAGAAGTACGTGGCTTTGTGGCATGTTCTGTGCAAGCAGGCTATTGTTTCACTACAGGATAACCTGGAGTATCTCATGGGCGGTTGTTGAGACTAGACATTACTTCGCTTTGCATGCGCTGGAGTAGAGAGAGCATCGTCTGATGGCTTTGAAATGCGCTTGCGCTAACTAAGCTATTAAATGATAGTTAATACAATATTCTGAGAAATAATTTGAATTCATGAACTCATCAGGCATTATTTAGATGTAAGTTTTTTCATTAGCATTTACATTTGCCAAGCATCTCTTTTTGCTTTTCATGTGTACTACAGACAGGTTCCGTTTCTTTTTGTGAGTGTCATCAATCATTGGCATCGTGGTTAGTACCAATCTTGGACTCATAATGACTCTTTCTATCTTTCCATCCTCTATGAGCGGTCTGGAATCTTTGACTAGGTTGATCTGTGAGCTCCTTTTAGGAAGTGCCATAAAAATGTAGAAGTCCTGCTGTGTTTAATTAAAAAAGAAGCATCAGTATCTCTTATGTACAATTAATGGCATTTTCTTTTAAATTGGGAGGAAGATATAGCAAGGCTGGACCAGATCCTCAGCTGATAATTTACATTTATTAAGACTTTGGCACAGGGAGTCTGCCTATGGAATTATGATTGCATTTATTTTTTAGTTAATGCACACAGTTTGAATTAGGTACTTCAATCATCACACTGTGTTTCAGTAATGAACATCATCATTGATAACTACGAATTACAGCTCCAAGTGAAAGACAGGCACATCCATATCCTTCTTCAGGCTTTATTAAACTTTTCTGACATTTAGAAAATGCAGTTTGCTTTCCTACTGTTACGCATTAGACTTTTAGGAGAACTCAAATGGGATATATTCGCACTGTTCGTAATCATGGTTTGGGGAACAATATATTCAAGGAATCCATTTACAAGTAAGTAATTCTTCTGAATGGCATCCTTCAAAGCAGGGTGTGCCTGTGCTGTGCATGTCAAAGATCCAGCCTCACTTTTTCTTCTTGTCATCGCCAAAATTGCTCTTTTCCTGCGGCATGAAGAGTTTTCATTGACGTTTGCCTTCTCTCCTCAGAGCTGATTCCATTTCAGTGGCACGTTCACATAGCATCGTGAAGCACTTTGGGAGATAAGATGCTGTAAAAATGTAACCAAGTAGGGGAATTTCTAGCCACTTGACCCATTACCTGGGTTGTGCAGAGGGACACTAACTCGGGCTTATGCAAGCAATTGAGTACCCCTGTGGCACGGAAGATGCAGATTAAAGTTGATTATCGCTGATAAAGGAGCATAACTGAGGTTGAAACTTAATCTGCCGAACTTCTGCGATTTCTTGTGGCCAAAATGTTTTTTGAGGAGTGCTGTTAGTTCATCTACAAAGAGTCTAGGGGTTACTTTAGGTTGTTTGAAGGCTCCCACCTGATCACAAGGTCAAGAAATTAGAAGATCACCAGGCTATACTCTCTGTCCCTTTTTGAACCAGACTATCTGTATCAATGAAAAGGTTGTTATGTGGAGACTAGCCAATTAAACCATTTACTTACACAAAAGAGCACTGGATGAATCTTGAGAAATCATCTAGTTTACTGCCTCTGCCTCAGAATAAGGGCAGATGCTTGTCAGATGCTGATAGGTGCTTGTCTTACATTATATTGAAAATACATGGTAATGGAGACTCTATGTCTTTCTCAGATCAACTCTTTGATTGCTTCACTGTCCTTGTCTATGGAAGGGTTTCCTGGAAATGTATTTATATCTTCTTTTCTGCAGCTTAAGCCCATTTTTGCACCCTGTTCTGTCCCTCACAGATAGCAAGAAAAATCTTGGTTTTGTTTTTGGCACTACTCCTTCCCCTTCTCTTACCTTTCTTCCTTTCAGGCTTTGCTTTTCTGGACCAAAAGCCAGTTCTTTCAGCTCTTGTGGCTTCATGTTCTCCAGGCCTTTGAATACTTCGTTTGCTCTTGTCTAGGCTGCCTTCTGTCTTTCTTGTGGAGTGTGCCCAAAGCAAGGCACAGTGCTTAAATTTAGGCACTGCTGGTGCTGGATGGTGCAGTGGGTCATTTGAAGTTCCTTGCAATTGTTTGCATTCACATAGCCAGCAATGGTGTTTGTCTTACAGCACGGCCTGACAGCGTTGATTTACGTTCAGCTCCTACCCCACTATACCATTGCTTCATTGCTTGTCCCCCTCGAGCTGGTAATTTATGCCCAATATTATCTTTAAAAGGTCATAATTGAACTGAATTCTGTTATTTCCCAACCTGTTTTTCTAGTTGCTCAGCAATGCAAATCCCGTCCTGCAGCACATGTTGTAGCTTAATGTGGTGCTATGTGCAAGCTCAATATTCCACCATTGTGTTATTTAAAAAGAAGATGAGAGGGAAAAAAAAAAAAGCCTTTGAATTTTGGCAGCAATAGGTTGAACAGGTGAGGCTGGCTGTTGAACAGCAGCAGTAGCTCAGCCTGCCAGTCTATTTAAACAACAGAGTAAATCAGCTGCTGCTGAGCTTGGGGAGAAGGGAAGCAGCCAAGTGTGCAAGCCCAGTCTGCCGTTGCAACTTCAGTCTGATGGTATAGAAAATAAAATGTAAAAGAGAAGGCAAGGAGCTATTTGTGGAGCTATTTTTGGTTAGTATCAAAGTGATTACCAATTTAATTTTACTAGGGTGAGAATAATGAAAACAAATAATATTGTGCACACATTTGGACATGAAATTAATCAACCCCCTGAAAAGTACTAGGTGGAAGAGGGTTAGTAGGAAGATGCTGAACTCGAAGGATGTGCCATAAATTACAGCGGAAGTAAATTTTACTTACTGAAAAGAAGTTCTTGGGGTGCTCATTTTTTAATACAATGGACTTAGTTATAACTGCAGTTCACTTGTTCATTAAAATACCTTTGAGAAAACTTTAAGTTATTACAGTTTAAAATGTCTCTTATTTTCTAGTTTCTTTGGCATTTCTCTGTATTTGCACTAGGAAAGGTATCTGCTGGTATTTTCTTTGTTCACTGTAGGGACAATCAATACTGCAACTTGTCAAACAAAACCCATCTATGAGCGAAGAAGTGGTTGCTAATATACAAATCAACAAACATTATTAACAGTGAATGATAGAATAAACTGAAATTTTGAAAAGCTGCTCATACTCATTAGAATTAAAAAGTTCTTTTGCTTGTCTCATGGAGCATATGCAAGGTTTTCTGTGGTGGTTTGCCAGGTGCCCTCAGTGAGGGGCATCACTTACTTGTTCTGGCCAAACTGACCCATTTTCCTTCTGCTCTCTACCAGCACACCTTCCCGTCAGAGGAGGATGGGAGGATCCCCATTGCAGCGTTGGCTGCCCAATGTGCTGGCACATCCATGCAGCCCAGGTTGTGCTGATCCTTTTCCACCTGAGAACAGGCTGCGCTGATGCAGACTGGCGGTCTGTTCAACTCCGTAAGCGGTCTCCAACAGTGGCCATAAGACACTGAGGGAAAAGTAATAAGAGGGCAATTATGTATACCTTTCTTATTCTCTCCGAATCTCCAGCTGTGTTTAGCTCAGAAATTTCCTGACCCTGTTGTTGCTTAATTAGTCGTCTGCTCCGGGTCTTTCTTCTCGTTACTTCTGCAGTCTTCCCCTGAGCTCTGTGAATTGTGCCCATGCTGTCCTTTGTCATAGAGATGTACAGCCTGATGCAAGGAACCACCTCCTTCTGTTTGTTTTGAGTCTGATTCCTTGCTGCCTTATTGGATAGCCTGTATTTTATCCAAAGCTTTATAGATTTCTGTATCCCCATAACATCATCGTCTTTCCTGATAGGACAGTCCTTGTTCACGCCTCACGTGGAAGCTGTTCATTGCATTTAACAGCTTTAAAATTAGTGTAGAGCGTATCATTTGGATCAGTCTTGTCCACATGCTCATATATCCTTTCAAATAACTCTCTAAAGGTTTGTAAGGTGGGATTTCCATTCAGAGAAGCCATACTAAGTCTTACCAAATTTTCTGTATTTATCCAAATGTCAATAAATCTCTAACAGAAATTAAATAGTCAACTACAACTATGCAGTAGCTGAATCTCTGTACTATAAATAGCCTCTACCTATTTGCCTTATATACTTGCCAGACTTAAGTCCAGGAGCTCCTCATGTTTCCACACTACCCCAAAAACCTATTTTAAGACTCGAGAGACATTTGACCTCTTCCAGTCTTCACGTACCAAAAAAGTTGGCCCCATACATTTTCCAGTGGAGGTTTGCTCAGGAGATGCTGGAAGAAGGGGTGGATGCTTCATTGGAGAACATTCATTGACCTGTAAATTGTTTTACTTCTGCTTAGCATGCCCTACAATGTATGTATGTGACATTTGCCTTGAGTACATGAACATCACTGAAATAACCCCAAACAGTTGTATTTTCTGCCCTCACATGTGGTCTTTCACTGGGGTCATCATCTTGGTTAGTCAACAACACACACCCATTATTATATTCTTATTTAGGCCTGGAATTTAAATCCCTGCAGATTCTCAGGTATTTGTTGAGATGAACTTATTGATGAGGCTTACTTCTAGGCTGTTGTAAACATCTTGATCTATTCTGACAGCAGCAGGGTTTACTATTTCTTTGTCATGACATTACAGTGCTCCAGTGATTGTTTTCCTGTCAGTGGTTTTCTGATATGCTTAGTAAATCAGCGTCTTAATTTAGAGATAGACATTCCACTTCCCCATTTTATTTTTAGCCTTCTAACTTTTGTGTAGATCTGCTTACCTCCATGTTGATTCTTTGCCTGGTTCTCCTTAAGTGTCACAGTAGTTGTTCTTTACTTCCTCTTTATTTCCAACTTCTGACCTATCTTAGTTAACGGGTGAAGAAGTTTTGCATCTTCTTCCTTAGAAGTGCCATCCCAAATCACATGTTCTTATGCATATGCCAGTCTTTCCTCATTGCTCACTTTTAGTTCACTAACACCCTTCCTGGTTTCAAGTGAGAGAAGTTTCTCTACACTTTAGTGTCTGTATCTTCTCTTCAAAGTTTTTTTTTTTTCTCCCTGTTTCTGTCCCCAGTGTGGAGATAACAGGTCCGAGGTGAAAAAAAAGCCTGACTACTGTAATAACCAGGTAACACAAATAAAAGGAAATGCAATATTAACTGCATAATTTAGTCAAATTGAGCATAATGAATATGGAAAACTTGCAGAAGTAATGCCATGGATGTCGCAATTTCTGCTAATTCCAGAAAATTTATCTCAATCAGAGAAGAGCCTTAAAAAAAAAAAAAAAAAGTAAGTGAAAAAATTCCAAACCACAAAGCTTCTGCTTGTGAAACTGTAGTTATCTCAGCATCTCTTAAGGCACATACGCCCTAATTCAACAAGGTTCTTAAGCTCCTGCTTAATTTAGAAGGACTAGCTGATTTCAAGAGTATTCTCCTATGCACTTAAAGTTAAATGCATATTTAAGTATTTAGATGAACCAAGATCCTCCTGGAACAAGCTAGATAGCGGAATAAACTTGTAAAAATATTAGATAATACAGTCAAGAATCTTCCTCAAAATCAGCAAAGCAATAGCTGCATGTTTAAGTCCTGTAAAGGTGCTAGTAGATACCACATTTGACTGAACAAAAACCGTGAAGGTAACAACCTATAGAATATAAATTACCAGAAAGAAATTATTAGGGCAAAGAAAAGGTATTTTAGCTTGTGAGTTAGGTAATGGAAGAGATATATAAACTGCTAATTAGTTGATATCACAAATAATTATGCCTAGAAAAAGAATAGAAATACAGAAGGAATATATAGGGATTGTAAGGCAGTGTCGTGGTAAATAACTCACATATGGAATTAAAAAAGATAATAACCAAGTACTTTATACTTATTTCACAATGTGAAATATATATCAAGTGTTTTATTAATTGTACTTTCCTACAAAGTGCATAAAAATTTTATTGTATACTATATTACGTACTTTCTCACTGTAGAAGCTTGTTTATTCTTACCTATTTTGTTCCGTAAGGTCCAGCAGATATTGCCATTATTTTGGTTATTGTTGTAATTGTCCTACTCCAAACTTTGTATCAGAATAGGTTTGTTTAAGTGAATCCAGTGAAATCAGGAGTATTTTTGCCTACATCAGGATTAAGTTAGGAGTTGCCCCAAATAATGATCTGAGATAATTTAAATCAACACAATTAGAGAAGATCTCTTGCACACATTCTAAACACAGAATGAAAAATAAATAAATAAAATCAATAAGATCAATGTCAGGTTCCCTATTTTATAAGTAATTCTCATGTGACAGAAAATTTACATTAGTGGGTCCTAATTTTGCATATTTAATAATCTCTTTGAATCTAAAAGTAGATGGGACCAACGTTTATGGCTCTTTTTCTCACATGAGAATATTTTCTGGTAAACCAATCTGAGCTGTGCATAAGTCACGTAAATGCTTGCATTGGAGCAGAACAAAATATGCTTGTCATAATAGTATGAGAGCCTTAGTAGGCAAGGAGACTGTTGGAGCTGGCCCTGGCCTTTAATGTGCTCTTGTCACTTAATCTTCTTCACATCAGAAAGGCTTTCCCTTAAAAATACTGAAAGTTGTGTAAACTGTTTGTTTTGCCCTACTGCACGTCGTTGAAGGCCGCAATTTTGTCTTCAGAGATAAGACATGACTTCCCACAAAGGCCTGTCTCTCCCCGAAGAGCAAGTCCTCATAGAGAGAAAATAAACACTGGCCTTCGACACAAGGTTGTTCTCTGCTGGCGATTGCAGGCGGAAAACCGACCAAAAAATCTTGTATCATCTTTCTGAGTAGAAAAATACTGAAGTACCTTGCGCAGTTTGTTTTTGTGATTGTTTTAGATCACACATAATTACCCTTCTACAGGAGGTCTTTGAAACGAGCTCCCTGTCACCTCAATCATAAGATCAATAGGTGAGGAAACTTGTTTTAAAAAAAAGCAGCACACAAACAGGCAAACAAAACCTCCAATCCATTATTTGCTTCAACCACATAACCAAACTCATGGTTCAAAAATTTAATTGGTAATTACAGTAACGAGGAAAGTATGCTGCTGAACCTCAGTGGGACTCTGCTGGAAAGCAGACAAGTTTGGAAATGCTTTCTGAACTCCTCGGTGATTTTGCATCAGTCCTTTTACACAATTCTCATAAAGGAGACAGTGGCAAGATAGTATAAAGCTCAGAAAATTTCAAATAATATGCTTTCAATGCACTACATATCGGGGTTTTTTATTACACACTATCTCTGTCTATGCAATCTTGAAACTGTTGATATAGCACTCTGAATAGATATCATCTGTACTTTTAATATGTTTTTCTTATGATCTAATGGCTAAAAGGGAGGTGTTTAAATTGTAGATTTAAATTTTTAGTAGCTCTACATTGGTAACACCTAAGGAATTTGGGGTATGCATTTAGGTATCTCTGGAACCAGATTATAAATTGGAGCATCTGTTTCTGACCTTTTTCACCATAATGTTAACATTGAGCATGAACCTGGAAAAAAATCGGAAGTACTTGTTGTTGTCATTATGCAAGCATAGTGTCAGTGGTTACTGCAGTTAACTGAAAATACATTTTCCTCCCACAGCCATTGACTGTAATGCTTACCTGTCACTGTGGTATTGGAAGATGGAAAAGATGCCCTTCTATTTATTTACCTAAAGAAAGCACAAACCAGATGAATCAAAATACTCGGTGAATTTTTTGTATGATGTCCAATAACAGGTGAGAGGAAGGTAACAGAGGGGAGTAAAGGCATCTGGTTGGTGTGTGCGTCTGTCTGACCACCTCTGCGTATAAAATAATTTTAAGCGATGTAAGGGTAACCTAAGTATGAGCGGTAGGAGACTTTTTCTGTGACAGATTTGGACATGAAAATGAATGTACCACTGTCAGGAGGGCATTGCGACTGACTGGGGCGTACCTCTGTGTCAGGCAGTGAGAGGTCGCTGGGGCGGGCATGGTCGGAAGATGGATGGTTGCAAACTTCAGAGCACCCCTTTGCTTGACTGACATTCATTAGCGATACACTTTGCGCTAATGGTTAGCTCTAGCTCATTATCAATCATTATCACTAAGTATTCAAACAGATGGTCCTTAACGATCATATCCCACATTAGCAGTGTGCGTACAGCCCCACGGAGCGGATGTTGTGTCATTAGTGCTGGTGGCGGTGGTCCGCACTGCTCTCAGTCACTGAGGGGCCGGGCTCCAGCCCTCCTTGATAAGGGGAGATGAAGCCAAAGGGCGACCTCTTCCTTCCCCATTTTTAAATGCTCATTGTTTTATGCTGCTCAACCCCTCCTTGAAAAAGAGAAGAGGCCATTCCTCTTCTGGCTCCTCCGTCTGTCTTTTCTGCCAGTACTATATCTTATCCTTGCCTTGCAATTTTTACCGCTTACACGTTTTCCCATACCCTTTCATGTAGTTACACTACAGGTTTCCCTTTAACCCTTTGCAGCTATATATTATTTGTATACGTATACAAATGTTTGTATAAAATGCTTAGTTGTAATACAAAATGCTCATGCGTTGTCTCTGGTTTTGTTGTTAGTAACATTAGTGTTACAAAGTGCTTATACAGTAGTAGCTTCTCACGCTGTTTTAGAGGCCTTAATGTCTGCTTTGAAAGCAAGTAAATATTAATTTTTTCTTGCTTAGTGTAGTTCTACTTTATGATCAGAACAGGACTTTGTTTTGCCTACAGGGGAGTCTGTAGTTCAATATTATAACCCCCAAATGAAGCAGTACAGCCTCTGTAACTATATATATATCTGTTTTATGAATAGTTTTACTATCAACTCTGTCTTTTATTACATTGAATAAGATGTACCATATGAAGGCTATGTTACTGCCTGCATTAATGAGTGAAATTAAAACTTTTATTTTTTAAATACAATTTAACTAAAAATCAACATTGACTAGCTTTTGCCTAGGTGAGGGAAAACCATGAAATATGAATGAAATACAGTATTCTTGTGCTATATTCTTTATGTTTTGTTTTAAAAACAGAAGTTTGATCTTCTTTTTTATATAGCAATAGCTGGGGTTTTTAGTTGATGACATTACTAACTTATTTCAAAACTTGTGATTGTGGGAAACCAGCAGGTAACTGTGAATTATGGATCTCTGATTTCACTGCAGGGTCAGGTGACATAAACTACCACAGTGTTTTATATACCACCAGAACCCTGGCAAGGTGGAATTATAGGCTCATAACTCAAGAGTTTCCTTGGTTTTTAATCTGATGTTATATATAGATCCAAATCTAGCCTCCCCCTCCAGCCTCCCATAGCCTCCAGCTCCTTCACTGCTCAAACCACAACCCCATTTCTGTTCACTTTGCATCAGTTCCATGCTTGTATCCCTTTCAGCTTCATCCCCATTCACTGATCCATCAGATGAAGAAGGGGAAGGGCTGAGGTGCAGAATAACATCTGCTCAGGTGCCATCTGTATCTGGTCACTCATGGATCCATATACTTTCCAGAGGATTTAATAACCTTTTGCCGAAATTAGAGCAGCAGGACTCTGGGGTTCAATCTGAAGCTCTGCGAGGTGTGTGCTGCAGCAGCATTGAGCATTTCTGTTACTTTACTCACCTAGATCCTCATTTCCATAGCCCACCCAAAGGTCTGGCTCCCTTCTCCCCACACTCCTCTTGTCTCTCTCCACTAGACTGGCCTTCCCCTTTATGTAAGACAGCAGTCTTTTTCTCCCCAGGCCTTTCTGTGCATCCCTGTTGTTCCATTCCTCTTCTCTGTACTCATTTAGTTATATATTTATCCACTATTTCCTCTCTTAATACCAAGAGTTTTTAAAAAAATAATAAATTGATTAGGTGGGGCAAACTTGGGCAGGCATGCAGTGTAGCAGTTTCAGCTTAAATAACAAAGGTTGGAGAAACATCTAAGGGACTAGTTCCAATTGCAGTGAGAGCTAGATAAAGCATGGCTCTGTTACTGTGAGAAATTTAGCAGGTAGAGATAGTTGATATAAGTGTTTTCAATGTATAGAAAATTGGAAAAAAAGACTATAGCAAAAAATGCTATCTCAGTTAGAAGATGGACTGATAGGCATCAAAATTTGATACTCTATAGGAGAAGAAAGAGGCAGGTTTTTAAATGAATGAGTCTACATGTACTGAACCTGGCTAAAGCACTCTGTTTCCTCAGAAAGAAATCCTGTGAAGATTGTATGGGAGTACTTGGCAACTGGGCAAGGAAAGTCGGGAATTGAAGCACCTTTTAGAGGACCTGGAAAAGACACTGAAAAGTAACGAAAGGTTATTCTGGTTCTCCATAAGCTCATCAGTTCACACAACTTCTGGTAGATGTGAACTGGACGCTTCCTGGGCTTAGAGAAGAGTGAGAGCACTGAGCTTCTATCTGCTCTCCAGCAGAAAATGGGGGAAAAACTGGAATTAAAACAGCATTGGAAAAGTTTGTTACAATGGTAATACTTGACATGGCGCCCTTGGAGCAGCAGGAAATAGACTTGATGATCCAAAAAGGTCCCTCCTGGTTGTAGTTGCCTAAGTTCACATCTAGAGCCTTAAAAACACTTTTAAGAAAATTTACTTACTGGCAAAGGGTACTGACTAAACTTTTAATACAGTTTAGTTAGCTGTTTAAAAAAAAATAGTTGTCTCTGTTTGAATAAATGGAACTGAGAGCTTTTTATCCTGTTGCTATGTAACGCTGCCTTTGTGGATTCACGAAAGTTTACGATGTTTCTGAGGAAACATCAACATTTTCATTGTTTTTAGGAAACACAATACATCTGTAAAACTCAATTCCTACTTGGGCTTTTAGAACGTTTTCAGAAATGGATAAGGTTTGAAATGGTAAAATATTTCTGTCCTATTCTTTTTGGAGAAATCCTTTTTGAAATTACAGAGAAGGGGAAATACAATTTGTATAGACTGAGGAGAATGCATCTTAATGGAAGTAAAGAGTAACCTAATATTCCAGGATGAAAAACAGCGTTTGACATACCACATATGAAGCCCAATTATTTATACACTCAACAGAAATACTCTAAGAAAATATCAGACTGTTAAGTAGTTAACACAAAGGCATTCATTTTACTGAAAAATGTTTTTCCTGTCCTATTGACTCACTGTTAAAAAAAGAATCAGTGTAAGATGTTAATTTTAAACAAAGGCACTTTTTCTGATATCACTTACAGCCTGTTTTCATGTGCATTAAAGATGTTCCTAAGATTCCACAGACCTTACTGGATTTTAACTCAGGTCTTTACTCAGATGTAAGTCAGGAGTACCTCCCTAGAAGTCAGTGGCGTTATGCTAGTGTGGAATGAATGGTAAGATGAACTTGGTTTATGATCCGAGGCAGTCCTGGTTGCCCCAAATTCTCTAACGCTCCCACTTCCACTAAACACTCAGCCAGTGCAGCTGGTGGGATAACTGCTATAATGGGAAAATTACATCATAGTAGCATATTTCACCTTTTGAAAGTCACACCTAGACTCCTAGTGGCTTTAAAAAAATATTTCACAGACATATGAGAATGGAAGTTGCAATACCAGCTGCCCCCGAATGTGATGGCTGAAGTTATCACAGGCTCTCCTCTTAAAATTTAGGCAGAGCTTACAAAGAAGTTCTGCATTTTCAGAGCTGGCTTCCCCATGTAACTCTTAGTCTGGACTCTATTTCATGGTTGGATGCAGTGCTGGTAGCTAGGACATCTATGTATCTTATGCTTGGTATATACCTGTGTATGGGCAATGTTTTGTACTCCGTTACATAGGTATGCTGCTTTTTGGTGCACGCATATAGACAGAATCATTATAAAAATTTCAAAAGCAAAGGACACATTTCTGTAATTGTCAGGATTAATAAAAAAATAAAACAATTACTCATTTACAAAAGGAACGTGGAACAGGATACTATGAGAAGGTCTATGCTATGTACGTGATTCTTTTCCATTGTTGCTGTTGTACAGTGTTCACTTTCTGCAGGAATTCTTGCCCCTTTCAGTTAAATGCCTGCAGAAGCAGAAAGGTTTAAGTGTTCCTCAATTACCCAGGATGCTTCCTGTAATTATACGGGGTCTGGTTTGTCAGTGCAGAGTGTTTTGACAGTACATTTCTGCCCAGCTGCCCTCCTTCTCTGTATCTGCCACTACATAGATTGCACATCCTCTTTGCTCAATGCTTGCACCATGCACGATGGATTTTTAATCCAGAACAGGGAATCATTTCCCCTGTCACAATATCTATCACACCGATTAATGAATAATGCCTTTCTCCAAAGAATATGGGAAGACAAGCCCTTTTAATGTCGCCTTTGTTATAAGGGTTACAAGACTGAAAAAAGGAGGTGATAATTCTTTCCTCACTTTATTTCAGTACAAAGGATAAAGCCTTCTTTTAAAAATGAATTCGTAGGCTTACATCATTATGAAAATGTATCTGAAAATATTATCTTAAAATGATTGCATGAGTGGGTAGTTATTTGGCTGCACTATTTATGCCTGTGCTGCAGTGAGATTTTTCAGGGAAATAATATTTCTGGTCTCCAAGGGTGTGGAGGACGCTGACAATTTTTAATTTCAGTGATGGTGGCCTTTGTTTCTTTGGGAGTTGTTTGGGGGTTCTGTGTAGGTAGGATTTATTACTTTATGTAATAGGCTTGTCTCTTGTATAAACTAGATTGTTCCTAAGGCTTTGTAAACATACAGTTTTCAAAAGTTTATACAAATCTATCGATGGCTTGAAAAAAAGTGTTCCGACAAAATACATACATGTAGAATGGAAAGCAGAGCGAAAAACAAATGGTTCTGTAGTGATTCAGCTTTTGTAGCTGAATATCAGTTTGGGATGTCTCTGCACTAGCAAAAATTTAGTTTAGGACAATGTAATATCCTAAACTGACCCAACCATCAGAGAAGAGATAAAGTACCACCTAGTATATTACTTCACAGTTAGATTCTCTGATGAACTGCCCTTACTTTTTGCTGAAAAAGTGATATAATTCTAAATCTGGCACGTCTGTGCAAAGGCAGACTAACTCTGGGGAGGATCTTCTTGCCACAAAACCAAGTCAGATCTTTCTTTGCCCCTCCTCTATGCTGTCTTCATGTAGTAGATGGAAAATGATGTATAACCAATGCTGCCTCTACCACATTGCTTACTGGCAGCGTATGAATTTAGAGTAGTACACATCTGAGGACTGGTGGTCACGAATGATGTGGACAGGATTTCCTGTGGGTGAAAGACTTCAGAAGAGTAAAGGTACGGGTAAGTCAGGTAATGTGCAGCTACCATGCTCTCAACAAACCCAGTCCAATGTGTTTTACACTTCTGCTTTCTGCTGATGGCTCTTCTATCAGGCTTTAATCTATTTCAGATTAAGCATTTGGTTTTTCATGACTGAAAACCAAAACTCCATAAAGAAGCTGCTGTGAGATTCCATCCCATTCTATGCCACTTTTGTTTAAATGGATGACCACTTACATTTCAGCAGAGGACTTTTAAAGAATAGCGACCTTTTCTAAGGCAAGGGGGCATTTTTAAAACATGGAAAGTAAATAAGCTGCCTGCTGGTACAGGCAATGCGACAGCTCTGTGCTGTCACCCGTGTTTCTTGAAAACCAAATGGGTAAAAAGCCAGTATTGTTTAAAGCTGCTTCTGACAGAACAACTTTTACATACTCAGCAGCATGTTTGTTAAGAAAGTACATTCAGATTGAACAGAATGAGCATATTTATCTGATGTGAACAGATAGAAGAGAGAGGTGACTGGAAAAAATTGAAGAATTTCTCCCCCAGAAAATGGCTTCTTGATCTCTGAAAACAACAGGCTTTTTGTGAAGTGCAGTCAAGGCTTACAAACACATTGCCGTGGTACACTGAGTTCGAAATCCCAGCTGACATTTCAAATGGTATTTAGAGTTATGACAAATCTGATTTATTTGGGTCTCTCTCCAAAGCTGCCATAAAAGAAGTGCTGATTTGGTGAATTATTAGTCACAGCACCTTCAGACAGCTTCTTTTTCTAGTTGTGGAAATTGCTAGCAGATCTATATGCTATTTTGAGTACCATAGTTTAATATTTTTTGTAAAGATCCTGTTCATTTGGCTGGACTCTTCATTTTCTGATGAAGTCTTCACCAGAATGTATGTGTCCTTAGAAAAATATCCTGCCAAACAACAATTTAGGTAATTAGATAGTGCCTTGCAAAATGCTGATTTGAGTGATTCAGAAGGAACTCACTTCAGCTCTGCAATGAAAAACTGACCCTTGTGGTTTTATGATTTAAGTAAAATGGCATTGAAATCTATCATTAAGTGTTATTGCCCAAACGACATTTATAAAAGTTCTTTTGAAAAGTAAAACAAAATCATTAATTACAACAAACATCCTGTCAGTAATGGGGCCCTTCTTAACAGACATTTGCATTTAAGGCAGTATTTTAAATATAAAATTGGATTCCAGTGCGATCTTAGGGTCTGACCCAAAGTTTAAGCCACCAAGGATGCCTGAGTAAAAGTGTCAATGAAAATATTTTTTCCCAGATGCTTTCATTGATTTTAGTTAATGAAGAACACTTCTTTTTCCTCTTTCACCATCTTACTGTTTACTGCTGAATCTTATGTGATCTGAAATGTATACTGGTCTCTAGACTTGATTTTAGAAAACACTGAAAAGATGCTTTAAGTGGGGAAATCTGGTGTACTGATTAAAATATAGTTCTTTCTTGGCATGGAGGGGAATAAGGGTTTTTCTGTGTTTTAAATGCAAACATGTTTGTGGATTGTCTCCAAGCTTCTACTTGCAGATAGGATACATTTTTAAATATTTTTTTTTCATTTTTGGTCCTAATAGCAAACAGTGAGGTCTGAATGTCCTAATTTTCCATACAAACATCAGTAGCTACTGGCTGTGATCCTAAACATTTAATGTAAACTTAAGAGGCTGAAGTACCTAATTAAGTTCCTATGTCTTAATGTTCCTACTCTTTTGCTAAATTCTGGTAATGTATAAATCCTTGTTCCAGTATTTGCCTTTAATTTGTCATTTTTTCATCTTCCTGATCTGTTTGTACATAATAGACCTATACCTTCTCCAGCATAAACTTAAAATAGCAATCTCAATTCAGTTTGTGTTCACTTTATGCAAGACCACTTCAGTGAACAAATGGAAATGTTAGACGTCGAGGTGAAGTGTTCACAGGACGAAGCTTCAGGTGTGGTCTCTACAGATTTTACTTGGTACAGGTAGATCACTTTCCTTCCTCACTTGGGTAGCTCTTGACTGCCTACAACAGCTGTAATTCTCTCATTTTTTCCACAGATGCTTTCTTGTAATGACATCCAAAGTTACAGAAGAAGGTTTTTGTCCTTTAATGTACAATTTCTGCTTTCATTTATCCATTTCTTATGGTCATGCAACTCCTCCTATTCCATAAATTTAGGATGCCTTTTCAATTTTGAGGTTTTCGTTTGTTTATTTGTTTCTTTTCCCTTCATTTTCCTCTTGTCATCAAGACATTTAATTGCCATAGTCTTTTTTCTTAGACTGAGACCGTTATTGAAGCACTAAATTAAATCAGGTTGAAGACTGGTCCTTGAGAGACTCAACTCTTGTCACCTTTTTCTTTTCCTGGCACTACACATTGTCATAGCCTCTCTTTTTTGTCCCTTGCTGGAAATTCACCTTAGCATTAGAAGGGGAAAAAAAAAAGGAATTTCTTTATCTTGGCCAGAATCCTAGGGGACAGATGTCTGTGCCATAAACCAACATAGAGTTAGTCCTGATATAATGAAACAAATGTAATTTGCTAATGTTTAGCATTGCCAGTTCTCCCAGTTTAGCTCTGAAACCAATGTGTAAGGACTTCAGAAATGGCTCTCCATTTTACAAAGTCCAGTAGAAAACCTTCTTTCTGTTGAAAATGACTCTGCGTAGTGATTCTTTGTCCTTTGCCTCTCTAGGAGGAGTGACAGTTAACAAAAGCCATTGTGTGGCTAAGCTGTGAGAGTGACAATGCCGGTGAAGCCAAGATTTTTGCCTTCTCCACTGATGTTATGCACGTTGTCTCTGTATTGCGTTGTGTGTGTCGGTTCACTGCTGTACATTAAGTAGCCTCCTGACAACAGCAGACTGCCAACTGTTCAACAGAAGGGGCCCAGAGATAGTTTGGTTGGTTGGTCAGTCTGTCTGTCTATCCAGCCTTCCTAATCTGTTCTGATCCCCTGCATCCCTGCTGAGGCAAGAAAGCAAAGGCTAATGTAGATAAGCAGGAACTTCTGTTTTTTTGAAAGGTTTCCAGGCTTGTGTCTCTTAATGGATGTGCTTAGAATACTCCTGCTGTATTTTCCAAATGCTACTAACACTGTTCTCTTCCATCCAAAATTGCGAACAGAAAAACCTCTGCATATTTTGAGATGAGAGGAATAAATTTAAACGTTAAAAAAATCTGGAGACTTCCTCCTTTTGCCATTATAGATGTTAATTCCATCAATAATTCTGCATGTTGGATCAACAAGTAAGCTATGACTTTGTGTCTTAAAAATGCAGACAACAGAGATTAGCGATTGCTGCAAATTGATATGTTTAGCATGTCCTTCACAGCGCTTGACCTGACCTAGGTCTGATCCTCATTTATATGGCATAACAAAAATCTACTTAACAGATGCTCGGAGGATGCATTTTCATAGATTCTGACTCTCTCTGGTGTTAATTTGCTTACGTTGCAGAAAGCAGAGGGAAATATGTCTGAAATGAACCATGTGCAACCAAAAAGAAAAAAAAAAGAATGAAAGAATGTGTTCATTTTGAATTAATGAATCAATGAGCTTGTAGGCCTGTTAATTGTAATACTCAATGGAAAATCACCACTTCTGCACTCACTGAGTAGCTCACCAGCGCAGCATATCGGGCTTCATGAGATTGCAAAGTAATTTGAAAAGTCAGGGAAGTAAGGGAGGATAGTAAGAAGTCACAAAATCTTTGTCTTTGTTGTTTCGGCTGACGTGGAAAGCATGCAGCTCCCCCATTGCCCTGGTCAGCAAGGCTTGTGAGCACCGAGGGCTGAGTTTGGGAAGGGCCATGCATCTATTAAATCTTGGAATAAGATCCCTTCGCTTTTGCAGTGTGAAAGGCACGTCATCATCACCCAGCATCTCTATCATGAACTAACAAAGCCTTTAGAGTCAGGTGTTGACATCAGCCACGCTGGGCTTTGTGCTAGAACAAAGAAAGCCACAGCTGAATATTTTTTCACTTTTGTAGCCCAGCTTGCAGAACATAGCATGGAAAGCCCAAAGTAAAGGATTCCCTTCAGACTTTCTTCAGCACAGTTGTGCCCCCCACCCCACCCAGACGGAATATGTGGCTTTTCTTTCCCCACCTATTGATGCTGCTGATTCTGCGGTGAGCATTTGGATTCTTGCTGCATTATTTCAAAGATGGAATAGCTACAGCAGGGCCAGACAATCCATTGGTGTAAACTGATATTGCTTCACTGAAGCCCGCAGGGCTGAGCCACATTGCGTCAGCTGAAGATCTGCTCCGTGAAATGTCTTGGGAGTTGCTTTTTTGCTGTTCTATAAATTACCAGAACACTGCTGTAGGAGGAAAAGTATCTAGTAAGACGATACAGTATTTTGCTTTTGCTGAAGTGTTAAGAAAACAAAAATTAAATGAAGCACCAACACACAAGTGGCACGATATAATATGTGGCAGATTCTAAAGACAAAGTATTTTTTTGAAAAATATTTAGAGTAGACATATTGGGGGGGGGGAGGGAAGGATTATTGATATAAAAAACAGCAGATGAACAGCATGTACTGACTGGGACTCCAGCAGCTATCAAGTTAAATCAGTCTGACTTTTGTTAGGTTCATGGCTGTTCACCACTGAATAGAGGGGAGAGAGATGCAAAGATTATGGCCACCATATGTCTTAATCCAGAGCAGAGACATTTCTGGGTGTCCAGCTTCCAGGACCAGCTGACTCCTGAGTTCCCTGATTTGGTAGCTGGTTTTGCCAGGCTGCAACATGTAGGCAGTCCAATAGACAGCTGTCCTACTAACCTGAAAGCCTCGTTTTTATAAGTCTGTAAAATGAAGTTGCTTTGCATATTCTAGCACAGGCACGGACTTCCAGATTTTTTGATTTTTTTTTTTGGCAGGAACCTGGAAGACCCGAGAATCCCATCAGATGTACATCGCCTTTAAAACCTGCCACCACATCAGGGAGACAGGAAGTCTAGTGAGCCCTTATTTGAATTTGTTTACGGTGCATCCACCCTTCTGACCCAAAGCTGGGGCTACGGTCTCCTTTGAAGTGGGGTCCTCGGGGTTCAGTGTTAGCAACTGCAGAAATTGCAGAGTGCATGGAACGTCCCCTCCTTTCCTATTTGTTTCCCTCCTCACCCGGCAGTGACAGGGGTGCTCAAGTGAGGAATCTGGCAGCTTTGCCATAATAAGGGTAACCTATAGGAGTTACAGAAAATGTCTGTAACAAGACTGAACATGCATCCCACTAAAGAATGGCATCTCCCTAGTGTGTAAGAAATGTTCAGTGTGTGAAGAAAGGTACCAGGGATGAGGAGAAGGGGGAAAGATTCTTAAAATGGTAAATTGCTTCTTCAGCACATGTCAAGTTTGTAATCATTCCTACTCTTTTCTTTAGCTTACACCCAGCTGAAAGCCTTTTTTTTTTCAGTGCTACATCACAACACGCCGCCATTCAGCTTCTCATATAAGTATGCCTGCCTGATAAGTCACAAGAACATTCTTTGGTCATCTATACCTATGTAAAGCAAGTTTATACTGCTGTAAATATTTTCAACTTTGTATGATATTTCCACCTTCTCTTTTTATTCCATTAATATTTGGCTAATACTCTTTTTTTTTTCCCCTGTCATATATTGTTCCTCTATTGAATTTACTTGCTACTGTGTTAGACAATAGACTCTTGCAACAGTCTGACATTTGTCTAGAATTTCTAAACATTGCCCTTCCAGCGTCCTTTTTTGAGATGAGTCAGTGCAGAACCAAATCCTCCACAGCAGAGGTGTGTTATTCAGATATTTTTCTCCTGCTTACCCTTTTACTGAATGCCAGTGTATCCTGATCTCTGCGGAGACACTGATGGAGTGCTGTAACGTGACAGTATTTTTTTCCACACATACACATTGGCGTGAGGAATCACTTCACTCAAGCCAACAAACCTATTGCTGATTTATGTTGCTATAAAGAGGAACAGATTCTCTTTTATCAGAATGACAACTACAATTCTGGAAAGAAACTGTAGAATCATCATGAAGGGAACCAAGAAACAGTAGGTTTTAAGGGATTCTTCTCTGCATGGTTGATAGTGTATGAGCAGTGGTCTTGTGGTACACATGGAAGCTGACTAAACAGAAGGGAGGATTTAAGGCAATACTGCCATATGTGAAATGCTTGAATCGTTTCAACGTTTAGCGCCAGGGGGAAAAAAAAATTCCTGAAATGTTGATTTAGCACCAGACAAGACATATTTGGCTCCAGTGCTAGTCATTCAACTGTTCTTCATAATCCTGAAACTGTTATCTGAAGGGCTTATAATATATTGAGATCATCACTTTGGCACTCTAAAAACAAACTGAAAAGGAGGAAAGGAGTAATACCAGAGGAAATTTTCCAAGAAAATTGTCTCTCAGAGGGTTCGTTATTCGGAGGCTCAGATCCCAGTCATGCCTCTGACTGCTTTGAGTTACTCTAGTGACACCAGACAACTAGAAAACTGGCCCAAATGGCCAGCTTAGAACAATCCCTGGAAACACAGCTGCCTCAATGCTGTCTTCTTCCAAGCACAAAGGGTAGACTGGTGGCAAAGCTTTTTATTTTACTTTCTTTAGAAAAGCTGTGCTCAAGTCAGAGGTTGCTTGCAATGTACTCCTGCGTGCCTGAAATGAAATGCAAGTTCCATGAGTCACTAAATAAGGTTTAACAGACTGGACGAGGGCTCTTATTGTTAGTTTATGCTTACAGTGGTAATACTTAGTTTTTATTTGTTGATGACAAATGAATTATCAAACATTGACTATTCCAAAATTGAGCCCTACCTTCCTGTGTCCTGACCAACCGTTGCAACGTTGAGCAATTGAATCAAGGTAAATTAGGTCCAGCCTAAATTTCAGGTATATTCAGGAAAGATATAAGAATTAAGCATTATAACTACCACAATTCTGTTAATGGGTGACATGAGTAATCTGGCATAGCTTTGTCTGTTGTATTGACATTAAGGACCCTATATAGGTAGGGTTGTCTTTAAAAATGAGAGGATTAAAAAAGTGCCTAGTTTACCTGCAGTGTCTGTGAAGGTTTGTAACACGTGATTTGCCAACTTTTGCTTCTACTTTCATTCTGAGCAAGCTGAAACAGTAATGGTACTGACCCAAAACTGTCCATGTCTGTCAGTGTCCTACTTTGGAGTCCCAGGCAAGTGTGGACCATTGGGAATAGTTGTACCATTAAACACGCTGGGAACATCAAGCACAGGTCATGTCCTATTTCCACGCCAATATTAGTCGATGCAGCACAGCAAAAGAACAGGCAAGATCTAGCATTTCTTTCACTATGTGGAGAACTTTTGTGCTATGTACGCACACAGCATGTATTTTGTTTCACAGCATCACCTAGGACACCATCTCAACCTTCAAACCACTGCCAGGCCATTCCAACTTCTCATGCGTTTTCTTATTTTCTGTGTCTCCATAACACAGCACAGTGAGTCTCATCTCCTACCTCTCACTGCAGTAGGCAGTACAGAACTTAGAGTAAGTCTCATAAATGTCAAGCATAATGAAAAATAAGGGAAACAGACAGGAGCAAGTTGTTCCTGTTCATTCCACTCACAGACACAATGCGCGCCATCCTCTTGCTC
The DNA here is from genome assembly GCA_013400135.1 of Rhinoptilus africanus. Lineage (NCBI taxonomy): Eukaryota > Metazoa > Chordata > Aves > Charadriiformes > Glareolidae > Rhinoptilus > Rhinoptilus africanus. Next base: position 198,027 of record VXBO01011191.1, read on the forward strand.
ATCAGTCACTGCAGCGTGCAAGTTCTCACTCTATTTTCTCTGGTACGTGTGTAGCAACAAAGACCTACAGTCCTTTAAAATAACTTCTTTTGCAGGACTTGCCACATCCCAATAAGTAGAGCAAATGCAGCTTCTTACTTTTCCAGATTTCTGCTGTAAATTTCAGGGGTTTTTTGCAGGGAAAACAAATGCCTAAAAATTAGAACGTCTGCTTTGCATCTCCTACTACTTAGCAGTATTTCTTTATTTGCTTAAGTTGATTGCTCTCTTTGTGTATCTCCATAGAAGTATTAAAGAGTTTTTCATAGCAATGTATGCTTATTCTTCTACACTAAAACTTATGTCCCTTAAAAGTTAATAACAATAAAGCCATGAAGTCATTTAGGCTATGATTTATTCTGTCTTTGACGGATACTTAATCTCATCCAGCTTCATAGAATGAACTGTGTATCTGTGTTTTAAATAATGCCTTTGAGAGTCAAAAGAATTGTTTATTTCTCCATCAAATGCCAACTTGAAGAAACAAAGACCAAACCAGTGTTTTCTCTACAAAGCTATCATTCGTATAGTTGTAATTCTGTCCCCACAAGCTCTTACAGACTTTTGGTGTAATGTCAAAGATCTATGGGTATGAGTTGGGCTCTCAGTATTAAGTTTTGGTTGTTATATGCCAAAAGTAGCATGTAATTCCTCATATCCACTCATGTATTCTGCTGTATGTAGAAAAGAGTTTGCAGATTTAATCTTAATAGATGTTTAGGGAGCATTACAAGGTTATAGTGAGGCTTCTTTTCCTTACTTATTTTTAAAATATATTTCCCTTATTACAGTAAGTCTAGCTTTCAAGGCAGCAGGTAGAGACAGAAAGATACAAAACACAGGATTTAAAAATGTATTATATTTACATGAAATACATGAGTGAGAAAGCAACTTGCTTTTGATTTTTCAGTTTACATTTCAGATCTAGGAGTAGGTTCTGTGTGTTGCTGGAAGAAGAGACTCACTGTTATCTCTTGGCAGATTCATTTCTAGCCTGGCTGTCTTGTGAAATAACGGCATTCAAATCTGTCATGGCTCCAGTGCTGATTATTGCCCATCTTTGGTCACGGGCCAGTGTGATTTTGTAGAGAAAGTCCTCATTTATGATGAAAAGAGGAAACATTTTGGCATTTTTTATTTTTAAAACTGTAGCTATTGGCAGCACTCTAAAGTTTGGAATATTATGGGTATTATGAGTAATCCCAGGATTGATGGATTACTGAGCAGCATGAAAGTGAGATAGTTGAAGCTGTGTGGTAACTGCATCTTATTGAACAAATCTCTGCGTGCATGCGTTCGGAAAAGCACTTTAATGACAATGGGCTTGGAAGGTATTTAACAGTATCCTTCAACATGTAGGGACTTCATTATGAAGAACGTTATTCCCTGAAGCACTTGTGTACGTGCAGGTCTAGCAGATATTTTTGGATCCCTTGAGCTGTAAGGAAAAAAATTTGCTCCAGGAGGCTGACTTCTGGTGGGGTTTTAGAACAGCCTTATGCTTTCTGGGGTGGCCTTTCCCAGGCTTGGGTTGTGAAGTCAGGTATAGTCTGTGCAGATCAGAAACACAGCTCCTGCTTCTGTGCGCTGCTTGTAAATTGGAAGCACACCTTTATGAAAGGGCAGAGAGAGATTTTCTGAAGGATATATAATTTAATACTATATTTTTTAGTGTTGAAAATCTGTTGATGGTTAAGTGTTTACAGAGAATGAAAGACTTGTGACTTGTGAAGATAAAAAGGGATTGAAAAATTTGATTCTCTAAATATCTCAGCTGAATAGAAATCTCATTCAAGGGCAGGTGTCACATAGCTAAAAAGTAAACTACATAGTGTAAGTTATGACTTAGTTCCTTCTCTTTGTATCCCTTATTAAAAGAAAATAAAAATAACACGCAAGTGTCTATAACGATTAGAGTCAGGAGATGCTGTGCTAAGGAAGTAAATAGTTTCATCTTTCTGTCCAATGCTATCACACTGTAATATGGATATGGCGTATACTGTATGATATGACAAAGATCTTCATGTCATCTGCTGCATAAATTGCACATCTAAGGAACACGGAAGGAAAAGCAGTCATGTAACTGGGAAGTGCTAGTCTGATAATGGTTTATGCAGCCTTATCAGTGTTCCTCCCAGAGAACCCAACAGCCTTTCTAGCTGGCTCTGTAAGTTTCTGAGTTATTCTAGAAATGAAGCACAGCTGGTTGTGGGACAGGGTTTGCAAAGAGCCAAAGTTTAGAACAACAAACAGAAGATAAGACAGAATTTCCTTGTGCATCTGAAAGGGTAATTTTGGGAAGTAGACTGAAGTTCAGAGTTGTCTCGGGTAGAGGTGACCATCTGAGGAAGGATGGGAGGAAACTCAGAACAGAACGTGTTTACAAAATGTCTGCTACAAAAATAGAGGGAGGCAAGTTTTTCCCTTACTGCTGCTGCAGAGAGACTCAGTCCATTTATGAACTCAATGCATTTGTAATTTACAGGTTATTCATTTAAAAATTACTATTAAATATGAAAATTAAGAGAGAGAGAGATGTGTAATAGCCAGCATGGAGTTAAAGAGGTTACTTAGATGTTGCCTACGTAGACACCACCTGTTCATTTCCTGTTTATTTCCATGGGAGGTTGTTCCCCTGTGCAGTTTATGGCACAATTCAAATAGAACAACACGTTCCTGCATGACTCTTGAGTACAGTTTTTTTAGTTGAGATGATTGATCCATTTGCACAACGGTATTCTGTTTTGTATATATCTGTACTGTTGATTCTGGCTTGTATAGATTAAAACTTTTTTCTTTACATGAAACCAGATTCTTTTCCATGCTTATCACATGGAAAAAAAATCTTTGTCTTGCTTACTTGTTTAGGATTAAGTTTATCTTCAGATTTGAGGTCAAGCTGAATTTCCCCCCATCAAGTGAAGTTGGCAGGGATTTCTGCTAGTGTTACTGTTATTTTTTGACTGTACTATGAGGACCGATCTTCTCCAGTGATAATATTGGAGTTTTAGCTAACATGTTCCCTGCTATTTCAGGGACCTCAGACATTGTTGATGAGACCTATGATCTTGTGCATTGTTTTTGTGAGTTTGACGTGGAGTGCTGAGAACTCGTTTCTACAGAGCAGGATAAAAAGCAGCTGTTCTTCAGACCCTGCTGAAGGAAACGCTTACTGCCCAGTCCTTTGTCATTGTGGAGTACTAGATTTGATGATCAAGGTGTTCACTTCCAGTGTCTGTTTCTTAGATGCAAGACACTAGATTAATTTTGATAGGAAACTTTGTGGACCAAGGTACTACTCAGTGTAAACAGAAGTGGCATTATCATGCCTCAGGTATTTTCAGATATGCTGGGTAAATGAGTACCTGGATATAAAGGTGCCACTGTTTTTTAAGGATATGATTTGTATTTCTTATGCTCTGTTGAAATACCAGATTCCCACAGTAGGAAGCTTTTTTTTTGCTATTCTAAATAGAAAAAAGCAACAACCAACCACCTAATCACACGTAGGTGTTTTCTATTTGCTCCTGTACTAGAATGTTTTTAAATCCTCTGTAAGGCATGAAATACCACTTGACTGATCAAAAGTCCTTTGGGAAGATTCCTGTGGATTTCACCACTTTCTAGGGCTGTCCTAGCTGACTACTGCCTTTCACAGAGGATTTTATTGTCTACATATTTATTCAGACTATTATTGAACAATTAAAGTAGCAAAAATTAATAAGAATATTATTAGTAAATTAGAAAGGATGAATAAAAGTGCATTTTTCTTTTGCTGAGAAGGTGGCACCTGATTATCCTCTAGCTGAATGGAAACAATGCAATCAAATGGCCCTTAGTCACTGTAAATTTTAAATAAAGTGTTCTTGCATGTTATTTCTCTTTTCTTACTGACTACTTCTCCCTGTTGCCTCATCTTTTACTCTGTGCTTGGCTAGAACATGGAAACTTCCCAGTAAATGCAGTTTAGTCTTAGCTGTCTATTGAGAAGACACGAGTGGCTTGTGAATCAGGAGTGCACTGCATTTGAAAAAAAAAAAATCAATCCATTTTAGGAGTTTGATATGAAGACCATTAGAATCAATGCAAAGTACTTCCCTGCGATTGAACGGGGTTTGCACAAGTATCTGTAATGCTTTTCTGATCTAGGGTGCTTTCATTCCAGATACTTAGTCCAGCACTTTTTCTTTTTTTTTTTTGATGAACATGTAGTTCGGGTATTCCTACTTGCAATTTCTTGATAAAATTAGTCTCCACTTTCTGAATGCGTGCACTACAAGTAATGTATTATCTAATGATACCATGATTCATACACACTCCCTTTTTTGCATCAAAATACATCTAACAACTTTCATGTTAGCAGGACAGGAGAAGGAGACTCACTGCAAGTCCTTGAATGTGGCCAGGAGCCACAAAGCATGTCCATATGCATTTCTGACATAAGGATCTGCAAGGATCTTCATTACCACCTTGCAAATTTCAGGACAAAATCAGAGAGTTCTGGGCAGTTCATGCTGCAGTCTGGCTTGTTTTCCTGGCAGGAAAATACAGTCATGAGCCATGGTAGCATTAGTGGCCTGGCTTAAATTGTTTACTCCTTCACTGGGCATGCCCACAATGAACACACATTAATATGAGTAAAGCCAAGAAGCTAGAGGTAATGCGTCTCCAATCAGCATTTACTTCAGTGGATTTTCTGGTGGATTATTGACCAGTTTGCCATGGAACAGTGCCACCAAGAGTGGCTGCTGCCTGGCTCCATTTCCTCCTGGCTAGACATATCCCCTGAAACTATGCAAAGCCCTGGCCCGTGCTGTGTTCATCCAAAAGAGAATCCATAGCTCAGAGGGAAGAAGGTTATGATGATGTGAAGGCTTCACTCTTCATCTGTGCTTGTTGGACACATTTGGCAAAGATTATCACCAACTGACCTCCCTCATACTGAGCAGCTGGAGGAGTGATGTCACCTGCACTTTGTAAGGGAAAAGATGACTCAGTCTGTTCTTAGCTGTAATACTTAATGTTGTTTATCTTCTCTTTCCTGAAAGATAGTACCCAGTAGGTTCTGGAAAAGCCATAAACAAGCAAGTACATCCTTACTAAGTTGGAAAATAGAAACTCTTACAGCTTTGGTAGTTTTCTTGCCCTTAGATCTCCACACCTTGAAAAATGACTGGGTTATGTTACCTTCTGCGGCTGTCTAGGTAATTAAATGCTGTCATCACTTCAGTTCTCGTAGCAATTTTATACATTCCTTTTACTTGTTTTTATTATGTTTTTGACCTTCAGTGAGGAACAAGCTGTTGTATGGTTTACTTATTTAGTTTCTCACTCTTTCTTTCATCTTTTGTGAAGATGGCCAATGCTATAAGCTACAAGTTATTGAAAAATGTAGACACAAAAAGAAAAATGCTAGCAAAAAGAAAAATGCTAGCAAATTCCTATATCTTGTTGAGGGAGACAATAACATAAGCTGTCCTAAGCAGGAGAATGCTGCAGTGTACTTTCCTTATCAAAAGCCAGCATCCAGTCTGAATTCCATCTCCTCAGTAAGAGGACTTGCTGGAAGACAGAAGTGAGTGTTGTAGAATCTACTAAATTGTTGCTATCTAAATTCTAAATTAGTTATTACTGTAAAACAGTGCTGGACATGCTACAAAGTTTACTATAGCCCTGCCCCCGCAACCTACAGTGCAAAGGTTAAGTATGAACCTGTAGGAATAATGAAGTTGTGGAGCACTTCTGATTTTCACTTGTGACAGGTGGTTATGCTGGGAACATTGCTGGGTTTGAGGGGTAGTTACCAGCTTATCTGTTTCCTAGTTGTAGAATCTAAATGTTTCTTTGTTAAGTAATATGAAGAATAAGATTTTTGAGTTCCATTATGCTTCTTTAGCTTAGCACTTTTACAGAGGAAATCGGTACTCATTTACTTTCCTTTCTCTCCAAAGTTCTCACCACATATAAAAGTCCTATGAAGTCCAAAATACAAAGTGAAAATCGAAATGGAAACATATAGGAATAGTAATTTTCTTTGCTCTCGTGCTCCCCAGATTCTGGGATCATTTTGAAGATGAAATTTAGTTACTTGTACAAAAATTGAAGAGTAGTTTTAACGCTTATTTCAAACTTTTGAGCTGGCATTAGAAATGTTGTGATTACGATACCAAATGTTACGCTAGGGTACACTGACATATCATGCTCATTTATTTATTTTAAAATAAGTTGGGTTGGAAAGAAATATTGATATATTTTTAATAGGCTATCAGTTTAGCTATTACGATGAGAAGAGTGCAGATAGATAGCTGGATGATGAAATAGCAGATAATAATTAGGAAATGCTTGCAACAATAATGCATTTCTTCTCTCCCTTCTCCCGCCCCCAAGCTGTTAATACAAAAAATAATATTAAGCTACTGCATCTTCATCAGGAAACTATGCATTGCAGGCACTGGTGACAAAAAATTCCTTATCTAATGCTAATCTTCAACATTAATTTTCTGAATTTGTCTCTTCCAAAATACCCATGGCACAGAAAAGAATCTATTATTCTTTTCTGTTGAGGTTTCTTCCCAGAAAATAAAACTCCTTTGTGCTGATGCCTGTTTTCAAATACTGTACTTTTAATGGTGGGGTAATAGAGGGTAATAGAAGAAACTTTGTATAAACCATAATGAATTGGATAGCTCGTTTTAGAGAGATCCGTTGCTGCGTTGAGAATGTGTGTTTCTCAAATCTCCTGTGTGCATCACCATCTGCTTCTAAAGAGTAATATACCTGTCTGGCCTCAAGCTATTTTGCCAATGACTCAGGCACTCAGATGAAGCATCCAACAGCTTGATAAAGATAGCACTGCTGTCTGTTTCAACCAGAGGAGCAATTTAAGCTTTCAAATCACAGAAAAGCATGAATTTCTGCATGGAAGCCATACAGTAACACCACAGTGTTTTGTTGGGTTGGGACTTACGATGCTTGAAAATGTGAACAGCTTCTGGACTGTAAAGTCACTGATCAGTGGTCTGGCAATGCCATTAGATGCAGCAGGAAATATTTATCTTGAAAGTCAAAAATCTTTGTATTGTGTATAGATTACTGGCAAATTAATCTGTTCTGAATGGGGACTGGAGGATATAAAAAAGAGATACGCTATATTTTCTATGAGGCTGTTACAAAGGATTAGTCTGAGAGTAAGATTTACCCCAGCACAGGGTTTACAGAGGTCGCTTACTTAAGCCCTTGCCCTGAAAGCCACATTTTAGACCTTATGAGGTCTAAAATTTTGTGGCCGAGCTTTGCATTAGCAGGATTTCATACGTGGGGCATTTAAATCCATGGAAACGTCACTGAATTTATTACAGTATTTCAAACTAAATGAAAGAACAGAATTTGGCCTTGTTTAACTGGCCTGCTTGAGTTCCCCATATTGTATTACGTGTGAGGTAGCCAAGAAGACGCGTCGTTTGCTGGTTAATGTGTAGACTTGGAAGTCTTGAGGTCTGCATTCAATTCTTCATTCTGTCAGGATGTATTGGTGCATCCATGACAAATAATTTTTACAAAAACACTTCTCTGGTGTCCGTGCTCAAAGAAGCAGGGATCTAAGATGTCGTCCCCAAACATTTCTGATCTGATTTCATACTTATTTGAAATATATGAGGTTCATACGGAAATGTACTTCAGTGTTGTCCCTTCTCTGCAGTATTTCTCTACCTTTTATTCCAAGCTGAGATGCTACATGCGTACTCCTCTGGACAGTGGTTGCATCATAACTCCACGTCCACAACCTCAAAGATGCACTCCACAGCATCCACAGCAGTGCGTGCTCTCTGTTGCCAGCTGTGTCCTATATAGTTCTTTGGTCTCTGTCTGCATGCTATTTTCCAGAGGCAGAGTAGTCTCTGAAGAGTTAAGTCCTCCAACCTATTGTGACAAAGCTGGCTTTTGCTTGATAACAAAAATAATTCACTTTCTCTCACAAGGAATCCAGTAATCCGGTATATTTAGGTTAAGAGTTAGAACTCCTACCGAAGCTTCAAAACTGAAAAATGTCTGTAAAGTGAATGCTTGGATTTTTACCTATGTCCCTGCTGTTAGACAACTCTGGAAGTTATTCCATCTTTGTGCTTCAGTAGGCCATCTATAAAAGGGGGGATAATAATGTTTGCATCAGGCAGAACTGGTATGATTCTTATTGCTGCTATTTCTACTACAGCTCCTGCTACTATCAGAATTTGTCATACTATTCACAGAATCAAAACTTTGCATCACAACATACACTAGTGTTTGGCCTAAACAGCAACAGGTGAACAGCAGCTGAATATAAAGATGAGGTTTATCTTGTTGAGGGAGAGATGGTGTAAGTTATATTCAGGAGGTCCTGAGCAGCGTGATGAGAAGAGTATCCAAGCTGCTTACTCGCTCTTGGTTTTAATAGGCATCATGAAAGGTGCTAGTCACAAGGAGAAATTTAAAGGAAGAAAATACATTGGTTTTGCTTTATATAAACTGCAGTGTGAAAAGGCAGCCTGGAAAATGCGACACAAAGCACTATTTGCTGGCATAGCATATTTTCACTTATTTTTAAGTGCAAAGTATTGAGATATTCTTGAAGTAAAAGCTGAGAGAATGCGTAGGGGAAAAATGCTTTTCCTTCCCAAACACAATGTGAATTATTTTGAACTGCATTATTAGAAGCAGTAGGTCCAGTCAGATACTCTTTGTCAACTGAAGACTGATGATTTAAAGTACACAGTGGAAATCACATTTTTGGATTCATTTGCCTTCAGAAGCAATTATCAATCTTAAACAGTCAAGACGTCAAAACTGTATTTAGGGACCTCTCTTCTGTGTGGAGTGATTGGTGTGGTTTATAATGATGTTGGATGACAGAACTGATATATATTTTGTTCCATACTGACTGGATTGTATTTCCTTTTTATATTCAGATGCTGGGTTTCTTTGCTCCTGATGCAGTCTCATGATGCAGTAGTGAACATAAAATCGATAGCCCCTATCTCAAAGCAGTGTAGATCTTCTCTCCTTTAGTCTGTTTTCCAGATTGAAGTATCAACAAATTATCCTATAAGCATGTCATAAAATCTGTGCCTCTTGGCACAGCCATCAAATAACCTGGTGACTGAGGACAACCATTTAAATCTCTTGTGCCTCTTTCACTGGTATCGCTCAGGGGAGCCTTAAAGACTACCGAGTATTTGAGAAATGTGTTGTTGGCCACAGGTATAGGGTGCCTGATAAAGGTAGAGGAGGAATAGTATCATATGTTTAGGCACTATTAGGGCGACGTTCTCTGCAGTGCTTCACAGCGGCAGAAAAGCAATGTGATGCCTGCGGTGGGGGCGAGCTCTCCCTTTGCCACAGTGTGTGCTGCTCCCCAGGAGCTTCCCAGGTGACCCTGCTCAGCATGAGTGTGGGTGGAGGAAGCGAGGGCCAAACCACAGGGATTTGCACCAGCTCCTCCACCAGCAGCTCGCTCTCTGCCCCAAGAGGCATTTTCCATATGCACTGACAGAGTAATGTAGTTACTCTGAAGTAAGAACCATCAGGGACTTATATTTCTCTTCCTTCTGTACTGGGCAGGTTGTGGGGACCAGCTTTGGGATTCAATATTTTTGTGTTTTGTGTGTAGCAGAAACAAAACATTGACTTTAGTGTAAAAAAGCACCAACAATTAGACTCTACTTGTACGTTATTGAGCCTGTAACTGTGAACTTGTTACTGAAACATCACCTGAAAAAAAATCTACTCCAAATTTCAGTAGGATGTGAATCTAAAATTCGATGGGTCAGAAGGTTAAAATCAAAAAGACAAAAATACAATACGCCTTCAATCAACTGATAGGGTTTTTTAAGCATCATAATAAACACAACACATTGTACAAATGGATTTTAGAAATATTTTAGAGGCCTTGATCATGATGATAATAGCTGTTTTGGCAGAGGGCAAGAGGAGAATTCCAACTTCATGAATTCAGTTTACTAGAGCTCTGCAGTGTCAAGCCCTTGATTTACAGCTTATGATATATAGGGCTTAAGTGAGCTTGTTGGGAACATGTATAGTGGAGAATAAGCTGTTTTATAAATCTATACGCTGTACAAGTATACTGTAATGCAGATCAAAACAATATTGATGCAAAGTACATTGATTGTCCCTGAGCCACTACCAGTTTTAATAATAGAATTGCTGCAGATGCATGTTTGAAAAGGCTTTGTTTAAAGCCCCTGTTTTATTTACAGCGCAGATGAAAACTACTCAGCAGTAATAAGCTTTCCCTTCGCAACAGCGTGTATGTGTTTGTTGATGTTGGTTACCCCCAGGTTCCTGATTTTGAAAGCGACTTTGGCTTGATTCATTGAGCAATTTATGCACCATTTGCATGCAGTTCCCCAAGTGTTATTTGAAGTAATTGAGTACATATTTTTATGATCTATAAAACAGTCCTTTAAATTTGTATGCACGAGGAAACTCTTTATGATGAACCTAAGAGTAACCATCCAAGTATGAATAGCATCAAAAAATCAGGGGCAAAATTTTCCCACAGCGCTACAAGCGCTTAAAAATTCATAGTAATTCTTTCTTTATTGCAGTTACTTACTGTGCATATGATACTTCTCATGTGTAACGTTCTAAGTGTTTTATCAGCAAAAGTGGCTATTATTTTCTCTTCCCACCCACCCCTTTTCACATATGGTGAAAGCAGAAGTAGGGGAAGATTAGGCAATTTTCTGAAGCGGTGTAGAATGTCTGCCATGAAGATGGGAATAAAATTGTGAGAGAGCAGTGCTGATCCCACCTTTCCAGACACAAGACCCTATCAAGAAGCCTACATGCTGTGAAGGGGCATATGGAGTTGTGCCACCAGGAAAGAGCATGTTGGGAGTATAAAAGAAACAATTTCAATGGCTGCATGTATTCCCTGAAAGGGGAAATATAACCAGACAGCTTTGCTAAGTGTTTTGAGAGGACATGACCTGGCTGTATTAAAGGTCTGCCTATGACAAGGAAATAAAAGCAATTCTGTTTTTTAAAAAAGATAAAAATAAATAAATGTCCATACTCTCTTGAGCTTTTTCAGTTCAAATTTAAAGGCTGTCAATGGCTTTCATTAAATATTTGAATGGTTCTCTACATCGCCATTTTCTGTACTTGTTTGACCCTTCTGAAGAATTTCCACCCCTGTGTAAATCTCATGGCTTCTTTGTGAATCATACTGACAAGCTTCTATGTGCTAGTCTTTTTTCTTTGCCTACTTTATTAACTTTTTTAATTGCTTTCATTGCACTTATTTTATTAAGAAATATAACTGTAATTATCTGTGGGAAGCAACTCATTATAAGTTTCCACTTCTTTACCAGTAAACTTTCATGCAAATAAAGTTATGTAGATGCATAAAGAAAAATGTGGATGTGAATCCATATTTGATCCATTAAGAAATATTAAGAATCCATTATTGATTCTTTCCTTTTATTGCATTTTGTTTCCTCTGAAATATGGCTACCTGATGTTATGATAAAAAGGGATTCTTTCTAAAGTCTCTGTTTTTTCCTCCCGCAGAACCTTACTTTAATAAGCTGGCAATGTTCTATGAAACTTGTTCACTTGCATTTCTGGACAAAAAACCTCATCCCTCCGACATGTTTTATCAACCTTCCCATTTGCAAGACAACCTGGGAAGCTAATGTTGCATACATAGTCAAGAACTGGTTTAGGACCCGGAAGCTGATTTCTGTGCCAAATATGTATGACATTACGAATAAAAACATTGACTATAAACTGAGCGAAGACCTGCCAATATGGTTCCTACTCAGGGACTTGGGGCTGAAGCTTAGAAGAGGACTGCATTGATTAGTAGTCTTGTTGCCTTCAGGTGATCAGACCTGGATCACCAGGATGATATCAGGTGATCAGGATGCTTAAATCCGAATATTTATGCAATTCCTCAATGTACTTTTTCTTCATTAATGTGCTACATCTTTGTTTCCTTATAAAATGCATGAAGGAGCAACTCTAAGAAATCCTTGCATCTTAGTTAGCATGTATGCTTTGCATTTTTATTTTTTGGTGAAATTTTAACGTGTTATTTTTAAAAAAAGTTTCAGAACTCCACATGAAAAGAAAAAACAATTTCTGACACTGAGGTTTACAAGGTAGAACCCCACTGCATATCCAACATGAAATGAAAGCACAATAACTAGACTGAAGTCCAGTGCCAGATTAACATTTCGTGTTTGAAGTATATGACGGGTTTATTACCAAATTACGAATTCAAGAAATTACTCAAGACCACAAAAATTACTTAGGTGCATCATGGAGAGGATAATGTTTCGGAATCATGAATGAGTTATCTCCCTTAGATTAATTAGGGAAGCCACATTTTTTTGATTATTAAAAGCATATGCAAATTACACAACTAACGTGAGATATTGACGTGTACATTTGTGCACTTATCTGTGTCGGATGAGCGTGGGGGATAACTTCAGTATTGAAAGGAACGATATTTCTCTATCCTGTAGCACGGTCTGCATTTGTATTCATGTATACATGCACATGTATATCCAGTGCTTGCAAATAAGTATATGGATAGATAAAAACCAAGCAAAGCTCCCTCAGTAAGAAATATATTGACTGAGTGCTGGAGATAAAACAGTATCTTCCTACTCCTTTTTGATCTAGTATCTCAACACCAAGATCTTCAGTTAGGAAAGAATAGATTAGGAACAACTTAGAGGGTCTTAAATCCACTGAGCTTGATAAACTGGATGATGAAATCTCAGAAATCTCCAAGATAACTACTTTATAAGTTATTGGGTGGTGAGATGATGGACAGCAGGAATAAAGCAGATACACTATTAAGAAAAAAGAAAAAATAAGGTAAAAAAAGCAAGTATCTGTAGTTGCCTAGGAGATAAGAGGAAGAAGATTAACACGCAACATGTTTTTTGCAAGAATGAATAGTGCCATAATCATTCTGTTTGTGCTATGGGATGCTAACAGGCCATGTGTACAAGAAAAAGCACCAGATAGATAAAAAAAATAAAATTCACAAGGGATTTTTTTTTCTCATAACATTACTATAAGCAATTTGAGAATCCTGACCTGTTTTAATCTCCTATAAGGTTCTGTGTAGAACTGGCTGTAAAACTTCCCAGATAGCAGTTATCAATCTTGCACCATCAAAATGGGTGGATCTCAGTGGGATCTCTTCACATCCCAGTGCTTTTCAATACTTTTCTTAATGGCATGACTGATGACATAACGTATGCTTCTCACAGGTGCAGCTAACACCATCCTAGGAAGCCTGTCAAAATGTTCTAAGCGGTGCACTTCCAAAATTATCTTTACAAATTGGAGACGTGATCTAAACCACACTTAGACTATTTCACTAGGTGCATATTATTACATTTCAGTAGAAATAACCAGCTGAACAAAAATGGGATGGAAAAGATACAAATGGATACAAATGTTGTAATAATGTTCTTTTAGCTGTACTTGGTTGTAGATTAAATATGAGTTGTCAATGTTCTCCTGTTAAAAATATGATAAGCAGCATACGGTGATGAGTATAAAAGAGTATAACCTGCAAATCATGTGAATTAGTAACTGATGAGATCTGGTGTAAGTCATGCAGTTCATCAGTCAGTAATTTACAGTCTCATACTTCAGTTCTGTGTTTGCACGAGGAGCTAAGAATAGAGGGGTTTGCCTTTTGATATATTTCAGTATGTCAAGGCTGTTAACATACCTTCTCTCTCAGACACACACATAATAGATTTTTTTTTCTTATTTGCAATGTTACCATGGCATGAAATTGCTTTATTTATTGAACTACCTCATTTATTTTAGTTTCAAAAGAGTACTAAATAAGTTTGCTAATCGATAACAGTAGCTAGTTCAGGCAGGGGTGCACCGGGAGAATTGTTTTAAAAGCCTGCTGTAAAGCTATTGAGAAGGGCTGGATTGTAAGCCTTCCACTTGCAAGACTACATACAGATTCTCATTCCATATCTAGAAAAGTTGTCTTGTGCAATTCAGTGGTCACAGATCAAGCTGTAAAGCTCAGATTGTCTACCTGAAATAGTCAGGAGTGGTATTTAAGTAGTGCAGTCTCTAATGAACAGAATTTGTAAGAGGACAAGGTTGATAAACTCCATTTCTTGTTAAGACGTGCTGTTGTGTTCAATTTCAGTACTGTTACTAAACAGCATCATATTTGGTGAACATTTTGTCTAGCCTAGAACAAGAACAGGATCTCATTTTTAAAAATTAATTTAATTTCAGATGTCCAGTTTAATTTTGACTTTGTCTGTTTGGTTTGATTGACGCTGGAAAATTTTGTTACTGGGTGTGTTTATTCCTTGGTATAGCCATGTTCTCTACTTGGCTTAGCTCAGTCAGCTGCAGCTGTATAGTGGCTTCTCAGGATTTGATTGCTGATACAGTTCCTATTCATATAGTGCCTGTGTATGGCCCAGGAGGAGAGGATATTGCATCTTTTAAGGACAAAACAGAAAATCATAGCTCTTGAGCTTCTGTCTTCGTCTCCCAGCACAGGAGTCTTTCTGTGGTGGCTGGCCTGGGCCATTGTTGTTTTAAGAGACAGCCATCAGGCCTTGAATTTGACTCATCACCACAAGGCCTTTTTTTGTTCCCCAACATCCAAGTAGACTGGAAAACACATTTTATATAAGTTAAAAAAAAAAAAGAAAAAAAGAAGAGATCTATCTTACCCAGTTGTTCTACTTGAAATGCCAATATCTCTGTCTTGAAACTGAAATCTGAAAGTTGAATTAGTGGTACTAGGAGATCGCAGCAGATGGTTGCTCACAAGAGTGGTTTTTTGTGTGGGCCATTTTAGAAAGAAAAAAAGAAGCAGGTTCCTTCTTCTAGAAGCTTATTCAATCAAGGAACTATTGAAATTAGGCGAAATGGACCCTAGTAACAGAAAAAATGTGGCTTTCCTATAGGCAGATAATTGCTCTGAAAAGGACCACAAAACTCAGTTGACTATTCCAGGTTCACAAAGTAATGATACTTGTGGAAAAAGAAGAGTTTAGAGCATCCTCCTTCAGTGCAGCAGTACACGCAATTGCTTTTCTTGAGAGTCCCTACAGCTGCAGGCTACTGTCCAGAGACATTAGTTACTCAGAGACTGTGCTTGATTATTTTTAGTTCTGGAGAGGATGTAATTATTCATCACTATTCACAAGTGGTGAAAAAAACTCTGTCCCTTCACCTCTATTGGACCTCATTTGGCTACATAAACTGGGGAGAGATTAGGCAGTGCCCCAACCCTGTATGCAGTTTATCAGCGGCTCTCATCGTGCCAGGCTGACCCCTGATAAGGACGGGTAGGCAGCCTCCTGGATTTTGGACCCTTTCCACTGCAGAGCTAGAAGCATTGCAACTGTTTTGTCATCTGGCTGGGTACAGAGAACTGTCCCTGAGTGGTGATGGCATTGGGTCCTACAAAACATTTAGAAAACAATCCTGGAGAAAACACGCTGTAAAAAAGATAGCTCATGACAGAAGCAAGCAGGCAGGAAGTCCAGTAGAGAGATAAGTCTTACCATTACTGCTGCTTTCCATGGTTTCATTATCTTAGTTCAAAAACTTCTCTTTGTAGGCTTTTTCAGAGTCTTTTTCAGATCAGGCAAAAGCAGGAGTCATAAAAGGACACAGTTATACATTGGATGTATGAAAAGGTACAGGTTGACATAAGCCATTTCTCTGTGTAGGAGGCTTCGCCTTCTGCATAGTTGCTCCCTCCTCAGCTTCACATGGTGTAGCTGCTCCCAGCCAACAGATCCCTTGCTCTGCCTCTGTCACTAAAATGCAGCGGTGGGTCTCGTGCTGTGTGAGGAGCTGCAAAGCACACTGAGGGTGCAAGTGATGGTGCGTGAGGGCCAGGGACCAGGCAACTGATGATGTGCCGGTTCTGAGAGCTCAATCAATAGCAGAAGATTTAAATGCAGCACTGGCTGTGGCAACAGTATGTGGCTCTTTACTGTTGCGTGTTTGAGAAACAGCACAGCTTCAGTGAATCCTCAGCAAACTCAGGTTTATCTTCCTGCATTTTGATGAAGCCGTAGGACAGCCTCTTTGCTAA
The DNA here is from genome assembly GCA_013400135.1 of Rhinoptilus africanus. Classification (NCBI taxonomy): domain Eukaryota; kingdom Metazoa; phylum Chordata; class Aves; order Charadriiformes; family Glareolidae; genus Rhinoptilus; species Rhinoptilus africanus. Next base: position 214,189 of record VXBO01011191.1, read on the forward strand.
ACAAAGAGCCAAGGTGTGCACAGACCTCGGCTAGGAGCAGAGGGACATTACTGAGGCGTGCTAGATGCAAATCATGCTACCTGCTATCTACACAATCCTGGAAACACCTAGCAGCAGACATGCTGGCATGCATAAACCTCAGATATAGGAGTGCCAGACTTATATCAGAACAGAAATAATTCTGTTGACCTGAAGCTGAACCCTTTATCTGTGCTGGTTCAAGACAACATCTGTACTTAAAGGCAGCACCAGGTTGCTGTCAAGACAGACAGCAGTAAGTCATTTTCCCTTTCAGACTGGAGGGAGGGGTGTCAGCTTGGGCTGTGATTTCTTGAGAAGCAGCAGCCTGCTGCCATTGCTGCTGCAAAGTGCAACGGATAATAGCATTTTCTAGAGGAGGATGCTAGTTTTCACTGATTCCCATTCTTCTGGAATTAAAGAAGGGTGTTTAGCCAGCCCTGCACTGGCTGGCACTCATCCATCTTTCTAGCGTACTGCTCTGTATGTATTTGGAGGGTGTCTTCAGTGAAGCTGGGACCATCGCCTCCAACAAGTACACATACTGCTCATCAGAGACTGAGAAGCAGCTTTCACTTATCTCAGTGAGTAATTGTTGACTTCTTAAGAAATGCATCCAGTGTGATGCTCTTTCTCTCGGTAGAGGCCCAGGACGTGGGTGAAAGGGATTTTAATTCACTGAATTCTCTTTATGATGGGGAGAGAGCTGGAAGAATTTGAGTGAAAAGTACATACTATCTGTGCTTTGCTTTAATATTTTGCTTTGGATAGAGGAAAGAGTTAAAAGATAGGGATGTTTTACTTTTTCAGAATGAAGCCTCAACTCTTCCCCACCAAGACACAATTTGAAAATTCTTGAAATTTCTCTCTGAGCTTAGGCAAATACTTGTTGGAACTAAAAATGAAACAAAACCTCCCCATTCCTTCAGTTAGAATTGGTAACAATCTTTATGATCTCCAGCGGCAGAGCAAATTAGCTTCCTCAAGTGTTTCAAAATGTAAAAAGTGTGTTGCAAATTCTCTGAAGGTTGAATAATCATCTTACTACTTCCCTGTTGTTGGGCTACTTGCCTCACTAACACTAGTGCTGTCCTTCCACAGGCGCCCAGTTGCCTGGCTCCGTGTGGAGCCTGTGGATCTCCAGGGCATGGCAGGAATTTTCCACTGCCTTCATTCTAGGCCGCCCATGCCTCTACAGACTAAGTGCCCACAGAATAGACAGGTACTTTAAAAAAATCATTATGATAATGTGGAAACAAAGTTAATTATGAACCCAAAGTATACTATTTAGGTTTTTGGAAATAGAGGTTCATAAAGACGTGACTCAAGGGAAAAAAAATCAAACTTAATGTAATTAGAGTTTATCTAATGATAAACTCTTCACTTTTATTGGCTAGTTTGCTGCACTCAGTGAGGGAAACTGGCCAACTAAATTGCACAGTGGAATTAAGAGGTGGTGGCAGCCAGCACAAGGAATGTGACCATCTCTTGGAAGTGGCAATGCCCATTTAGTAGAGCAGGTGTAACTTCTTCTGTGCTTGACAAAACTACTAGCAAGCCATTAAGCCACTGAGAGGAAAAATGCTGTTATCACAGGTAAGGCAATATAAATATTTTCAGATGAAGTTTTTTCATGCACTGGAGCTAATAATTCACATAAGAATTTAAGTCAACAACTCTTCATTGTTGCAGACTGGCTGCATGAGAAGGGACATGGAGATGAGTTTGGAGTTGGTTTGTACAAGCAATCCTCATGTTAGCATAAGTTAGCATAAGTAGTAGTAGTTAGCAGTAGTAGGCTGCAGAAGAATTGCAAGTCATGCCGACTTTGATGAAAAGAGACAAACAACTTTGAGAAAGTGAGAGCGTGGAATGAGGAAGAACCCTGAGCTTAGAAACCGCAAGTAGGAGGAGTATGTAAATTGTAACTTTTAGAGTTTAGCCAATGATAAGTTGACTAGTAGGCATAATTAACTGTAAGTGTATAAAAACATGAGCTATCTGAATAAAGTTGGAAACTTGCTTTATCACTCATATTGAGTCGACTGCTTGCTTCCCCTTGCTTGTCGCACTTCATGACAGCAAATATTAATGAGGTCAATGCATGTGGCTCATTTCTGGCTTCTGAGTGTGGTGAGAGTGGTACCTTTATCTTAATTTAAGTCCCCTTAAAGTTGGTTTGTTGATTTTTTGACCATAGCACAAGGGTTGATGTAGATTCCTCTGTTGCCAAGGGCTTAATGACTCCTACAAGTTGCTGACTGGCATTTAGTGAGTCATGAAAAGAACTTCCTACTTGGTCTCCTCTGAGTCCGGGTCTCCAAGCACCTTAAATCAGTGTGATACCTCTGTGTAAAATAATCATGGCAATGCAAAAAGAGACAGGTAGTATTTGCTGCCGTTTAGAAATGGGTAAATAGCTTTATCTGACTGTGCACATGCTCCAGACGGACAGCCTTAAAGTGCTCGGATTATGCCACTGAAAGTCAAGCACTGAGAATGAGCAGCAAAATTGTATGGTTTACAAGACATAGCTGCATTTATTATTTACATGATTAATTAGGAGTAGGGGTTGGACTAGATGATCTTTCGAGGTCCCTTCCAACCCTATGCTTCTATGATTCTATGATTCTATGATTTCTTTCTCATGCTATCTCAAAAAAATATTGCTTGATAGGATGCTTGTTTACTGGAGCTGTCTTGGCCTTGATTAAAAGTTTGACCTCTGAACTAAGAATAGAACACATATTTTGCTATGTGCCACACACAAAAATAATAATAAAAAGTGTTCTTTCCTTATAGTTAAACTAATCTCATCTTTCCTGGCTTCTAGTTATATGAAATACTTTTATAGTTAAAAGAGAATTTGCATAATGCTTTTAAGAGTCTTAATAGCTATAATAATTTTAATCTACTACAGGGTGTTTATAATATATAGTAAGCTGAAGCATTTAATTGTGTGAAAAGGAATATTAAGGCACATCTAATCAAAAGAGTAATGAAAATATTAAGTGTGATGGTTTTTGTTATTTTTCCCTAATTGCATCTGGACATCCAATTTTATTTCTTTTTCAAGGCACGAATGACCATGAAAAACGAGGCTAAATCTTCACTATCAGAGATACACTCAAATAAGCTCTGTGCAGGTGTTTTATTTAGTGTCCTTTCTGGGATTGCAGCAGTTGGCTACACTGAGATCTGGTCCTGCCCCTCGTCAGTCAATTCATGTTTCGCCATTCACGTTACTGCAGCTAGGGTTCAGGGCTTCTGTTATGATTGGTGGGTTTTATTTATTTACTGAAATTTGAAAGACAAAAAAAAAAGAGTCATTATCTTTAGTGTGCTATTTAGTCGAGGATCAATCGCATCAAGAGGTGCAGCAGATCTGACATAAAGAACCTGCAGCTGTCCCAGAACAAAACACACATTGCACATAATAACAGCCCCACACAGCTTTCCTCCCTCAAGTGTCCAGGCAAGACACCATAGCATCCAATCAATGCAAATCTCCTAGCAGAATGTAATCTACCCATTTTTCAAGGATTTGAGGCAATTCATCTTTTCAAACAGACATTTATTTATTTATTTATTTTCTAATGATGGTTTGAACAGGGGCTGTCTTTTCTTTGGTAACCATATAGAATTTTATGACGACTTTGTCAGGAAAGCACCATTTTGTTTCAATCTTGCCGTCTTTGCAAGATTAGGTAAAACCTCGTAACTGTACAATGAAACCAGCCAGATGGCAAGGAAGAACAGGAAAATGTCTACCTGGCACAAGTGATGCTGTATGTTTGTGCTGAGTCAGCGTAGGAAAACTCTGCTCTGCTGTCTTTGTTTTCAACTAATACAAATTGCAAATAGAATTTCCATTTTATCAGGAAGTTTAACATGTTAAAAAAAACGTTCTGGATTGGAACAGAAAATTGCTATTTGGCATTTCACATGAAAAAATTCCAATAGATAAATATATTTTTGAATTAAAAAGTCAAATTCTGCCTTTTAATGTGCTTAATTGTATTTTTTTCCTTAATGTTTTCACCACATTGAGAGATAAAATATATATCATATCCAAAAATTAATAGAAGGAATATTAACTGGATTAAATCTGATTTTGATGCAAAAATAAATTTTTCATTAAATATTTCTTTTTTTAATAGAAGACTGTGAAAATAGCTTCATTTTTTCACATAAAGGGAACAGCTTTTAATTTTAAACAAATGGTTTATCTTTACTCTTTTGAACAACGTTGTATCTTGCTTCTTATTGTCATTGTGCTGATTAATTTTCTTCATGTTTTTGTACAAATCAATGCATATTGTTAAAGTTTTCTATTACATTGTACAAATTGTACATTGTACAAATCCAGATTCTACATCTCCACAACTTTTCCCCCGGCTCTGTTCATAAGGAAAGACTAAGACACACATATGGGTTTCGGTTTTTTAAATTATGTACTCTTTAATGTGAAAATAATATGATATATGTTCTGCAGCTAGAATCTGCTAGGTTTCACCTGGGAAATAATATATGTAATTAGGGGATGATGGTCTTGTCTTTTATCATTGAAGGCAAGGTAGAAATTATTTTTAGAGACGATGAGGTGCTTTATAGCATTTGGTATCAGTAAGTCCCTTAAGGGCTGAACATAAATGCAAATAAATTAGGAGCTTCATTGCGTATTTGCAATTTATGAGCTAGTCCAGTTTCACCTACCAGCAGTAATACCATAAGGAAAGTAATTCTCTATTAGATCCCTGACACTCGCTTTGGGACTGCAAGAAAAAAAAGACAATACCCAGGCATAACAAAGCTCCTGTTTGCTTCAGAAACTTGAGATTTGTACTGTTTATGAATGCCAAGGTGAAGTACCATTCTGGGTTTCTTCCTTCTCCCCCTCTCTTGCCATTCTCACTGTGCATTTTTGGAAAGTAGGGTTGATGGGTTCCTGGGTACACACATGCTACAGACTTTCTGTTTAGAAAGCTCTTTATTGTAACATCCCTTTATCTCAGTTATCTGATGAAATTTATTCAACTTACATACTTAATACCACACTAGCATATAGCTCAATGTGATTTTTTTTATAATAACTCCTGTCTTCTGTAGTGACTCAGATGCTTTGCCCAGGGGTGTAAAAAGGATGTTTCTCTGTGCCTTCACAGTATAAACAGTCTTGCATATGCTTTGCAGTGGCGTTGAAGCAAGTGAACACACTCAGTGATGCTTTTCTGTCCCTATGGCATTCAGTTCCCTGCTTGTGCGCTGCTCCTTTGCTTTTGTAGGCAGAATCAGCTGAGCTTGCAAATCTTTTCATCATTTTGTATTGCACTGATGTCATTGTTCAGCAAAGAAAGTTTGGTTTTGGAACGTACAGAAGCTGAGGTACGAGTGAGGGTACCTAAACTCAAACTCAGTTTGCTTGTGTGAAGGAAATTAAAACAGCAGCAACCCCTACTAGGAACAGCTTTGTAAAATCAGGCCTTACTACCTGGATGCTTGGGATTCGAGTGTTTTATTGAGGTTATGGAGGAGAAGTTTTTGAGACATCTGTGACGATTTTCTGCCTTAGCTAACTTTCTACTGTATGACACTATTTATTTATTTACTTATTTATTTATTTACAGGAGCTGTTTTCCTGCATGCCCCTCTGTTATGCTTATACCAAGAAGCTGTAACTTGTAAGTAAGTCAACCTGTAACAAGCTGCTGTTTTCTGGGTTTTCTGGCTGATATAGACCTAGTTTGTTTCCTCTCCCTTATATATTTTTTTTTAAAAGAAAGTACGTTCTTGTAGAAATCTCAACCTGAAAATATTCACATTTACTGTTATGTTCAACTGTTAGATATTAACAAGGATTTTAATATACATACTTCTGCCTGGAGAGTAGCCGTATCTAGATGGAAAGATGTTTTCAGGTTATCAGACCTTTTTAGATTGTTTCTTTGAATACAGGTAACTCAGAAGCAGCTTATTTTTGTTTCTTCAGCCTGCAGCAAGAACAAAAGTGCCTTTCCATTTGCTTAAGATATAGCATAGTTAGAAGCGTTTGAAAACTGCGTGCTGAAAATCCTCTCTTTCTGGCTTTCCATTGAATGCAAGCAGCGTGCCAGCGCACGGTGCTCCAGATACATGCAAATATATGTGCACCTGTCTGCAGTGGAGCTCTTCACATTGATAGAAATGTTGCTGTTTACTTCAGTGATTGCCCATTGAAATAATGATAGTACATTTATATTTAGATAGTAGCATCTATTTCAAATGATCCTGAAGAACCTTATTATCGTAAGACTTTCTGTCAGTCATGAGGAATCCTTAGGGATTTCAGTGCATCACATTTTTCGGATTTTATCCCAGGAATGGGGATATGGAGATTTGGGGATTTGGGGAATGATCTTTTGAGGCAATTTGCAATCTTCGTTGCTGTAAATGGAAAAATCTTTGCTAATTGTTGAACTTAAACACACTTTTAGTAGCATGAAGCAACTTCCAACCAAAGTGGATGACAAGACGGGTGAAAAATGGGCCGGACCAGGGGCTGAAAGGGCAGTGATCAGTGGTGCAAAGTCCACCTGGTGGCCGATTATCAGTGGCTTCAGGGATTCATATGGTGGCCAGGACTACATCACATCTTTATTAACAACCTAGATAACAGGACAGAGTATCCCAGCAGATTTTTCAGGCGATACCAGATTGTGGGAAGTCTGTACAATGGGAAGCAAGCCTGCTTTTCAAACGTACCTAAACAAGATGAAAAAATGGGCTGACAGGAACCTCGTGGAGTACAACAGGGCCAAGTACAAAGTCCTGTAGATGGGATGAGGAACCCTATATGCAGATCAGGTGGAGGGACAAACAGCTGGAAAGCAGCTTGGAAGAAAAAAACATGGGGGTCCTTTTGGAAAGCAAGTTGAAGTGGAATCATCAGTGTGGCCTTGCAGCAGAGAAGGCCAGTGGCATTCTGGGCTGTATTAGGAGGCTGAGGGAGATCCTCTGCTGAGTGCTGGATCCACTGCTGGGCTCACCAGTACAAGATAGACAGGAACATACTGGAGCGAGGCTTGTGTAGAGGCACTGAGATAGTGGGAGACTGCAGTGTAAGGTTTATGAGGAGAGGCTATTAGCTGGGCTTCTTCAGCCTTGAGAAAATGAAGAGGGATCTTATTTCTGTCTGGAGCTACCTAATGGGAACGTGTGGAGGAGCTGGAGCCTGACTTTTCTCAGAGGAAAAAAAAAATAAAAAATCAGTGGACGGATTGGAGGCAATGGGCAAAGTTTCTGATCGTTGCAACGAGTTCTCCAAAATAATCAAACACACATCACTTTAGATCCATAAATGTCTTCCAGAAGTTCTATTTTGAAGGAATTTGGGACTATGTGTATCTAAGGAAACTAGTGCTTTCTCAACAAGTAAAGTTGAAACTGCATTAATGTATTTTATGTATGTACATCTAAAGTGTATAGTTTTATTTAAATACCTTAAGTACAGTTATTCTGCATTTAGAAATTACTGTATTCTTTTTGTGTATTGAATGTTCTTCTATTTTAATTTAAAGCTTGCTAATCTAAATCATTAGAATCCTTTTCGCTGTCAAGTAATCATTTCTAAATATTTTTTTCTAGAATGTAGAAGATGTATTTTTTAGCAAACCCAGTTCTAAGCTTACCTAGCTGTGTATGTTCACATGCCAAATGAGTGGAGAAGAAAATATGAAATTATGGTTTTAAAGACAATTCAAATTTTTTCCTACCTCATGCAAATGGAAATCTTTGGCATAAAAGCATGCACAAGATTTTAAAGTGGGGGAAGTGAGGAGCAAATTCTGGAATTACAGCCGTTATCTAATGGCAGTGATTATTAAAGAGCTTTCCAGAGCGTTGCCTTTTTAATGCTGCACAACAGCATCCTCCAGATCCAGCTAATATTTTTTAGTCTCATCTGCTTTTTAAAAAGGTTTCAGATGTTAAAAGTTGCAATAAATACTTTTCAAGTATGATTGTATTAGCAGTAGAGCTGCAGGGCATTGCTGCACCTGATAGATGTTTGTCCTAACTCACAAGTATCCATGGAGAGGGGAGTGAGCGCGGGTGCAATGCTGGCTCCCTTCTGCATTGCCTCTAAAGGGCCCTGGACAAAGGCAAGAGCTTCCACAGTGCTGATGGAGGTTTGCATGTCTTGTACTGGTGGAGAAGGAAATCCATAAGTATAGGCTGTGGTTTCCTTTTGTGTGTCCTTTCACAGCCAGGCCTCGTGGCTCTGTGCCATACATATGAGGGTCCGTCCTGCTTCAACGAGAGTAAGGTCTGAAGAAAGCAAGGTTGAGGTAAATAAGGCACGTTCATCTTCTGTATCCTAACCATGCTTCTTCCATGATGGGCAGAAGAGCACAGGGTGCCTAAGTTAATAAAGCGGTGATAAAATCTTACAGTGAGTGTTACATAAGAAGATTACTGGGTGATTTGCGGTATTCCGCTTCAGATAATTTTCAGAGGGAAAATGCCATTTCATTGTACTTCAAAGACCAGTTTCCTTTTAGCACATTTTGTCCTTTTGTATTAAATTGCCGCAGTACTTTTTCCAGCTACTTTTTTCCTATCTTAGGCCTTCTTTTGGAAATGACAATATTTCTAGAGAAAATACATGCTTTATTCCTGCACCAGCTTACAGACTCCAAGGAATAGAGCACATCTAGATTTTTGGTAGCACAAAGTAATGATTTCTTAGAGACTTATTAACAGAGATGAGTGAAAACTGAAAAATAATATCAATAAACAGTGGACAAGTGTAAAAATGAGTGGTTCAGCTGCTCCTTTACCTCTCTTCTAGCTTTTGCCAAACAACAACTTACCATTATCTCTACAGAAGAAACAGAAATATGATTGGTGCTCAATGACGTTATATTCTCCTCTAAGCTGCGCCTCTGAAAGAGTATCTTAAATCACCAGCTTTGAGTGCTTATACCAAAAGTAGTTTGGATGGGATACCACTGGACAGAAAGCGTTGGGTTCCTTAAAATTACTTTAAGGTTTCTGAAAGGGAACCCCTTAAAAAAATTAGAACAAACATCTTTCTGCTTTCATTGCACCTTGGACTGTGATATCATGAGGCACATGAAGAATACTGAAAGAAAATTAAATTTAAATTAATGAATATAATAGTAGCCTATTAAGAAAAAAAAAAATGCCACCAGGAAAGCTTGTAAGTCCCCAGAAAGAAAAAATAAAACCCCTCACACAGTATTTATCATCTTTCCTTACTATTTTTAGATAGATATTTCCTTTTAAGTACCTTCCTTTTCATAGCAAAACCAGAGATTCATTGGCTTATTTTAGGTCTCTCTCATTGAATACATTCGTTCATTCGAAGAACAAAAACTACTCTGTGATTCTCACACCACTCAGATACCACTAAAATTGTCTTCAACTACCGCGAATATTTATCCTGCTCCCTTAAGAGATTAGTGAGGGAGCCATTAACATGCAGTAGCAAAAAAAGCACCGATTACATGTTTATGCCTTCAGCATTTGTCTGGCAAAGCCATTTCCAAGAGCAAGGAGCCTCCTGCCATAGACTGTAATCTTCTGGTGTGGAAGCGTGCATGCTCTTGCATAAGCTGGTGCTTCCAAGGGTGATTTCCAATGGCTTTTCATGCCACCAAGAGATGGGGCAATCTTTTCCTACTCTGTTTGACTTGTAGGGGAGAAACATCAGGCTAACTGTTGAGGCATCAGGAAAACTGAGTCTTCAGGAGTGTAATGCTGTTGTAGCTAAGAACCCCTACCATTGCTTTAGCATGTTGGACCACGGCGTACCAACGTAAACGATAAATGAACCCCTGAGACCTCATAATCTGTGGAGATGGGGTTTGACCTGTGTAGTAGATGGTAAGCCTTCAAGAAGCAACTGTATACCAAAGAAAAAGTTTAATGTAAGTGACACTTTTTGTATAAATAGTCAATACTAAATGTGTGCCTTAATGTGTGTTAAGAAGGAACCATATCGTTCATTTTGCAGCAGCCCTCATCACTCGTGCTTAGTGAAACCCACCCATGTAGTTTTGTCTTTCTCTAAAGAGCTCTTTGGGCATTTTGTTATGGCTGAACACTAATACTTTGCTATTCAGGATTTCTGTACTCCCTTCCAAAGCTATATGACATGATCCATATATCTAGGTCTTACGGTTGTGAGGGCTAATTAAATAAAACTTTTATTGGTTTTATAATCCATAATAAAGAACTGTCATATACAACCATTGTTAAGGCTGAGTTTTTAGTCGAGTCAGAGATCTTCAATCGTGACAGAAAGTTTCTCTGCTAAAGAGGGTTGGAGAGTAGCGCAGTCTTTGAGGTTGGATACCTAAATAACTGCTGTATTGAATTGGGATCTAAATTTGCTGCGTTTTCCGTGTGTGATATTGTCACATTCCGTCAAGGGCCATAAATGCTCACAGGAAAATAGCAACGTGTCTTTTATACTGCACAGGGTATCAGTGTTCTGAGAGATAATTTTGGGAAAGCTCAGCCTGAGAAAAGACACGACATAAAAGCAGGACCACCTGTTGGGGCAAGTTGCCTAGCATTCAGAGGTCTTTCCACTGCTTTCAAAGTTATCGTGCAGTCACCATTTACTTTGCTATTAGATGAATCCCTTTGTAAACTCCTTCAACTTGTCGGTATAGTAAAACAGGGTTGGGTTGGTGACGTTTTTTTTTTTTCATTTTGAGAGCATGTGAATGCGCATGCCTGATAGAATAAATTCGGTATGCCAGTTCTAGGGTGCCTATTCATTAGTGTCCTCCTGCTGTTCACATTTTATTAATGAAGCAACCCATCACCCCCCTACCAGCAGACACTTAATTCCTTCCCAGAATCCATCTGCTTTCCATGGTCCTTTGAAACCAGCTTTTTATAGAATTAGCTTTAACAAAGTCTTATTTCTATGGGTCAATTAAATACCAAATATTGTTATTTCACAGCTACAGCTCCTTTTAAAGTTTCTTTTAGCTGTGATTAATTCTAAGATGATTTCTGGGGAGGGGATTGGACAATCAAGATCCTATTTTAAAAGACATTTATTCTTGCAGCAGACTGTGATCATAAAGGTGGAAAATGAACTCAAAATGGGAAAATTAAGAGCGTGATCCTGCAGCTCTCCCTTACTCAGGCCCTGCTTAGACAAGTACTCACAGGTTGCTTGTCCTAGGGTGCCTGATATTTTGAAGACATTTTTTAGTTCTAATGCTTCGTATTTCAAAAGTAGTCAGAGAAGGCACATAGGCATCTATGATGCTTATGTTTGTTACAAGCTTAATAAAGACTGACTATATGCATGCAGTTACTTCTGGTGCAATAGAGAATAAGTGTATTTACAATAATATTTTCAGAATATCGTTCACCCTTTCAAATACTGAAATAAATTATGCTTATAGTCAGTATATATTCTAATGGCATGCTATTATGTCAGCTATAAAAAAAATGTATTTTAAATATTCTCTATGTCTCCAATTGGAAGTAAAATTTTTGATAAGTTTAAAAATCACTTTTTATATCTTTGATATTATGAATATAGAAAAATACATTTTAAGCCTTTACTAAATATTAAAAGGTGTCACTTCTATGACCTCTCTGCTTTTAAAGGTCACTTTTATGCTTCAGGTTGGTATCACTACTGAGGTAATAATAATACTTTAGTGTATAGTGGGGCGTCACTGAAGAACTGGTGGCAAAAATTTTTAACAGAATGGATGTTGTGGGACCTCAGAGCCAGTAGGGTTTGCATTTCATTTGTGCTGAATGCCCAACTTTCTCTTCCAGCTCAACATCTGCTGCTGAAGTTGGGGGAATATGTAAAAAGGTTTGCAGTTCATCTCTAACTTCATTATATAAATTATTAATTTAACCACTGAAATTCAGTTTATCCCTCTCATATGTTTGTACTGTATGGGATTTTTTAAAGTTAAGACAAGCTTATCTGTGGTATTTTAGGTGGTGGGTAGTAGATTGCGAACTGTCTCTAAACGGAAATGAGATGACCTATAACTAAAGAGAAAAAAATTGCTGTACTCGGTAACCATTAGAGATGTGTAACTAATGCTTTGATGAGGACTGCCTCATCTTCCTGTAAAATCTGAGAGTTGTGGCATTTGAGACCTATGAAACACTATGAAGCACAGATTTGACTCGCAGTTCTCAATACAGGGTGAAGACGTTTGGTGGCGTTGAATGTACAGTTTTGTTCTGTAATATTGCCAGTGGATTAGGTAAAATTCTCTTCTCTGGACTAAGTTGTATGTTTGTACCTAGACAGGACAGTGACAATGGTGGTGGGAATTGTTCTGGCTTTTGTTCCCATGGTCACTACTGTCAGTTGCTTCACAGTGGTTGTCTGCCAGTCTCGGCAAGAAACTGCAGTTTAGAAATCCTGAGCATTTACACTATACATGCACATATATACACCTATATGCTTTATATAAGAACAAGAGACAGGGCTCTGTTCTTTAGCATCAGGTATCAGTCATGATCCTCTGCTCATAGCGAAAAGGTACTGTGGCTTTCAGACGTTTAGTGGAGTTACGTGGACGCATCTTTCAGGTGTTCTTTGCTAGCATTTCACTAGACATCCTTTCTGTTAACGTGTAATTCTGTGAAGCTATTGCTAGAATGTTAGAAATGTCAAGATACGTAAGCAATGTTGGAAAGTCACCATATCCAGGCCTGATCTAGGCTATTCTTTTGTTTGTTTAAGTCATTAAGTTTAAAAGTGTTTGAGAACAGAGTATGAGCCATGACCTCTGGTACAAGTATTTACATTCTGTTATTACACGCTATAAACCCATTATTTGTAAGTGGCACCGAAGTGCTAATCTTTCTGTGTACACTCCTGCTTTATGAAAAGCTACAACTTTGAGGAGAACATTCAGTTGAGCATAAAGATCCAGGTTCTTTACCTTCAAATATATAACCAATATCTCAAGGTGAGATGGAGGATTTATCACTCCAGGGAAAAAAATAATTTAATCTCCATAAACATTTACAAACACATCCTGAATGTAGAGAGGGAAATAATGAGTAGTCTTAAAAGAAGGAAAGATGGGACTTCAAAACAGAGTGAGGTTGGTATGTGCCCAATGTCTAATATCATAGAATCATAGAATCATAGAATCATAGAATCCTAGGGTTGGAAGGGACCTTAGTAGATCATCTAGTCCAATCTAGTGTTTATATACACATATACACATTTCACTGTACTTTAAATTGACCTTGATTTTCTATGCACTGTGAAGGTCTAACAAAGTAATACCAGGCTGCACAGTATCACAATAAAAATTACGATTTGCCATATGGATCCAATGACCATACAAGCTAAAACTCGATATTTTTTTTCTCCTATTATTTTTTTGTTCAATACATCTGTAAGAACATGCTATTTTTTAAAACAGCCTAGGCCAAGTTAAACTTCAGTGCCCAGCTCCACCATATATCCATGCTTTCTTTCAAAAAACAAGTATGTTTTTTAATCAACTGTTAACTGATAAAAATTAAAAACGAATTTCAAGTGCCCAATGTTCCATTCTGTACTGATATAAAAAGAAGAAATTTAAACATTAGCATTGTCTGACAAACGTCTGTTTTTAAAGAAATAGTCATGACACTTTAATGTCACATTTCAATTTAATAAGGAAAATACTGCTTTTTAATAATAGGATACAGTATACGGGAATATAAAATAGTAGTCATCATGTTATAATCAATACCTGGAGGTGAATGTTGCAACGTAAGTCATATAAATGAGAATCTCAAAATGATGTTTATAGTATTGCAAGTAGCTTATAGCATAGTGCCCTCAAAAAATTCAGACCATCATATTCATCATATTCCTTTAAACATTTTTTATATTAACGGACTTCATTTTTTGACTAGTTGTATTGATTTGGTTTAGTGGTGAAATACATTAACATTTTAGCATGTAAATACTGATTCATCATCCAGTGGAGGCTGGAAGAATCTGAAAAGAGATGCAAGTGAAGTAACTGTAAAAACTGTGGCCTTACTCTTAGGCTATTGCTGCCTCATTGTCTTCTGAGATAATGCTGTTCTTCCCTGGTTTCCCTTCTTTCTTCTGAGAAGACCCTTCTGTACACTTACGGGAATGAATGTGATATTTATTCTACAGGTATTTTACAGATAGCTATCAGGGAGATAGTAATTTCTGTCATGATTTCTGTGTTGCAGCTGGATAGACTGAACATTTATTTCTGTTTGCGTTGTTAAAATATGAAAATCATGTTTTAAAAAAAATCAGATGTTTTTTGTTCCAATCAGTTTTCTTTGTAACAAAGTGCTCTACAAAAACTGTAACTTCCAAGTGTAAACGTGACTGTCAGTGCCCCCTGCCACCTACACAAACAAACCACCTAATCATCAACCTGAAATTGCATTTTAACCATAGCAACCTGAACACTTACCTTCTGAAATGCTTCATTAATGAAAATACCTGGAGAATTTTTTGCATCTAGAAAACTACAGTGATTTAGTATTTCATTTGCAAGCGTCTAACCTGTAGGGAGTCATTCATGTTGGTCATTCACCTTGTTTTATTTTTGCTTTTAATTCTTTATGTTTCTACATTGATTTTAAGTTTACCTTTATAATATCTGGGCAGAACCCTGAGTATAAATGTTTTAAAAGAGAATCTTCTAAATGTTCTGTACTTCGAGGGATTTGGTTGGTTGTGCATTTTTTTATGTCTACAACTACATGAAATATAAATCTAAAACATAGTACAACCATATACAATGTAAAACAGCCAAAATGTTATTATAATATTATTATTTATTAGCCTTTTTTGATAAAGAAAAAGACTAACTCTAGATTCTTCTCTTTTGCCTTCCCACGAGTGCATGTTCAGTGGCACGCTTGAAAACTGGGGCCTCACGCTCTGGACGATTATGCCAAGAGCGTGGTTGTAGTAGGACAAAGCATACAGCAGCAGTATCAGTTTTACCATATCCCACATCCCACAATTTTTTCTTAGCTCTTGCATCAGCAGCATACCATTTGAAAAATTAAAAGCAATCCAGTGTCTCCTCTCCTTCCAGATCCCCAAAGCAGTAATGCAACAGTTCAGCTTGGCTCCTGAAGGGGAAATACTTGCAATTATTGCAGATTATTCAGCTGTGTTCTGAAGAAGACAGTATGGTAGGTAACGCAATCAGTGTAACGTATGCATACTTGTATCACGACAGGACACAAAAATTTCCTCACAGGCAGACATAGCAGTATTAGCTAATGTGTGCATCTGGGCAACTAACAGCCAGAGATTGTAATAGGATTTCCACTGAAAATACTACAGTTTTTTTGTGTTAGGAAGTTAGAAACAGATCCACAACTCATATTCCTCCCTCAAACCACACTTCCTGGCATAAAAATAAAGCCACGCTCATTGATTCAAATCCTTTGTGGTTTCTCATAATTTTTCATAATGAAGGTTTTTGCAAAGTATTTAGAAAACAGATGCCAAGTTTTATTTATTTATATAGTAAGGTAGCAGTCAGTAGGAGCAAATTCAGTAATATTCCCTTATTGTCCTTGTCCTAAAATAATCTCAGTCCTTTGCTTATTTGAAAATGAAAATAGGAAATGTGTATCAGATGTTAGAGAAAGGTTAGTCAACTAGGCAGAGAATCCAAATAGTCAGGTCATAGGTCCCACTGTTGTTCCACTGGTGGTGTTCCTGACACAGCAAATGCTTGAAGAGATCACAGTGCTCCTGTTCCCTTGTTTTAGGGAGAAGTAAGTTCCTGCTTCTGTATAAAATATGTTTTCATAGAATCATAGAATNTCTTCATAGGAGACGTGTTCCAGTCCCCTAATCATCTTTGTAGCCCTCTTTGTAGCCTTCTTTGAGAAGATATCAGGCTCACAGGACCAAATTTTCTAACTCTTCAGTGTTATGTCTTCACATTACTTTTGATAATGGTGTATGTAAATTCCACAAAAAAACATTTTTTCTGTCCTTGAATGTCTGAGGGAGAACAAGTATTAATACACATATCGGGAAAAAAAAAAAAAAAAAAGGCTCCTGGCTGACAGAAGCTCCAAATGGAAAATATCTTTTCATGCTAAGAAGTACAGGATTAAGGAATCACATCTTTCCTTCACCAGCCTTACTTTGTGCTATTGCCTCTCAACAGACACATTTCCTTCCTTCAGTTAAGCTTTTCAAATAGCAGGAATCTCAAGTGGAACAGACGAGAAGTAGTTTAAACATTTTTAGAAGAGCTTTTTGTCCAGAAGACCATGTGAACTGCTAGAGTTATGCTGAACTCTGTGCAGAGGAACCACTAATATTGAAGGTCATCAGTCCAACACTCTCTATTGAACTGTCCCGTCTGGATGAAAAGTGGTCAAGGGGAAGGTGGTTAGTGAGCACCTGGCAGTGCAGAGCTTGTCACTGACTGTATAATGTGACTGGGCTATGCTCATCTCAGTGGTGTGCACCTTCCCGAATGAGCAGGGAATAAAGCTATGAAGAAGAAGAAATTGCTTTGGAGCTTTCTTATGAGAGATGAAATTGATAGCAGGTAAAATGTGAAAAGAGTCTAATCAGAATGGAATGATGTATCAGGGGAAAATACAACAAGAAAGCAAATACATGTGAAGAAAAGAAATGAAAGCTACATTTTTGATGGCTACAGAAAAGTGAGAAGATGATACTTAGCCAGTCTTTCTATGAATTTTTCATCATGTCCTTAGAAAGAAAGCAGTGCCACATCTGTTTGGGTTTGAAACTAAGAATCTTGTGATAGCTGTGATGCCGTGGATGATGCATGGATTGAATGGAGGCTCTGTGCTGGGCTAATACTCCATTTTTAGCATGCTTTAATCCTATTCTATTTACTGTTAAAAATAAAGAAATGAAACCAAAATGACAAAAGCCAAGCCATCATAATCTCAAAGGTTCGGAAAAGTATTCTTCTGTGCATCTCATGCTCAGAGAGAAAGATTGCCTTCAATATGAAGACACTATTTTTTAACATCAGTTGCAGGTCCTGTGCTGCTTTTGCCCAATCCCCTGTTAAATTTCTTTTGACTCCTAATAAATACTGACCTCAGGACTCTTATTTCTTCAGTTTGAACTAGGAATTTCAGATATAGGACCTTTCAAAAAGGGAATGATTGTTATTTGGCTTATTTTATCTATCTTCTATTGCAATTCATGCTCCTTATGGTTCTGAAAGCAACCCCATTGACAGCAAAAGAAAACGAAGAAAGAATCAAATTTCACAGGCCTTTTCTTTCCTGTATTTAAACCTATATATTAGATTTGTGTTACACATCTGCATATAAGTGCAAGAAGCTGGCAGATTGTGGTGTGTACAAAAATAAGTGAAAAGCTTTCCCAGCACAGTGGCAGTGCAGAGGCTTTTATTCAGCTCAGGAAGCAAGTGCCAAGCTTCTCTTGGAGCAAAATCCGATTTAATGTCAGAACTTTGGTTGCATTCATATACATGGCTTATTCATGGAGCATTCACTAAAGCCAAAATAAGTATCTCAGCACATCTTCTTAGGACCTGGAAATTCTGTAGAGCTATATAATATTAGAAAGTAAAAGATGAGTCCAGTTTAATGCTAGCCACAATAAAATGTCTCAGTATGCTTCCAAAACGGAACCATTTTCTATAGCCAGACCTGTTCTCTCAGTTACTTTTTAATCGTATACTTCTATCACATAAAATTTAAAAGATTTACTATAAAAATGATTTGAAAAGCATTATGCAAGTATTAATGGTTCCCCTGAATTTGTTAAACTTATTACTTGTTAGAGGGAATTATGATGTATAACGCTTGATAATTTCTGAGAAAGGACATAATTTTAACTTCAGCTGTGTCATTTTATTCTATGAAGCCGCTTATTAGTAGTAGCAGTGGAGCTTTGCAAGCTTTATGCATTATAAAAAACAAAAAATATGAGCTGCTGTCCAGGCTCATAATAGTGCCTGACACAGCAAAGTGTAGGTTGTAAGGCTGTGAAAACCAGTACCCATCAACTCAACAGGAAAAACACAGATGCAACAGCTCAAAACACTGATTCATTATCTCCCCAGTCTGTAACTAATTTGCACTGCATAAAAGTCATTTAAGTTAAATACGAGCCTTGCAGATCGTCGCAGTTTAAGCGTGTGAGCAGAATTCCCAGTTTCCTGAGAAAACCTTGGTCCTAATAAACTGAAAATTTTGTCATAGATCTCAGTTTATCTTCTTACCTACACTCCAACTCACACATCCAAAAGGAACTCTGGTGAAGAACGTTGAGTTTTACTGGTGCAAATGTTGGGCAAATCTTGCCCAATGCTTTTAATCAGAAAAGCTTTTAGAGTCACCCAAGGGTGATACGTGTTACTTTCCTGACCAGTGTGACATTGCACATATTTTTGCACGCCAAGTTGCATCAGGCTGCCGCTGAGAGCAAACAAGTGAAATAACAAGCCCCCCTGGCGTGCCACGCTATAAAATCTGTGACCCAGATTCTCCCAGCTCAGCATGAAGCACAGCTCAGAAGGGGTGAAAAGACTGCCTTATGCTGCTGGAAGCTGAACTGCTTAAGCCAGGTCCTCAGGGAAAATACCAGGAGCTCACTTGGACTGGGACACAGTAGCTAAGAATCACCAGACCATTGGAACCTACCGGCCAGTCCTTTTTGCAGGTGACCAAGGCCACTTTCCCAACTGTGTACCTGTGGGAAATGGTGCCACAGTACATTCTTTAGGGAAACACCTCTGAGAATAGCTGCACTGGTTTTGAGGCTGTGGGGACACACAGTAAAAGATATTACTTCTAAGCTCCAGGAGAAGATAGGGGAAGAAAGGGCATGTGGCATTGCCCTTCTCGCGTGGAGTGCTAGGATGCAAGGAATGTGTTGCAGTGAAGTGCCAACATTCTTTACAATAAGCCAGTAGTTTTCTGAGACAAGGACGGTTTTTTGCATCTAATTCCTCATCAAATAGTCTCTGCAACGTTGTCCCAAAGTAAAGCCTGTGGGCAGACTCATCCTTCCTGATGTTACCAATAGAAATGCTGTGCCTGTGCATTATCATTTCTTTCAGGGAAAAATATGAGACACCCAGAGAGGCCAGCGTAGACTCTGGAGTGTCCTTGGCATGAAGGATTGGTGTCCTTTGTGTTGTTGGTATTTGAGTATTTTCATCGTTATTAAGATCCTGATTCAGGAAGATAGGGGAGCCTTTTCAGAAGTCTCAGGGCAAGAGGATGCCTAGTTTTGCAGTGAATGACCTGCACTAGAACACCTCTCTGAAGTACTGGAGAGCATCTGCTAGTTCTTTGTTACTCCCACATGGAATGATGTAAAACACCTGAAGTGGTGTTTCTGCTTAAAGTGCCTGGCACTCCAGCAGAGTCAGCTGTAGTTTAACCTTCAGATTTGGATGCAGTTTGTGTGACTCCCCTGCAGGAAATTTTTGCTACACATACCATATTCAGTGAGCTTTGGTGTTGGGTTTTGGTAAGGAAGGGAACAGGCTCTGCCAACACAGCCAAGATGTTGTTATCGCAGGAAGGAGATGATGTGAGAGTATGTCAGTATTAGAAGTGCGTTATAGTTAAACCTTCTGGGTTGTGGTGGTGGACAATGAGCTTCAGAGTTGTCATTATAAATATAACATACTCTATTTGCCTAAGCTCAGCATACAAGTGATTTCAGTTATAATATAAAGGAAATAAAAGCTGTGTCTTACAGGTCATTCTATACCTTTGCATACTGGGTTTAAGAACAAAAAGCCAGCCTCTAAAATAAGTCATTCTGGATTGTCCTTGAAAATTGTCAAAGACTAATTATTCTGCTAATGTTGTGTGACTTACTCAAAGGCTATTTTTACCATGAAATTTTCCTCACAATAAGAGTGCTTCATTCTGCTTCAGTAGTTAGTGATATGTCCTTGAAATGTAGGTCCTGGGTTTTGAAATTATCAAAGGCTTTCTAAAGTACAGACCAGTTTACTTTGTAACTGAACTGGTTCTCTCTCTTTCCATCTCATTGCATTTAACAAAAGCAAGTTTTCATAAGGAAATGCAGAAAATTTCCACGGTGCCTGGATTTGAAACCTCATGCACTTATAAATATATGTACATAAGTGAAATAATAAATAATAATATTGTATGAATTTGCAAATGTCTAGATCCTCTGTACAAATACCAGAACATAAATGTTTACTAGTAGATCCAAACATAACCATGCTAGAGCATGTTGTCCTTCTTTTTTTATTTAGTGTGAGTGTTCAGTTGTGAAGGTAAGTAGTATGATGTCTCAATGTCAACAAACACTTCTTGAATGGTGCAATCAGGGATAACTATGCTGCTTTCATACAAAACATTGATTCTCACCAGCTGAAGCAATTAATTTATTTTTCTAATGTGGACATTCTGTAAGATACAGAAATTTTTTCTGGATGATAGCAAGTATTCACTTATTTAAAATGGGGATTAAAAATTCTGGGAACGTTTTGGGAGGAATTTCTGAAGAGCGATCACGGTTGTTATTATTGAGGAAGGACACTCTGTCGTATTTGCCTGGCTTTGAATGGAGCTTATGGTACTGGAAAAAAGCAGATCCATAGTGCATGTAAAAAAACTTCTTTCTGTTTGCAGTGCTGTAACTTTGGGCAAGGATTTCTAGACAAGCTTCTTCACCTAATTCTGTTGAAGTCCCATGAATGTGCCAGTCTTATTTTCTGTTTCTCTCAAACTCTTATTTATATTTCTTTGTGTATGTGGGGAGAACGGGAGAGTACAAGGCTTACCTTTACCCAATAATTTTTCAAGAAAGAACTCAAGTGGGAAATAGCCGTTGATCCCAAAATTCTGAGTCAAAGTAATTTATTTCTTTGTCATCTTTAGACAGTATGTTTCTTCAGGCCTGTTACTTCATGCCCATATTCAGTTAGGAAAAAAGGTTTCTAAAACATTTAAAACTAAATGATACGAAGAGTATGGTGGAGAAGGCTGGTCCTTCTTGACACTGGCATTGATGTTCTTCTGGTAATACAGCATCCCTTGATTAAGAGTTTGTCAGGTCCTGTTTGAAGCTGTACAATACATCAGCCTCTCTCTGGAAAAGTTTGAAAGGGTGTAAGAGAGGATGCTGTACACAAATACCCGGGGGACAGTTACTGTCTCTTCTCTCCAGTTGTCAATCACTTCATCTGGGCCAAACTGTCAATGACTGGAGGTCACTTAGTTAATGAGACAGCTTTAACCCTTTCTACCATTATGTTATACCTCCCAGTCATTAACATAGATTCCCAGCTACCAATTCTTATCTTTAGAAATATATGCTAAGAGACTTCTACAAGGACCAGCAGGAAAGTAGAAATTATAAATGATGGCTTTAAAGCTTGGAATGAAGAGGAACATTGAGTCATGTTGCTTGACACGCTTGGTTGTCATTGAACCAGGAATGACAGTACTATTACAATATTATTATGGTAATTATATTACAATAATATAGCAAGTTGGAAGGGGCAAGCAGATGTTGGGTGTAAGGGGTAACTTTGTTCATATTAGACCTGTTTTGGAAGGATGAACGTTGTTTTGAGACCATGTGTGAATGAAGACACTTGAGAGGGGGGCTGCAGTATGAGTATTGACATATAAAACAGTGGATTTATGGGCCATAAGATAAGATAAGCAATATTAAACACCTCACATTCTGCAGTTCAGATAAACAGAGCAATTTTAGTGTTATCTGTTTCAGATAAGCAGCTCTCTGAGAAATGTATTGTTGCAGTCATCTGTACTTGATAGCTTACAGCTGTGGCTGTCCATTTGGCTCCAAACCACGTAACGCAGCCTGTGGATCCAGAGGATATGTAAAACTGAGTCTCAGTAGTAAAATCTTTTCCACTTTGTCTCAGATTTCATTTTCCAGCCAATCATATCCTGCAAGCCAGTCTCTGCTCTGTCCTCTCAAAGAAGTACATTTTGTTCCCGCACAACCTATTACGCCTGTAAAAAGTGGAAAACCTGTATTTCAAATAGGAGTTCCTCAGATTGTTCTTCATGTCCTGAGCAGCTTAGGAAGACACAATGCAAGATAAAAAAGCAAACACCTGTATTCGAGACCAAACGCTTGGGGAGTATCTGTGCTTCCCGGATGTCCGGTTAAAACTAGCCCTAGTAAAAGTGAAAGCTAGCCTTAGACTAAAAGCTCAATTGTAACTCGCTTCAGCCCAACTTGTAATCTATTGATACTAATGAAAAGACTGTTGTAGACTTAAACATGAGACATTATTTAGTTATAGTATCCTAGAAGGAAAACAAACATACAAAAAACAAGTAAGAGAAAGTGTTAAAACTATTCTTTATGGAGTTGTAAAAGTTTTATCAGCTAGATAACATATGTGAAGATGTCTTCTCTTTGTTTTCTCGTTAATTTACACTGTTTATTTCTTAGGGGTTTTTATCAGCTAGATTCTTCAGCAATTTCTTCCAATAAACATCAGCCAGGGATGTCCAAAATAAGTTCTGATTTGCTGTTGTGTTCACAATGACTAGCTTCAAGTTTTATTGTACATTATTCAAAAAGCAAATTTGTTTGAAGGAGTGGAAATCCTTGCTGTGTGTAACGCTTACACGACCAGCTTCCTTTTCAGTGTAGGAGAACTCACTCAAGATTTCTAGAGTATGGATAGTCGTCAATACCAATAAACTCCTTGCTGGCAATTGGTATGTGGAAGGGATTGTCATTTCTAAATGGTAATTACATTTTACTTTCCTTAATCCACATAAGACCAAAGAGAGTTCTTTCTTACTCAGGTAGCTGTGAAGGCTGCAGGCTGTGAGTGGGATCGATCAAACTCCCTGCTCCTCTTCTGAAAGCTGTTCCTTATTTATTGTAATGAACGTGGATATGAAGAAGCCATGTGGAGCATACTGAGAGTGCTGATGAAAGATGGTCACATGGTGGGATGATAAATTGTGTTTATGTTTGCAACAAAGATGTGCAGTTCTTAATTGCAGCCTAAACATTACAGCAGTTATGTGGAGATGAATATACAAAAAAAGAGATTCTTGGGAAGCTCTGGAGGTTCAACTCTTGAAAGTCACATCATCACTGGATCTCCATTTCCTCAAATACAGAATAAGGAGTATCTGAAACCAAAAACTGAAAAACCATCTAAATGGACTGTAAACTGCTGTTAATATTGCTGTCTGCTCAGGGGAAACCAGGCTAGTTTGACTGTTCAGTGATGTATTTCCATTCATACTCAGACCTTTTCATATAAGAAGGAAAAGACATTTTATTTTCCCTCATTTTTAGAAAACTGGAATAGTTAAAGCACAACCTGCATCCATTTGTAAAAAAAAAGTGGAAAGATGGTGTTCTATATTTTAATCATCTAATTTGAAAACAAAGCCTTATGTTTGATGGGTTCTACTGACAGAAACTAAAGTAAATTGAACTGCGGTTGTCTGGAGGAGGCCATTTTTTAACTTAATAAACCATTTCTATCTATGATACACAAAAGAAATAGAATTTGATAACTAGATAGAATCAAAAATCTGCAGGGCACAAGTTAGTAAAGTAATCCCTTTACTGGCAGGTTGGGGATGTTCTGCCCTGTTGTTAGAGCTTCAAAGCAGATCTCAACATTGGTAACGCACATGCAACTTTGTTCTAAGTTTGCTACACATCCCTTTTACCAAGTTTCTCCTCTCTCTTGAAGTCTCAGTCTTGCCTTTTACACTTTACTCTGTAAATTGAGAGAAATCTTGGAAATTATGCTGATTTCTCTCTTCTGCCCTACCATTCTTTGAACTGTTCTTTGTGAAATATGTAGTTTTCAGCTTCCCTGTGCTAGCTTGCCAAATTGTGTAATTGAACTTAGAAATGTTAATCAACAAAGCTGTAATGTTAAGGTTTCAGTCCTGCAACTTTAAATTGTCCTCTAGTCACTCAGCCAGAATATTCAATGTACAAAACAAAGCGGTGGTTTCAGAAGGAACCCACAGGAAATAGTGGGCTAATGGTCCTGAAGAAAAGTAGACCTGACCCTGCCTTTCTTGGAATCATTTCAAGTTTTGCAATTATTTAACAAAAACATGGTTGAGGCTATGTGTGAATAACATGGAACAACTTTAAGACACTGTAACGGTGCAGTGTTGCCAGATGGTAATACACCACCACCCCAACCCCCCCATTATTCTTATTATTTCTATCTCTGGTTTTGATTTTTTGCTTCAATTTTAATGTAGCAAGAGCATCACATTTCAGTCAATTACAACAGTATATATTTTGTTTCCATTTTAATGGGTTCTCATATCTTTCCAATGCACAGTAGCTACATGATAGCTCTTAATGGCTCGAGGTCATAGACATACAATACCAAGACAGACAGGCAGGACTTCACATTAAAAATCTGAATTACATACATCCACATGAAACAGATGAGAAGAGGGAGATCTTCTTTCTAAGCTGCATAGGAACAGTCCTCTACTCCCTCTTTGTTCTGTTAAGGCTTTTGTGTGTCGCTTAATGCAGAGGTGGTGGAAAAACAGGAAGAGATCAAGTAATTTCATAGTCGTAAGTCACCATGTCATTCAAACTTTCATATTCTGCAAATGTAAAAATGGGTTTGACTCCTGTTTTACATATGAGGTCATGTTTAATGTTGAGTGAAATTAATAAGAGCCTTCCTGTCAGTTTCAACCGGCATTGGATCAGATTATTAGACTTTTGACACAACAGTCAAAATGGCATATATGTGATTGCATGCTAGAATAAACATGAAAATTATCATGCCTTCTGCCAGAAACACCAGGAAAAATAAACAAAGATGCAAACAAATGCACTTTTCTAATGCACATACGATTTTGATTGCTCCAAATTACATTTACTCAATCAAATCCTTGTCAATATGAAAGCCTTACAGGTTGCGGCTTTGGAGGAAATTAATATGTTTGAGGAATTGCTGTACTTCAAAGGCACAGTATTTTCCTGTATTCGGGGACAATATGTAGTATGTATACAACATGCATACTATAATATTGCCCTGGATGACAGGAATATCTAAAAATATAAAAATAAATAACCTTTATAGGAGATAAAACATTCCAATTTTATTATTGGATTTTCAAGTTGCAGTCAGTGATGTTCTGATTATATTGGCACATGTCTTATGGAGAGCTCAAGGTCTATAAGAAGAAAAACATTTTGAATCCTAAGTTATCACCACTAGAAATATGTATTTATTCCTGTGGTATTTAAAACTATCAAAGTTTTTTTTTTTTGCAGTGACATACTGTAATGATGTCAAGATCTTGAAAAAAGACCATGGCATTAACAAGACAGAAGGCTGGTTTAATGGAAGAGCCCTTGATAAAATGCCATTCTCGCCTAGCAAGTAATTGTTCTTAAGATATTATGAGGCACTGATGCTTCAGGTGTTTGCTCATGTGGGTAAAACTATAAAAAAAAAATCTGAAATACTACAAGTTGTTTGTCACTAATCTGTGAACCATGAGAAGTGACTAGCCTATTAATTGTTGTAGTTCCCTGGCTGCAGTCAAGAGTTATGACAGGCTTTGAGATTTAAAAATATTTGGAGTAAATCTCAACTTGAGATATTAAAATATTTTAAAATTAGCAATTGTTTAGAAAAAAATGCCAGAGATAGCCTGCTCATTTTGATAGACAAAGAACTGCAAATAACGAACCTTTATAAATAATTATTTTTTCCAGCAGTATCTAAAGGCTTTTACTTTAAGAAGTTGTGCAGAGTAGAAGAAAGCTGGTAAATGAAGACCAGTCTTGAATAGGTGTGATGATTCTCAGTTTGATCTCAACTGGCATTCTCAGAGGCAAGGAATCACTTTAGAAATAGTAAGGGAGGAAACGTGGAAAGGTGCTTTAGAAGCAGGTTTGGTCTGAGGCAGGTATACGTGAAAAGATTAATTCGAGGGAGAGGAGAGGTTTGATTAGGTTTTCTTTTCAAATTTCCTGTATTTTCCTCATTTGCTGCCAGATGGAAATACTACAGGGAAGGGGTCTGTCCTTCCATGGGGGAGCTCTTCCATCTCCACCAGAAGTCGACCGAGCGTTCCCTCTGTAACAGCTGAGTTGTTTTCCTCTTGCACTAAGCAAGGATGGCAGGGGCTCATACGCCAGCACCGTGCCCGGCAGCGCCGCACACAGGAGCTGAAAGTACAGGATGCCTGTGCAGTGGCCCTCAGCAGAGAAGCATCCTCAGCAGCTCCTGACCTAGTTTCAAGCCTAAAACAAATGCCTGTTTTAGCCTGGTAGGCAGAGAAATTAAGTTAGTCAAGTGCTTTAGAACCTAAAAGAAGAACAGATCAAGTTCAATTAAAAAAATCATCTGGGATTTGAGCAAAGAAGATTTTAATTTTATTTAACTTTGTTTGCCTTAAAGAAGGTGGAAATTCCTGTTCCACTGAAGGTAAGTGGGATGTTCTTCTCCAATCACGTGTATCTCAAGTACCAAAAAGGGTAGTATCACCAAGAGGTAAATATGTCTAGTGAAAGAAAAAGAATATAAATGCTGTAAAATTACAGAAGGAAACAGCCAAATATTGCTCCTGTACAGTTTTATTGATGAAGAATTTCGTCATTCATTTGTGAAGAATCATAAATTCTTCATTCTTCCTCATTTGAAGAACTTGTTATAGTACCAAGTCATTTCAGAACCTTTTCGGCACATTTGTAGCTTGATCTGTGTGGAGTGCTACGAAGCTTAATGATTCATTTTGGCGGGTCATAATGCATGTTTCAGAACACTTACAACATCCCAGTAGTGCATTTTACTCCAAATCATAGGCAGGTACATTCATCCCACCTTTCACTTTAGCACAGTCTCTTGGGGAGAGTTCCTTTGGTTCTTCCTACATGAAAAATGGAGTCCTTAGGCAGAACACAACAGGAAAAACCAAACACCATGTGTCCACTGATATTTTCAGTAACTACAAATAAGAAGTATCAATCTTTCATCAACTTTTTAGCTCTGTAGATACACCAAAATGTTCTGATTTTGTTATCCCTGCACAAAGTTGCCAGTACAAACTAGCTGATTTAGTGGGACTGAGAGATGCTGCGTTTTGCCAGGCTAGTTTTGCACTTCCTCCTATGCTTTAAAATGCTCCTAGCTTTTAGCTCCTTATGGCTTTGTTTAATTTGCATACCTGGGCAATCATATCTCCACAAATACTCACAGTTTCTTGCGTCCCTGAATTTCCTGTGCAAACACTCTTCTGCTTCTCTCACCTGCTTCTTTCGTTTTGCTGGCGTATGTGCACTGTCCTCACCCCCTCCTCCACCCCAGATGTGATAATAAGGTTCAGTGGATAGCTATTCAGAAATCATAGATTTGAAATGAATGGTCCATTTTTTTGCAGTTATCATCTCAAAAATGGTTCTTTGCAGAAGAAAGGACTCCTTTCAGGGTGATCAATCAGCAGTGCCTTGTGTTGTCAAAAGCTATATCTGTACTGTTCAGTGGAGCACAGGCCAAGAGCAATCTAAAGCACGGTGTGGTGTATAATCTACATGCTGTGCATCCACATACATTATGCCAGCGTTTGACAAGCATGACAGTCTACCTACAGCACAGTTCGCTGCTGCACACAACTCCAGGACCTCCCCAGAAAGAAATCACAGTCTTATATGCTGCACATTTGCCACAATATGGCACTATAAAGCAATTTAAGATATACACTGTACTTGCAGGCCAAGGAATTGCACCTGTAGGTATGCCCACCATGTGCAGAAGCGGAAATAACTAGAACGTGCCTTACTTACATCTTGTAAGGTTTTTTCAGTGCAGTCCTGGGTTTAACCTAGGTGTGATGTTGAGGTGAAAGCACAATGTGAATTTAAACCTAACCGAGACAGACACAGGGAGCACAGCAGTCTCCTGAGCTGTGAGGGTGTGGAGGCTGCCATCCAGTCTGTCTCAGCTTTGGTTTCAGTCCCACTGGGGAAGAATAAGAGGTGACAATCACTTTAGAGTAAGCTGTTCATCACAGGTTGCTTGTGAGTCAACTATCCTTTAGAGTGCAGTGAATAAATAAGTTTTGTGACAATGAATGAAAAAGAATGGAAGTAAAAATGATCTTAACTCTGGAAAATTGTAATGTAGCCTTACGTAACATTTCTCTATTTTAACTATATCAGAAGCCCGAAGCTTTAATGTTATTGTTACTAAGATTAGTCTGGCATTGAGAGCTAAGTATCTTAAATTAATAAATTTTAATTAATTGTAATTCCTAAACGAATTAGCAGATTTCAGATTCATTCTGTACAAATTCATTTACTAATGAGTCAGTGTGGTAATTTTGGGAAGGATACACTGTAATTTTCAGGCGGATCAAAAGATTGAGTCCCTTTTAACTGCGGTGCCGAAACCAGTTAACTATAGAGCTATGCAAAACCTTCCTGTACTTTGTGCATGTTTATATAGAGAAAGAATATAAATGCATGAATCTATGCTTAGTGATATTTTTTACTGTTATTATTTAAAGATAACTTCCAATATAGCTGGTTTACAAATAAGCAATTAAGCATTTTCTGGGATTGCCAGATGCTTGCCCTTAACTTCCCAAGATACATATTTCCCTTTTATTTCCCTGTAAATTCATATGTATCTGAATAAAAGCTGTTTTCTAACTGTATATGCATTGTCCATATGGCTAAAAAGCTGTTAAATGTCTGGAAGATTATCCAGAGCAGCAGTGCAGTTAAGCTTTATGTTCAGTGAAGTGTCATTATTTTTTTCAGGATAGTAAAAATCAAGGAATATTAAATGGAAATGGATAAAAAGGTGTTATTACAACAGCCTCTTAATTAGTCAGTTTGATTTCCTTTTTGATCTTTTCAATTAGCCAGTAAACTGTCTTTAAAGTTATATTATTGGGCAAATACATCACAGAAAATCAGTTATTTGAAAGCATTTTAACGAACTCTCAGCCATTTTTACAAATGTAAATGTACTGTAACCCTTAGCCAAGTGGCTAAGTAGCCATCTGCTGTATAGATGATCACTCTGATTATGTGCAAAGACAGCAGGTCTCTACCGCAAGACTTTATTTTATTTATAAGCCTATATACATTGGCTTCCATTCTAATTAGATTTTGCACAGCTATAGCAATGTGGGAGGCACTTTAATAAATGCTCAACAATATCTGTGCCTCTGCCAAGTTGGCTTAATCTAGTGAGATGTCCTTTACAGACATCTTCCAGAAGGGACTGTAAAGGGATTGTTTACCACTTGGTCTTATAAGGAGTTAATCAGGATTCTATAAGAGCAGAGGTTTGTAGGTGAAAATCTCACATTGAATTTCAACTTGCATTGCACTATAAAACTCACATAAAACTATTAAACTGTGGAGGTACATGGCTTTACATATTAATCATCCTTGGGCAGAACTTCTTTTCTCAGATAACACCATCTCAGATTAATTGCAAGTACAGGAAATGTTTAGGACCGTAAAAATATTTTTGAAGGTGGAACCAATAGCTGCACAACTGTTTTAACTCTTTTACTACGCTGAAGGTATGCGATTCAGCCCTCCAGAAATCACCGCTGCAAGAGATCCTTGCAGGGAGAGCTGTTCTGATGACTCTACAGCAAAATTGTAGTGATTGTTCTCTGTCAAAGCTAATAAGCCTAGACTTCATGTTTCTATTTAGCTGGCTTTCATGCTAGAAATCCTGACTCTTAATGAGAACAATTTATCCATTAACTGGAGTAATTATACAGTTTTGAGACCCTCTATCAAAAAGATTAGTTGTTAAGGAGACAATGTCAAGCGGCTGAGGACCTACATGTCAGTTTTGGTAGACAGACATTTTTCTAGGGTGTTTATTATTCCACTGAAAACCACGTTTGTCATTTTTCTAAATGTCATTGAAAATTTCAGTGAGGTCAGCGTCATGCTTCTGGATGTGAGGAAGAAAATGCAGTTGCACATAAAAATGGGTAACTGACCAAACAGAGTGAAACTTCCAAAGCAAACAACATGCTGCAGTTATTACCTTTTTATGTACTATTTGTTTTAGTAAGTAAAGGTGAAAGATGTTACTGTGCTAAAGAAAGAGGGTGCCAGTTCCACGGTGAGATTCATCGGAGAGAATACTTTATAATAGTTCACTGCAAGGACATTATTAATGGCAATAAAATCCATTCATATAATTAAAGGTGATATTTTCCCTTTAAGTCCAAAACCAAACAAACACAAAGGTCAAATGAAAATATATGCAAGACTAGCAATGAGAGGTAGGCAGCAAACACAACAATCAAATCTCTTATCTGAATAATAGTATTTAAATTGAAGATGTCTAGGTATTAGGTAATAGCCCTAATTTGCATTAAAAAAGGTTTTAAAACTGCGTTACAGAACTACTACGTGATCATTTCATGTAAATTGTCAAGCAGGGAATAAAAAGGTTTAGGAGGTTTACTACTTATTAGGAACTAGCTAAATGGCAGCATCCTCAGCTTGCCAAGAGGGAAGCAACACCACAAACATGTGATACAGTGTGATAGAGTGTAATCATAGCCCGGACAAAATGTAAGCCTCTTAAAGTAACAAATACCTGATTGGTTTAGCATTGCTGCCAAAAATAATGGCAGCGGAGGCTTATGGGTAATCTGGATGGGCAAACAATGGAAAAAGGAATGACTATAATGGCTAAACTGTTCGAAGAGGTGCCAGTTTATTAATTTTTAAAAACCATTATATCGATTCAAATAATTTTTCCTTGCGCTTTTGGCTGTCTTGCCTTTCAAAACTACCATTGTGTGGTAATCATCCCCATCTAATTACTTTGTGTAATTACGCCTTTTCCACTGTCAGGGTTTGACAGTCTCTCTCTTGAGCAGTACGTCATGTTGGAGCAACACAGAAGAGAGGAGCAGGCGGAACTCTCCCATGCAGGGGCAGATGCGGTGTGTCGTGATGGCAGCCTCTGCTCTGCCCTCTGTGGCCTCAAACACACACAACGTCTTCAAACACGATCCCTTTACTTTATAGCCCTATTAGTTTAAGGGGCAGCTTGAGCCCGGGGAAGAAAGGAGCAGGGGAAGAAAGAACAGTCCTTTATGCTCAAACAGCTTTCCAGGAGAGAAGTATTTCCCTAGAGATATTTTTCTTTACATTGTTTAGTTTAATTGTTTCTGTAAGACCAATGGGGGGATTCAATTTACATAGAACATCTCTGTCTTCTCTTGTTTTCCCCCCCCCTCCACTTCTGTGTCTTCACTCTGTAACTCAGATACCTCTTCAGCTGTCCTATAAATACTATCATGCATTGCAATGAGGCAATTGAAAGTTACATCTGATATTTAACTGCTTTCTGTAAATAGGCAGAAAATTAATAGGTTAAGTGAGTGGGTATGCTTCAAAGAACAAAAGGGAAAATGTTCTGATGAGCATTTTCCAAGCCCCAGAAGCTGAGTGCAATTGGTTATGTTATTGCAGCTGAATAGGAGGGATTTTTTAATTGCACCAGTGCTGTTAAGTGCTTATGATTCATTTTTTCTCCTGAATATTTTAACCCTAAACCTAGCGTAATTATCTCCACCTCTGACATGAAACTCACAAACTCCTTGCAGGGATAGAATCAAATGTGGGCAGCATGGCCTCTTCTTTCAAAGACAGAAAACATTATAATAAACAGATTTCATATGTGAATCTTTAGGCTGACACTGTAAAATCAAAAGATTTTGTGTGAACATTAGAAAGCCCCGTGTGTATTTCATAAGGAGCAAGAACCATTGTGCTGCAGGCCTGGTTTTAGAAGTGCTCAAAAGAGAATTGTAGCCGAAGTCAGTGGGAGTTGTAAGTGTTCAGACCTTCTGAAAACTGGCCCTGGGGTTTTATTCTTGGGAATGAAGAGGAAAACTGAGAGATAAAGTTCCTGATGTAATAGAAAGACAGCATTTTTTTTTCCTGAATAGAACACATTAATAATTTCAGCAATATCTTGTTATTATCAAAGGAAATACAACACATGAATGAAACAGTCCAAATCCTTCACCATCCTAGGAAAAAGTTAGTTACTGCAAGTGACAGTAGATATTAAATGTTTCAGTGGCACTTTCTGCCTCTGCATTACAACTTCAGTGTGCCATTGCTTATGTTTTCAGTTTGCCCAGTAATTATATCTCATAATAATCATACATTATTATACACATATGGGATTTGCATACATGCATTTAATCCACTGTGTTCAATTACTTTATGAAAACTGTCCACATCAGCAGTCTTTACAGTGAAGCTAGCAGCACACAGCTAGAGAGCTGGCTGAAAACCACTGAAGAGTTTGGCCCTTGATTATCAAACCAGTCTTTGCAAATGACTGTCTGAGACATGAAGGAGAGACTCAAGAGGCTCTAAGGAATGACAGTAAAATTCTCCAGTGAAATTATTTGATGAATAGCTGAAATGGTGCAAGTTCTAAAGGGGTGGAAAGCTATGGACTATCTCAAGATACTTTCAGTGAGAAAAAAGAGTGATGTTTTCTGACCCTTTTAAGGTACTTAATGTCAGATTTTTGTCCAAGGCCATTGGTTTCTATTAAAAATTATTGGAGATTTATGGGGCTATTACATTAGTACAACATAGTGTCGAAATATTTTTCATATACTGGAGAGTATGAGATACTTGTTACAAACAACTACTGTAAGCTTGAAGTTTTAAAGTACTATGTTTACTGAATATTTTCCCTCAAGATAGAAAATGTCCCCTGAGTGTTACATGGTTAAGTTGATATCTCAGAGCAGACCTTAGAATTTCAGCTGTAAAACATGTTGTTTGAGTTTTAAAACCACACTGGACCAGTACACCAAGGAATGATCAATCCAACGTGACTGAGATGGGCATGAATGTATAAACCAGTTGGTAATTTCTGTCTCCATCTTTTTTGAATCTTTGCTTATGCTTATGAAGAGAAAAAGAAAGAATATATCAATTTCTTTTGGGAATGTCCCAAACAGAACATGAATATTGAAGGACAATTTTTAGCTAAATTGAAATTCCTGATGTATGGCAATGTCCAAGACTAGAAAATAGCCTTCTATTCATTCTAGTGATTTCAAAGCACTTTTGGAGATCACTGATGATGTATCTTGATTTATGACATATATGTTGCTGAATTTTATCGTTTTGGCTTTGTATAGCAGAAAATCCCATACGAATGCATGAAAATCAATACGAATTCCAAACATAAATACATTTTCCTCTTCTCTTTTTAACTTGTGCAGCAGTGATTGATGGCTAAGTCTCCGGGCAGATTTTTTCTTAAGGAAAACTTTAATTCACCTAAAATATAAACATTGTTTCTGAGGGCTCTTAGCTACTGAATGCACTTCTTGTGAAACATGCTGTCCTTGATGTACGTACAGTCCTTGGCAAACATCCTGGATAGATTCCGGGAAGATGTGATTTCACTTCACAAAGTCAAATATGCATATAAAAAGTATTAATATCTAGACATTTGGGAACATTCTGAAAAATATATTGGTTTAAGCTTATTCACAGTTCTGAGGTGATGTTAAAAAGATCAATTTGGACCCGTGCGTGGATTATATAAAAAAGAAAAACTGTACCATGATAATAGAAAATGTGATACTTCCCAGCTATCAGCTTTTATGAGTCAATACTGAGAAAATGGGTAATGATCTCTGTCTCAAAGGTGCAGAATCACTGAGATTTGTCCACAAGAAAAGGAACTCATTTACATACATATCTGCAAACCAGCAATATAACAGTAACTACACAGTGATCTGTGGATTTAACTGATAGATTTGCACATTTAAATAACAAGTATTTTTATTTTTGCCTCCTGATCTTGGTCTTTATTTTGACAATAAGTATATCTGAAATGAAACATTTCAATTATAATGATGACAGCTCATGTTTTCCTTACTTTGACCTAGAATATCATTCAGCAAAAGTCTTCATAGGTGATTTTCCCAGCCATGCTGAACGTAGTTGCTGCTCAGTAATACATGCTTCCACTGATTAACTAAGAAACGAATATGAAAAAGTTGTCATAAAAACAATCTGTGATTGAATCTCTCAGCTCGGCTTTTTCCCTTGAATTTCATGTCCTTTTTTTCCTGTTACAAATCATTTTGCTTGCCAAACACATCAACCGTAAGCTTCTTACAGCAGCTTGATAATGGAATGGATGCCCACTTTCTGTAAAGATGGATGTAGTTAAAAGAAAACTTAAATTTGCAGAAATGATAGGCTTGACCCTCACCTTGGTCTCACACAGATCATTAACATAAGAGTTTGATTTACTGGCATCAATAATCTTTCTACTGTCCTTCCAGAGTAGAGGGAATTAAGTTCCCAAATCAGCAATTTCTTTTGGACAGCATACCAAGCTTTTTTCATCTGTGAAACCCTTTATATCGTCTCTTTAAGATCATCTATTAATGGAAAGCTGCTGGCACAGTGATGCATCAGATGTATCAAGACTAATAGCCAGTACTTTACATCTTTTTTTTTAAAGGATTTTTACATTTTTGGCACAGCGGTCAGGTGACTTTCAAGTGAAGATGTCATGGGGTGGTGGAAGTTCTACCTGATGTAGCAGATATAATCTCCAGTTTTCTCTAATAAAGTAGATCAACCAGCATGACTTAAACAGAAATATAAAAAAGCTGTGGGTTTTCATTTTCCTTTTTATTTATTTCATTGTCGATAATGTATAGCCTTACATTACCACTGTTACACAAATAAATGATAAGTCACAAGTAATAAGCTTCAATTATTTAAGCTCTAGTAAAACTGATACCAGAGTATTTCCAGATGACTCATATTGTATGAAATTCTCTCAGTAGTTGCTCATCTGTTACTGAGAAGGAAGCCACCAAATAAATCATATCAATATGATTTGGGTGAAATTTTCTAATGGACCTGAGTGGCAGAAGATCCGATTTTTAGGGTATTCAGCTATGCAACTTTGCAGTCAGACACTGACTAGAATGTAAATGCAGACTCAAGTGGGATTTATCACTTTATCTTTTTACAAGCATTTGGAAATTCCGTCATCATTTCTCTGCAATTTCTAAACATCTAAATACTTTTGAAAATGTTGGATTGTAGAAGTCAAAGTGTAAAGAGACTGAAAGATCTGCAGAAGTATTGAAGAGTATAGAGTTCAGTTCAAGAGGAACTGATGGGCCAAGATTTATGATTAAAGTATTCCAGATACTTAAAACCCCAAAATCGTTAAGGCCAGGATTTCCCCGGGTTCCTAAAGTTCTGTTCTTCTGCATACAGAGAAGATCTCAATCTTATACTGAGCCGGTTAGGTCTTATCTTTTTCTTAAACTGCCTCATTTCTTCATCTGCATGATATCAAGGAACCTAAACCACAAATCCATTAATTCCTTTGGGTTTTAGTTTAGGCTTTATTTCCCCAGGCTGTCTGCAGTCTCTTTTCATAGTAAAGAATCACAGATCCTGATTACAAGACCGTGCTTTCTTTATTTATAAGCTTTCAGATGCTGCTCATCATTATTTTTGTCATCACCTTTTGGCATTAATGAATGCTCCTTTAATATACTTTGGAAAGAGAGTAGAAAAATATTCTTGCAATTCTGAAGTGGAAATGAGGTACTAAGAGGTGGAGAGATTTGTTCTAATCACACGGCCAGGCACCACATCAACAAGATTATGAGACAGATGCTTGCATGGCCCTCACCATTGCATCACCTGAGCACCTAACCATCTTCACTTGCCCCTCGTAACAGCCCTATGAGATAAGGAAGTACTGTAATAATGTACAAATGAAGAACTGAGTTACAGGAAAACTAAGGGTCCAATACTAAAGGTACTTAGAGGTTTATTATATTGAAAGTTTCCAGAAACCCTATGGGAAGGAAGTTGCTGGAGAAGGGAATTAAACCTAAGTCTGCTAAGCCTTGAGCTAAAGCTCAAACTGCTGAACAACTTTCCTCTCTCTACTAGGAAAACTCCTGCTATTCTGTATCATATGCTGTCTGGGTCATATCCTGACTGAGCTTGTTTCTTTTTTCTGCTGGCATGCTGCACAGATACTCATGCACAGACTGATTTATTGGGATCATTTTCAAAGGTTAATACTCACATAAGGAATGCCATTAACAGGTTGGTCATTCACTGTCTAGATGGTCATGGGGGTTTCCTTGCAGACACCTTTGTGACAGCTATGTCACCTGGGTCAGCTGAGACTCCCTGAACTGTTGCCCAATGAATTATTGTTGTCCATCTACCCGTGGTCCTACATGACCACTCTGTGGTCTGTTCACTATCTCAAGCTATGTATAAGACATATCTTATGAAAACATATTATGTTATGAAAATATAACTTAAGCATCTACAAAAAGTGTCCTATCCAGTAATAAATACTTCTGAGCATAATACAGTGCAGGAACCAGAGTTCTCCATGAGGGAGTTTCTGTCAGTCAGCTACTGCTGCTGTCTCTGTGAGGCCAGGATTGCCTTGCAGGGGTCCTTCATCTGTCCATCAAGAATCTCACCTGGGCAGTAATGGTTGGGGAGCAACCATTCCTGCCCTACTGATGACTGAGCATGCTGAGTGTGGGCATAAGCGCAGCCCTTACACCCAGCTGCATTATTGTTATAACTAAAGCATACGTTTAATTCCATGGGTTTCACCACAGGCTACACCAGCATATGTATTTTACCATTTTATCCTTTAAAATTATCCACATTCATATCCCTGGTTTTGGGGGGCTTCCTGCCAGATAGCCATTTTCTTACTCAAGGCTCAGCCGGTCCTTTCTGTTAAGCACCATTTCTGCAAAGCCCAGCTCTTCCGCGGCACCCGGCAGAGCAGCGGCACCTGTTCTTTTGGCAGAAGGGATATGTGGAAAGAACGAGCACAAAGAAAGCACTGTTTTCTACCAAGTTTCCCCTCGTGTTGTTATTTCCAGATGAGTCAAATAAACAGCAAAGATTCTTGACTAACTGAGTGACTTGCTTGTGCTTTTGCATATGTTTTAATGTATATTCCTGGACAGAGGAAGCAAGTTTTGTGCTAGCCTTTTGCAACACAACCTTTTGTTGTTCTTGTTTTTGTGTTAAGCGTATTTTATTTAAAAAAAAAAAAAGAAGAAAAAGTGCTGAATTGAACTCATTAAGCCTCAGACCTCAGAAATTGCTCTGTTTTCCTGACCAGAAACCAAGAAAGGACTTCAGAACTGGGCCTAATGGTTCTGTAATTATAATGTTGTATTATCAG
Source organism: Rhinoptilus africanus (assembly GCA_013400135.1). Taxonomy (NCBI): domain Eukaryota; kingdom Metazoa; phylum Chordata; class Aves; order Charadriiformes; family Glareolidae; genus Rhinoptilus; species Rhinoptilus africanus. The sequence goes on from VXBO01011191.1 coordinate 251,496, forward strand.
TGTGTTCTCTAAAATGTCAGCATGAGGATAAAAAAGGCTATGGGATATTATTTTCTCATTATTGTGGTGTTTCTTTGAATACTGTAAAAGACATCAAACACATATTAGAAACAAAGGCGGACCAAGTAAATGAGATCATGCTGAGGTCTTTGTTGCTCTGGCTAGATTGTTTTTGATGTCTGAACGAGCCCAGTAACTGGCTTTATCTATATCTGGGACCACAATGCAGCCTGCAGCATCAACAGGCCTGTCCAGGCAGCCAGGAATCGAGGCTGAGGTTCTGACCTTTTCAGATTTCCTTACAACTAATAAGCAGTTGAATGAGAACTTTTTTTCCTCTCCAGAAGACACTTCTCGTACAAAGCAAAATACTCTAAGTGTTATGTTTATGCAAAATTCAACTGAAGTTTTTCATTTGACTTTTCTTCTTAAGAAATCTTATTATGAAAAGCACCTGAGTGTGTGAAGAAGCACTTCTTTGTTCAGCTGCTTTTCACAAACCGCAGGCATGATTGCCTCGCTGCTCTGCATTACAGAGTGACCTTTTCAAACAAAATATGTAGATTTCCGAAAGCATTTTAGGAAATTTCCACTGTAGAAATTGGGTGTTCAGTAGTGTAATGTCCACTGAGAAGTATCTGAATTTAATCACAAGAATTAATAGACAGTACTTTTAAGACTGACTAGTGTACAAACTAGTTAACATGTTTCCTCTGGTTGCTGCACTGCTAGTGAACAGTTGTCACTTATTTACTGTGGGTTTCAAGGGTATCATCTGTCAGTAATTTGGTCTCTCTGTTGGCTTTTAGGTAGGAGAACATCTGTCTTCGATTCTTAAGGATCCCACTTTGAGCCCTGCATCCTTAAACATTTGCAAATACCTTCCCAGTAATATTGAGCCCCCGGGGTTCTTGCTTTACTAACTGATAAGATCCACTTTAGCATCTTGTAAAGTATGCGTATAGACATAATAGTCTGGCCGAAGCTAACGTTTTTCACTGGATGTTATATGATGCCTTGAGTGCTATAGGCCAAGAGATAACAAGGGTAAAAGCTGGTATGCATGATTTCAACATGAGAACTGAGAAAATACATCGAATTTTTTTTAAGAAAGGAGACTTGTCTAATTGCATAAGGAAACACTTCTCGCAAGGAAACAACTTGCGAGTTTGCAATGACCTCATGTTTAAACGTGCCTATCAAATGCTTTATTGAAAATTTAAAATGTCATAACTAAAATCCAAGTGTCCCTCTCCAACATTATTAACAATAAATACTACAGAAGACAGCGTGTGTCTGTACTTAGAGACTTGGGGTACAGATCACAAATACGCCATGCAGGACACCTCTCCACAGGGCTTCATTTGTGCAGACAGGGAGTTGCTGAAAATGTTGTTTGCATACGTGTGCAGGACAGGTGCAGCTGCACACAGTGTGTATCACAAATATCCCAGTGCCTCTTTGTATGAAATATAGATGTTTGCAAGGTAAGGAACATGTCTGGTAAAATCAACTTGCCTATTCTGAATTTGTGGATGAAGAAGATCGAGTACATATAAATTTACCACTGCGCCAGGAGTGAAGTGTAGCAGTTACAAAATAGATGACTATTATAGAGTTTAAATTTTCTATAGTGTGCCCGGGTATACAAATGTTTTTATATGATTATTGTATTGCATATTTTGATTATACAGTGAGGATATACTTGGAGATGTGAGTACTAGCACTGCTAGGGGATTATCCCTTTAATGCAGTCCGGCCACATTGCTGTGGGAGTTGGCTGTGTGACAATGGACAAGCTTTTGAGTTAGCTAATGTTGCAAGTCATTTTATGGACAACATAAAGCACCATAACAGTGTAATGTACTGTTATCATTAAAGAAAGAATAGAAATTATTTTGTTTAGCTCTGCCAGAGGAATTCTTTTTTTGTCGGGACAGTCAGTACAAAGGTAGATCTGACTACTTAAAACCATGTTACCATTAAGGCAGACTGTTGTTTTCAGCAGCTGGTTTCATAGCTATCCCAGAAGGACTAAAATTTTTCCTCCCTGGTTTGTGCCTCCACTTTTGATCAGGCCTTTTCTTCTAACCAAGAAGGGTCCTCGCTGACTATTTGTTGAATGAACCTCAGCAATGCGGCACCAGCATTTGCTGCACAGAGAACTCAGCTGCGCTGTGTGCTAATTCTGGCTGCATCTTAAATCCAGCTCCACACCTACCCTCAGGCACCACAGACCGTCTATGTCCTCTATGGCCGTGTTATCTAGCATTCCCATTTCTTCTGCAAAGGGATATTGTGAATGTTGCTGTCTTGAGCAAATGATGCCATAGACAAATGTAACAGTATTTGTGTATTATAGCTATATTTCGAAGTTTGGTGAAATTCTGTGTTGTTTTTCTGTCCATCCAGTCAGATCATGTAATCTTTATTATGAGAAAATATCATTTGCACCTCTTAAAGATNTTATGGTTGAAAAACAATATAAGGAGACAGCTTTTTCACTTCCTTCTTCTCCCACAACTCCTCTCACTCATCTGATCTGTCTCTGCAGTGCAAAATGCCAGTTGTTTTAACCTTGTGTAATAAGACACTTCCGATAACAGTGCTAAAGACACAAGAAATGTTTTCTTTGGAAGTGTAATTTTCTTTTTGAACAAAAATTAACACTACAGAAGACACGTTTGCTGGCTGGCTGGCAGCAATTAATCAGAAACTCCTGAGTACTAATTCATTGGAATCAGTTTGGAGTGTGTTATCTGATTTATTTTTAATTGAGTGATCAGACTTAATTTCTTTGCACAGATAAAGTTACTAATGTTTCATGTTAATTTTCCTCAGTTTGAAGAGGAACATTTTTAGCACTGGTGGCATTTTTTGTAGTATTTATTCTTTCCTGATGAATTACACCATTGAGGTTCAGGCAGTTCTGGGGCTAGGAGGGAAAAAAGCCTCTATTCCAATTTCCAGCATTTCAGTCCAGGCAGCTGTGCCCTGAGTCTGATTCTGTTCCCTTGTCAGTCGCTGCTAAGGTGAACGGGAGGAATCACTTTCTGTCTCCTTCAGCTCTGTCTTTATCAGCACTGATGCTTTGAGGGTGGTAATAAAGAAGCACTATCTTAATGACATCAGGAATGACCTTAATGGACTGGGGGATTGTTAGGAGTAACTTGCTGTTTGTGATTAGTTTTGGAGTAAGGGTAGGGGATCTCATGTGCGCAGCAGAGAATAAGCCGGGAACTGGTGGCTACCTAGATGAAGGAGCAGGGGGAAGGGAGACTGAAGGGATTCAGTAGAGCCTTAGGGAAAACAGCTTTATTGAATGAAACAAAATGAGTTAATTTTCTTGAAACTTCAGGCTCTTTTGCAGGGACTACGTGTGCAAGCTTGAGAATGAAGACAAACGTTATAGGAGACCTTGATTGATTCTACAAGTACCAATTGATTCTGCAAGTGTCATTTTAGGTTTTATAGTAGAGGGAAGTTTCTTTTTTTCCTTTCACCTGATAATTGCTTTGCCTGGGTTCTCAAATTCCTTTATGGCATCTTTTACCCAGTACAAGAATTATTAGTTTTTCTCATTAAACCTCTTGTAACCATGTAGATCCTGTGCTGATAGCTGAAGGTCATATAAATAATATTCAGTCTAGCAATAGATCCAGCCCTCCCTGAGTTGGTATGTCCACCTTTTTCTTATAATTGAAGAGCTTTGGGTTGTCATCACTTCAATTATCCCCTAGCTTACAAACAGGCGTAGGCCTAATTATTTTGCATCTGGCATGTGATTATTAGAACTCCTGACATGATGACAGGATTAAAAAATCTTAAAAAAAAGTAATGCCTCAGCCTTTTACTTTATTCTTTCCCTGTGTGAGCTGCTTTAGAGGTATTGCGCTGTCAGAAAGTAGAAAACAGATCAAGGAAAAGAAGAACAGCGTTTCAGAATCATAGTTTCCCCTTTTTAATATTAAATAATTACAGATAAATAAAAACATATTCTCCAGTATAAAGTTGTATGGCTTAGGCATTTTAAAGTGTAGACATTTATTGGTTTGTTGCCAGTTTGAATCTGTCCCGGTATGGCAGATATTGAAGATAAGCTTCAGGCTGGCTTGTATGAAACAAATTAGTGCTGTCAGCTTTGTTCTTATTGCCGGATTGCTTTTAATCAAAGCCACGATCACGACAAGTGCTCTTGTTCATCAGAACATCTGAGAGGGACACTGTCAATTGCAAATTGAGTATGAGCTATGTTCTCCCTCTTGGAAGAAGCCTCTTGGCCACAATTGGCGAGACAAATGAGTGGGTCATTGTGAGGGGATGGCTGCATAAGCTCTTGCTGTTTGTGGGAGAAGAAAAGGCATAAATCTCCAAAGATCCCAGTCTGGCACCAGCCCTTGTCATTCCAACCACTTGATATTAAGAAGAACTCTTGAGTGTTTTTTGGAAATCAAATATCTTATCTTTACCAGTACTACCACTCCAGTGAAAAGTGCTGTAACCTGTCTATATTGTTCACTGCTGTAGTTACAGTGGCCTGAGAGAGGGAGCGAGGAAGAGTATTCTTGATGATCAATAGCTATCTCTGAAAAATCCTGGAAAATTTCACTGTTGACCTACTTGTCTGTGTATTTGGGTATATTTATTTTGGGTAACACTGCACTTTAGATCTGTAAAGTTTGGAACCACTGTCACATGGTCACATATCTTTCCAGTCTATCACGGGGATACACAGTCTTACTCATTTTAGTAGATAGCCCTGTAACTGCTTGTCCATAACCTGTGTCCTTGCATACCAAATGTATGCAAATGTGGCCAACAGATTTCTGTGTAATCTAGAGAAGAGGTTACATGCTAAATTAATGCTCATTTAAAGCGTGGTAGTTGTTACATCATCTTGCACACTGCTGTTAGGAGCTACCCCAGCTGCACCAGGGTGAGAACTCAAACACTTCAGCCACGGGTGAGCAAGGAACACTGTTAGAGTGCAGTAAGTGACTTAGCATGACAGATTCTGAGACTAAAAATGGTCTACTAAATTTAGTCTTGCTTTCCCCCCCCGAAAGTGTAGATTGCGTAAGATCTGACTCATTTACTTTCCTCTGTTTGTCCTTTTATCAAAGTTGAGTTTTCATATGCGACAAGCATGAGCCATAACCCCCAGTGTCGTAAGCAGGTCTAGAACATACTCCATCTCTCTGAAAACAAGATTGTATTTTCTAAGTATAGCATATAAGCCTACAATAAACTTATGTCAGTAGAAAAAACTGATTTGGGGAGGAAGATGTTTTTTGCTAGATCATCTCCTTATTGTACTGATTGTTTTGAGGCTAGCTTTTATTTTACATTTTGTCTGGTTAAAGCAGAAAGATACTCATTATTATCTGGTAGCATTATAGTTGTCATATGATCCTGAAGAACCATAATTTATCTTCAACATCAAATAATCGAAAGTTCAGAATTAAAAACCTTAATCTTTTTGGGTTGTTGTTTGGGTTTCTTTTCTCTACAACCTTGTCTTATTTACTTATGAAGCAAACATAGTTACATTTGTAAGAAAATTGAAACATTTTTTGCACGTGAATAGTATCCTTCACATTCATTGGATGAAATTCCAATCACAGGAAATTTTGCTAGGATTTTCACTGGGGCCAGGACATGTTAATCCTTAATGAAAGGCAAATTGGTTTTGCTCCGAGGCAAGAGTATGAAGGCAACAATCATTTACAAAAGAAATTAAATGACCAGATTATTTAGCTCCTTGCCTTGGCAAAGATTTATCAAACTTTAATAGTTCCCTAGAGCCCAAAACCTTGTTCTTGTAAGTGTTCACAGTTTGCACTTTTGAGCCTCAGAAGCAGTTCCTCATACTAAGCAGCAGTAGACATCAGGCCTTTTTCAGGATTACTCCATGGAGTAAAAGAACACAGCATGAACAAGAATGGAACCCATAAAGCCTGTTTTTAATTTGTGGGTATGGTTCATAAATAAGTAAACAGTATAGTAAGGGACTTGGGCATTTACCCATTTTTTTCTCCTATTTTGGGATCCTTAACGGCCAGGGAGCTCGAGGTCAGCCTGTTCTTCATCCTGGCAGGGCAGTGACCATCCATCTCCATGCAGCTGCTTATGGTATTTAAGCTTGTGTAACTTCATTTATCCTTGAGACCTTTCATAGTCTGTCCTCCTGAGCTGAAATTGGTCTGTGAACTGGAAACACACACATGCAAACGCAGACAGGCATGTGCCTGCACCAACACGTGATGAACATGGTCACATAAGCCTGCCAAAGCTGGAAACCAGGGTAACAAAATAGGAGAGCATGGGCAAAGAAAAGATTATAGCTGAGAAGCTCTGAGCTTAACTGCAATCCTTGTCTCACTTTCGGTATCAGACAGGAGACAGTCTAAACGTGTTTCAGTCTGGCTCATCGCTATATTACCGTGATTTTAAACGCTCTCTCTGTGCCTGCCCTGGGCAGGACTCACCCCCCAACACAATGACATCTCCCCTCTGATCCACACTGTGACCGTGCCTCACTTAACAAAGACTAACACGGATTTTCTTTTTCCAATGAAATCGCTCTCTGAAGAGCGTGTTCCCCAGCATGTGTATAGATTTCTGTATTTTGTCATCAGTGGTCTATTACTGACGTTGTCGTTGCTTTCATTTTAGTTTTTACTTGGGAAAATGCCACACAAGGTGGTCTCAGGAACTGCCCTGAAAGTTAGTAGGAAAGACACTTCTCCTGGGTAACATTAAAGAGGAGAACACACACATCCAGTTCTGTGTGGCTTAACATCAAAGACCTGGGAAATCATCAAAAGCCTTTTCTGCCTGCTTTAGCCTTAGGGACACTTCCTGGGCTGCTTGTGAGCTTTGGCAGAGGTTGTTAGCGTTGCCCTCAATGGCCTTCCTCATACGTGCCAAATTCTTTGGGGTTTAGTAATATAATATCTCTCTTGGCTATATGTAAAATGTCTTGCCGTCATCTCAGGGCTAAAGTTACAGGAAGCAAGGACTATAGCACTGCTTAAACATGGTAACTCCTGCACTTTTCAGGGTTGTTGTTTCTGAACATTGTTAGTTTGTTTATTTTTTTGCCTTAGATCTGTTTAGCTCAGGAAAAAAAAAAAATCAGACCATTTAAACTTGATTCACAAAAGCTATAATTCCATAACCTCTTGATATCCAATTTAAAATAGCATTCTGCTGTAGGTACAGAAAGGGTTCTGGGGGTCAGGTGTGATAGCAGCTGCGACTGAAACCAATAAAAGGAAGATGAAGGATTTCTTCTCTGATAAGTCACTTTCCTTCAAAATAAATTATCCAAAAGCTTTATCTGTTCAAACAAGGAATGGATTTCATAGATGAGAGATTAAAAAATGTTGTGTTATACTGCTAACAGTTGCGTGTCTCGGTATTTTTGCTACAAGTTTATTCAAATCTGCTTGTGGATCATTACTCAGAATTCAGTGATGCTCTGTAAGATGCAGTAAGTAAACTGATGCAAGTCACATTGTAATTTACCAGCTGTCCTGTGATTTTCATCTGGTTTTAACCATTTCATTCCACTTAATTGATACCTAAAATAACACCTATTACTGATTCCATTCCTATGAAAGGGTGTATGGAGAGATTAAGCTTTATCTTTTGTCCAGAATTTTCCCCAACCTGATAACCAGATGAACAGAAATGCCGATTTCAATGATTTGAAAGCACTTTCATGTATTTTTTTTTCACGTTCATTGTTGCATTTATTACAGCCTTCACCATTGCACTGTACTTTGTGTAGTCACTGCAGCAGACATCCAACGGGTAACCCAACCTGTGCACTCCCTCAGAAGGAAGTATTGTTGCAAGCAAAGCCATTGTGAGCTGAGCTGTGGGATCTGAGGAGTGGAAGGCATGAAGAAATAAGTGGTGTTTTGGGCACTGAGAGATGAATTCAGATCACAAATCAGTGACCACTTTATGGTACCATTGAGGTAGTTTTAACTATTAGAGAGAATTGCAAGTTAAGTGGAGCAGAATGTTTGCTTTTCTTTCTCTCCTAGTCGTTAATACCACATGTGGATCATTTGTTCAGATGAGTTGATCTTCTCTGACTTTGTTTTTATATTGTTTGATTTTGCGTGACGTGCATGTGCACAGGTATGTCTACCTGTGCTCCCCATTGCCCCCCTTTATTCAGTACACTACTGTTTGCATTCATCTGGGGGCTGACCCGGACCTACTCAAGTCATTGGTCTGTTTCTATAGGTGAGTCCTCTGAAGAATGAGACTTCAGTCCTGAGCAGAGGTCAGAAAAAAAGTGTATGCATGACTAGGCAATGTTTTCAGACTAGCTAAGTTCAATGCAGTTATCAACTGAACTTGAATTAATTGAGGGAGAGGAACCAGCTTGGAAGGCGTTTCGAAGTCATCCTAAAAGAAAAAAAAAATAATAATCTTGCATCAGGCTATCTCCTATGCATCAGAAAGAGGAGATGAAAGGAAGCAAGGAGAGTGAACATATCTCTGCTTAAATGAGAGGTGCTAAATAAGGTGATGACAACAACATGACCTATAGCTCGTTGATAATGAGAAAATCTTTCATGTGCACTGTGTGTTTGTCTGTGCTGGGCTGAAGTCAAGCATTGCCCCAGTAGGCTTCCAATGCCCTGGCTACTGTACAGAATAGAGGGGGTGGGGGGATAACATGCAAAGCGTTACATTTCAGAAGCGACTAGGCTTCAGGTAAAACACGGATTTACCAAAGCCAGCCCTTGATTATTTTCTTTTTACATTGCTGCCTAATTTGCTTGCAGGTTTACCAAAACCAGACCTTGATTATTTTCTTTTTACATTGATGCCTAATTTGCTGTGCTGATATTTGGTCTACAAGAAGTTTCAAATGTAGGCTAGAAACTCCATTTAAGAAATTTTGGGATGTTGAAACAAGTTGTATTTATCAAAACTACTGGCAGGTCTTTTCTATTTGAAGGGACCTCATATCATGTTATGCCTGTTGGTGAGCTGCAATAGGAAGGCTCTCATCTGTGGAGCGTTAGGCATCTGTGCAGAAGCAGAGATGGAGAAACACGGTGTGCTTTTATTTTTTGATTTTTGTGAAGGTTACTGAAATCCTCCTCAGACTTCAGGTGGGTCACAAAAAGCTCCCTTGCTGCTTCAGTGTGTAGCGAAGACATAGGCACCGTTTTTACAAAGTGACCATAATTTAGGAAAAGACACAGTATCATCCTACTGCAGTGTCACCATGGTGATTTTCATTTACAACCAAATAAATATTAAGCTCATTTTTTCGTGCTTCATTTTTTTTTTTTGATTGCTTGCCTGCATGGAAATTTCACAGTGCCACAAAATAAACCCTTGGGCTACAGGTTAATGTAAACGTAACATTCATGAGAATGTTTCCAGGCACTGAAGTCAACTAGAGGGGAATAATTCAGGTCTAGTAAACTGTCTTTGCCCACAGTACCAAGTGGCTTCGTGCAAACTCCCTGCTTGGATGGGTCCCTGGAGAAGCCTGACTGCTGGTCAGGGCTTGGGACCCCTCCATGGAAGTGCTAGTTAGAGGTGGCCGTGTTTGTGCTGGAGAATGGCATCTGCAGTTTGCTAACGGAGAGGGTCACAGGCCAGCGCAGCCTGGGGTGAATGGAGGGGAAGCTGAGAAACCTCCAAACTAGTTGCCCCACTACCCGCTGGGTTTGCTCTATTTGGCGTTGTCTGAGACGCCTGTGTATTTCTTATTCTGGGTGTCATATGTGAACCTGAATGGGCAAATCTGATTCTTTAATTTGGAATATTCACACTTCATTAATGATGAATAACTATGACCTCAGACAGTACAGCTACAGACCATTTTGCTGACAGGATTTATTATTGAAAAATTCTGTTCTGTTTTGTAATACTGTTGTCAACTTGCTGCTTGCCTTTATTTGTTGTTGCTGTTGTTGTTGCTCTTTTTATCCAGTGCAGTTTGTACCTGATATTTGGGAGAACTGAACTATTTGGGTCTAAGTTTTAAAAAGAAAACCAGCATTTCCAATAAAAGAGGGGAGAAGAAAGACAAGAAATGACAGGCCCCCACAGAAGAGCCTAAGGTCCTTCAGGCCTATCTACACTAAGTACAGCTTTCTCCACAGCACTTAAACACAGAGCTCTTAAAATAAACCATCCCTTGGGTTTTTCTTTTGCCCATTATACAGCATCCAGTCTCACATTTTGTCTCTTCTGTGCTTAACTTATGGCTTTCATGGCTTGTTACAGTTTCTCTCCATTTATACAGACGTTGCCAAATATGTCTACAGAGACAGTAATTGCATTTTTAATTCATTTTAGTAATGCCACTTATTTTTCGAAACCCTTGTGCAGATACCACACAGTGGCTTTTCTCTGAGCAGTGCGCCTATTTGTTTCATACATGCATTATGAAGAATATGACACAGCACATGGTGGTTCTAGACATTAATAGTCAGAGATGTCTATAAATAAAAAGCCCTTGCAAATAATGTTGAAGATCATTGTTTAATCTGCCAAGTAAAAGGCCACGTTGTGATGAACACTATTTACAGGACAATAAGATCAGGAGGCAGGTCTTTATTAAAGCCTCAGCTAACAGCTCTTCAGGCTTTTATCAGACCCTTGATCTTTCTGGCTAAGTTTTGATGTAGGCTACAACAGGTTTCACATGAAGAGGATATTCAACCTTTCCATGCATTAAATAGTAACCGCAGAATATTTTATCGCAGTTAACTTGAACTATTAATGTATGTCAATTCAAACACTGTAGCTTCCTGATAACACTTTTATAAGCAGTTTCTTGCTTTGTGTCTACATTATATTAAAAACATTTGACTCTCCAACAAAAAACAGCCCTAAGCCCACTCAGTACCTCAGAAACACCGCAGAGGTAGATTTTAAGAGTGTTACTTTGAGGAAGGTATTTCTTTAAGTGAAGTTGTGTGTCGTGCAGATGTCTAACAAGTCTCTGGACACCAGAGAAAAGGGTTTCCGCATGTGTCCTGAGACACAGAGAGGAAGATCTGCAATAATTTTATTCTGTTTACTCTGTGTCATTACTACAAGAAGCTAATTACAGAAATGTAACAGAAAGCATCAGTCTTCACTTTTGTCCTAAGTGTGAGATGTGAGAAAGGGGTACTGCTGCCTAGAAGAGGGAAGTTATAAGTAATTTATTCATTTTATGAATCTATCTAGAGGTGGAACAAAAGTGTTCATTCAACTACCTGCCGAACCACTAGTGCACCACTTTCCGAAACAGATCCAAACAAGCACCATTAGAGAGAGATTCCTGCTCCAGTGAGTCACTGTAGCAGACACACAAATACATTTTCGGTGCTATTTTCTAAAACATCATTCTGCAAATGTTAACTGGGCTATGGTGCCATTCTTAGCAACTTGTGTAAGTGCAATTGTTAGAAACATTCAGCCATGGAAACACGAATAAAGGCTGTGAGAAAGGGTAACGCATGATTTCAACATTGAAACTGTAAAGCTCTGTTTAGCTTGGACATAGTGATAAGTAAAGGCCAGTAGCAGGGTGGTGGAAATGCATTCATGGTTCTAGCTAGCAGTTTTGGTCTTTGCTATGTTGTAGTTTTTATGAATATACTTCCAAACTCGTTTCACAGAGTGCTATGGATTTAACTGCCAGACATACATGTGTAGAAAGGAGTGAAATATAGGCAAAATCTCAAATGAGGAATTAGATAGAGAGTCCAGGAAACCTTTGTCTCCTTAGATTCAGTCTTGGATTCATCTTGGGTGTCTGTTGGTGAAAGCCAACATAGTGTGCAGATATGATTTTCTGTGTCTCCTGATGAAATTCTCTCTCTTGGGCCTCTTTGCTTTCCTCTGTGGCATACAGAGAAACACAGAAAAATTGGGAAGTCCTCAGTGCTGAGCTGGCACCCAGAGAAAGCTGAAATTGAATTTGTGGCAAGATCCTATCACATCCTAATTCCATTTAGCCCAGAACTATTGATACAACAGTCTATTTTGAAGTCTTTTTGAGCTCCCATTTCTTGATGAAATAAATCCAGAAGTATGATAACAAATAAAAGTAGTAATAAGAATGAAACCAACAACCCTGAGTTCACAAAAGGGTATCAAGACTTTCCCGTAATATAGAACAGGAGAAAAACTGCAATTTGAGCTTGAATTTTTGAACAGAGGTTTGAAACAGCTGTAGGTTAATATATTGTGTAGACCAAATTCACTAGTGGAGAAAATCAACATAGTCCCTGTGTTCTCAGTTGAGCTGTAGCGATGTGTTGCTATATTTTGACCTGCTTATTCTCAGAGTACTCTTTCACATGCTAGCTATCCATATACACTGGTGTAGAGCTCATTAAAAAAATCTGCTCTTTTGGTTTCTTAGTGATTTACATCCTCTTCATATGCTTAGAAAGACTGAAAGGCAGTCTTCAGGTCTGTATCATGGGGAAGGATGGGCTTTAGACTCTGTTGCACTGAAACTTGTCTGAAGGAAAAACTTTGTTTTTCCAACTTACAGAAGTTAATAGTTAATGAATCTTGTCTATGAAGCAACTCAATGCATGAGTTGGAAACAGTCTTCTAATTCACTATATTGAAAATCACCTAAGTCATACTCACTTTTGTAAGGGCTTGCTAGGTGCTGAGGGGTTTTTTTGGTTTTGGTTTTTTTTTTGTTTTATATGAATTAAAGTTCTAAATTTCAAACATCTCAGGTACTAATTAAATTTTACTGTTGCTTGATGAGCTCCATACTTTTGTACTGTGAGAGTTCTTTTCATTATGTGTCAAAACATGATCCATTAATCTTTCCAGGGCAAATGTATTCATTAGGAAGAAAAAAAATATCATAGAAAATCTGAGGAGCACAGACTCCCTTTCATCTTAAACTAAGTAGGTGTTGTCTAAACATTTTAAAATAGCTCAATTGACTTGTCACTGCCACCACTGCCTTTTGACAGAGGATATTGACCACTGCGGTTGAAGAGGAAACAGGTGAACAAGGGTGCCATTCTTCCCCTTTCTGTCTTGTCGATCATTTCATAATAGAATGGTCAAATGAGGGATCATTTGGTGGCAACCAGTCAAGCAACAAGTAATGAACCCTGGAGAAAGTCGTCATGAGGAACTCAATATTTGTGAGTAATTTTTCCAGCGTCAAGGATGAATCAATGTTAATACAAATCCTGGCACTGAATAGTGGATACCATGACATCATTTTTTACAGATAGGTTCTCTAAGAGAAACTCATCAAATCATGGCAATCTGCCTGGTCTTATCATCGAGGTAATTCAGTGTATCTGTACCAGCTCACCTTCCTAACAAATCCCAGTCCCACAGGGAGGAGAAATTAAGTAAGACTTCTATTTTCTTCTCTCCTAAAAGAAAATAATTGTTTTGTCTTTTATATGACTTACTGATTTAGGTTTGCTGAGTATTTTTTACTTCCAGTAACCTAACAACTCATGTACACAGATAATTTTCCAGGAAACTTGACAGACCTGGAAAAACATCCGCAAAACTCTTTCTTTTAATTATTTTATTTTTTAGCAAGTTGTTCATAGCAACTTTGGCACACTTCTGCCAAGAACTTTAAGTATTAAAAACATGCTGTGTTTTGGAGAATATTGTTGATATTCACTGATATAATTTGACATATCAAAGGGTACTGTAAAGTTTGCTTCATGTCAAGAGCATATTTACTTCTAGCAGGCTGCTTTTGAAATGCTGCACTAGATACGCACGCGGGAGAGCTTTCCAACAGAAAACAAAAAAAAGCCTGAAAAAATTTGACCTAAAAAAGAAACACCTGCCCTGCTGAGATCTTCCTGGCCTTTAGCCAGCAGTACCGTGCGCTTTTGAAGAAACAGGGTCTTTCCCACTTCGGGGCCATCACTTGTGTAAGGGGGAGCGGCGGTGCCTGATGCCTGGGAGAGCTGGGGCTGGGTTTCATCACCCTCCCACCATACCCAGGGCTCTGCCGGCCTTCTGGGAGGAAAAACAAGGAGCACGCACGATGCCGTGCTTCAGCTCCACTGCTTGCATCTCTCGGTACGGCATCCAGCAAACTGCTTGGCTGTGCAGAGGAATGGGGAAGGAGAAGATGAATGTGTCCTGACAAAGGAGTGTTGTTTTGGCAGTGCGCAGCCTGTAGGTTCCCAGATGCTCAGAAGCCACTTCCCGCACCCCTGCTGAAGGGCTCTGTTTCTCAGCTGCTCTGTACTGACTTACAGCTACTGAGAGCCGTCTTCCCTTAGATCCCAAATGGTAGGGATGCTGAATCCCGAACTGGAATTTATGCTAATTAGCTTACCAATAAACCTTTTGTAAAATGAGGGTGTAAGTCAGCCATGTGATCCTTTCTTCAATCTCCTTTTCTGCATTTTTTTTGTTTGTTTAACAAAGCATCTATGTGAGAATACATGTTTAGTTACCAATTAGATATTCAGTAGCTAATATTGTTACAAACTGCTAAATACTGAGATGTAAATAGCAGTGGTTTAACAATGTTCTGATAATGGAATATCAGTGACCAGTGAAAATACAGGGAATTCTTGGTGTACAAGGGACATGGAGTTGCTATGAACAACAAATTAGTTTCCAGGCTGTCTCATCTTAATGGATGGAGGGCTAGAGAGAGTTAATATTTTTGTCCTTTCCCTTTGCTTGAGAGTGCACTGGCTCCAGTGACAGCTACACAGCTGCCAGAGTAGGTTCATTTAAAAATTCAAATCAATATTAACAGAAAATGTATACATTATTCACTTGGCCCTACTTATTACCAAGTTCTGCACAGGAGGCAAAGCCCTGAAAAGTTCTGACAGGTATGTAAATCTCTTGGTCTTCTTGCGTGTTTGTGAGTTTACTGCTAGAGTACACCAAAGGATGCTGTTGGTGTGCTGCTGTGCCACGTAGGACCAGCCCAGTCCAGGCAGAGCTGCTCTGCTCTAAAAATCAGGGAGGGGGGTGTAGGCAGAAGAAGCCAGGTCTGTGGCTGTCCCTGTCTGGGGCATGGCTTGAATAGCAGAGGCCGCAGAGACCAGGGGGTGGGTATTACTCTTGTGTTGTCTGAGGGGGCTCCTCTGCACAGTTTTTTGCATCTGACTTACATTCTGTACACCATTTCATTCTATGGCCCTAATCTAGGTGTAGCATCATTTTAAAACTTCTTTTTTTTTTTTTTTTTTTTTTTTTTTTGCTATAAATTATGCACTAGATGAAAGCAATAGATTTCTCGTCTCCCCTCTAGATGGGCAAAGGTGGTGCAATGCCTGTGCACCATGCAAGGAGATACTGGGGAGTGTAGAGCTTTCACAGCCTGTGGCTACATGGAAGGCAATTGCACCTCAGGTAATACCCTACACTTTGTTGTCTGCAGTGATGAAAATTATATTTTTTTATCAAACAACAGTATGCCTGATGATGAACTATTAAATCCTATGAGACGCTGGCTAGTGACTTCCACTCCAGAATGGTCAGAAAAATTCAAAGTTTGAAGCTAGTCACTAAGCTTTGTTATTGCTTGATACTCACAGTATTGAATTTACTTCCAGTGTAACTGTGACGGTATTTAGAAAATATGTCTGGTTAGCACAATAGGTAGTTTAATAGACACACACTTACTGCTGTATTATACGAAACTACACCATAACTTCAGGCTCCAGAATACTCTATACGATATTCTGGGCTTCATTAATCCCTTCAGCCATGGGATCTTTCCTAGACTTCAGTGACTGTGGGATCAGGATTTAGGTGACTAACAAGAAAGCTTTAATAATGTCCTGGGGATTAAAGAACACAGTGAACCTTGCCAATATGATGCGAGTCTGTAAGCATGTTTCTAAATAACACACTTTTAGTGAGATGGAGTCTTCGAGAAATGTTAAGGGTTTTTTCTTTCCTGTAGCACACTGTGGGATATCAACAAAAGAAGTCATTAAGCATCTCACAGATTTCTGAAAGCTGAAAATAAAACTGTTTCATTTAGGCCATCAGAAAACATTTTATTTTAATTTCAAACTTTTTGCTTCTCATTTCATTCTCTCTCAAGGATGCTTGTGTCCAATTAATTATCCTTCCAGGTTTTCATCTTGAAAATGTAAAAAAGTATGGTTTACCAATCTAAAACTCCTTCTCCAGACAAGCAGAAGTTTAAAGTAATGAAATGTATCAAAAGATCTGAGAACTGCAAACTTGAATTCTGCTGGTATGACTTTTGGGATGTTGTCATTAAAATGAGATTCAAATTGGAGTGAAAGAATTATAAGTTTTAGGACTGCTGCAGTTTCACAGGTACTTTACGTATCGTGCCCCTTTTTGAATTCATGCTCTATTATTTTGGGGCCTCTGAAGGCTCATCCTTTTTTCAGCAATACCTGTTCATTGGAGCACAGCAGCAATGCAAATAAGCTTGTGAAAGAGCTACAATTTAGTAGCTAGAATCAGGACTAAAAAAGAAAGCATTCCTTGGATTCGTTGTGTTGTAGTGATGCTTTGCTGTGCCTAAATGATATTGACTGTTGTTCTTATTGAAGAGGAAATAAGTATGTGCTCGGAGCTACTCAGGCAACTATTCATCATTCGCTCGGCAACAGAAAGAATTGCTGTGCCAGAATGCAAACTCCAGCGGCAGCTACAGTTGCAGAAAATCAGAATCCTGTATTAGAAAACTCACAGGCTAATCAGAGCCCAATTTCCAGGCATGATGCACTTCTTCAGAAGTATTGCTTTAGGACATAACTCAATTCTCAGAACACCACAGTCTGCAACTTAATTCAAGCATTTAGGGGTAAATGAGGGTCTTTAAAATATACGTTTTGTTCTTTATTGCTTTCTAGTGAAGCTTCAGTGGAGTACTGTAGTGAATAATGATAACATTCGTTCTTAAAATCTGATGCTTGGCTCAGTCATTATGGCAAAATAGGATGAGGAACCCTGCTGTGAAAGGCAATGAGACACCATTAATAAACATCATTTTTTATAAGGTAATAGTGAATATTGTTGCTTGGTAAACCCACTATTAATATCTCTAAAGGTAAATGACTATTTCTTGGTTACTTTAATTTGTTGAAAATCATGTTTGTTCATAACCGCTGACTTAAATCTGATTGCTAGTACAAAACAATAGGTTAAAACCTATGTCATTGAATTTGTTGCCATGATTGGAGTCAATTGGAAAAACTGACTATAGAAATAAAGAAAATAGTTACAGACTGGCAGATTGAGTCTCAAGGATATCTGGAATTGCAAAGCTTAGACAGGAGGCTCAGAGAATCACAATGGGCTCTAAGGGTACAGAGAAGACAGAAGTCATGCTAAACTGTATTCTGGTCACACCTTGATTTACGTCCTCTTGGCAGCATATGGAATATTCTTACTCTTATCTTAACCTAGCGTTTATCACAAAACAGAGAAAAATACAGCAAAGATAGATACATACAACTCTCGGACAAGTGCCTTCTACCTTGACCATGAAAAGCAGAGCAACTGGGATAAAATCACCACCTATGTTATGGAGCCTGCTTTCTGTCATGATGGCTCAACCTCTCATTCATTTTTCATAAACTTCTATTATCTGAATTTTCTAATGAGAAACACTGTTTCTACAAGATGGTGCCAAAATTAAAACAATAAAAGAAACTAACCATTAAACTATCTCATTCTTAACTGGATTGGAAAACACCGTAAGATACTTGTCATTACTGGCTTTCATATATTATTAAAAGCTTCATATTCTTATTGTAATGACTACAGGAAATGTGGAACCTAATCTGAATTCAATAAAACCTGGAAAAACAAAAGCTTTATCAAGAAAAACGAAAGCACTGCTTGGAAACAAAAGCTAATTAAAAAATTCTTAAAAATGCCCTAGAGAGAGACAAATGTACAGATAGTAGTCACAGTCTGTTTAATATTGGCAAGTACGTCTAACATGACAGCACATTCAAACCATCCTTCGCCTGTACAATCCAGCATCTGGCATGGTTATAATGATTAGACTTCATAACATTTATTAGAAATCTTATGTCTATTCAACTACATATAAAAGCATGTAATCTTGAAGTGTTACTGTTATTTCTGTTTATTGATAAATATATCTTCTTTAATTCTTTAATTTATTGGTTTCATATTTTTAGTCTCATATTTATTCGACAGAATATTTAAGTGATAGAGCATTAATGTGGCTTACTTCCATAAAGAAACAGGAAATTTCTTGTTCCTCCTTGAAAAAACGGTTGAACATAACTGGGTTAGTGTGAATGGTTAATATTGCTAAAACTAAAAGAGAAGTTATTTTTGTATTCAAATTTTAGGACTTTTCTGATGATTTCTGCTTTGATATTTCCATATTCACTGGTCAAAAAACAGTATCTTGCTCCATTTGTTTTCTAGAAAATACACAAAATCACCCTATGGGACTATATGAAATGTATTAACAGGGTACCTTACAGCTTATTATCTCCGTAATTTTATATCCAAACGTAGAATGAAAGACTTAATACATTTTTTCCATCTTTAGCCTCCATCATTGGGTGGGTAGATGTAATAGAGTGCCATCTTTTGCGACTCTAACAACACATGTTTTGCCTTGCCAAAATACCACCCACAAAGTTATCTGCAGCGACCATGGCAAAACTCGCATCTGTACAGTTCTTCTCATTCCCTGTGGAATTTGAATAATGAGGTGAAGTCTCTGTGCTCAAAGAGCAATTAAGACTGGCTTTGCTATCTCTTGTGCAATCCAGGGGAGTCAAGGCTTGCCTGGCTATCACGGGATACATAAACAACGGGGAGTCTTGGGGAGCCAGGACAGCCCTGCTTTTTGTCAGCAGAGACAGTAGAATCAAGATAGCAGAGACTTTGTGTGGCTCTTTGTTTCCTTGAGAGGCTACCATGGCCAGTAATTTACCTTTGCTTCATTACCTGTGAAATGCATATTAAAGTTGACACCCCTGTATATGCTACTGAAGATTTTAGAGATCGTGCTAAACATATATGACTATAGCACTCATCTCTCCACCCAAATCATACTACACGTCACCTAGGGGAGGGAAATTCGTAATTTTGGGGATAAGAATTGGGAGAGGAGAAACTTGATACCTGATGGACCAGTCGACGGGCTGCGTTCTCTTCCTCCACCCCAGCCAGGGATGCCTTTCTGGGTAAGTGCTGCGCCTTTCACCCTCTGGTGAATGTTACCCCAGGTTATTGTACTATCGTTATTTTTGATAGCAATATTAACCTTAATTAATTAGCGCTATTGTAGCTAGTGAATTTATCAACGGCAATCTCGAATCTGCAACTGTCGCTCTCGATAAAATAACTAATTTCAAATATTTGTGAATTTGATTCAGTGAAAGTCCTTTGGTGGGACTCTGATAGTAGATCAGTGAAAGTCCTGAGACTCTGACAGCAAGTATTGAAAATATAGTCCTCTTAACGCGACATTCCCCTTCTGCAGAAGAAGGCGGCCTTTTTAGGAAAGGACTTAACATACTCTATAGTTCATGAGGGGTCCCCCCCACAATAACATAACACATCAAATCATCTCATCCTTCCAATCAGTGTAACTGGTAAGGCCAGTGCTTTAGAGGCATACAGCTTTTCTACCCAGTGAAGCCTCGAGTGCACTAATAAGCCTTAATGGCCCTGATCAACTTCACCTGGGTCCCTCTGCACCCACCACCCCCCTGAACTTTCCTTAAGCTCAGCCTGGGGCTGTTGGTTGCTTCCTCAGCTGTGCCCTATGAGTGCTGCTCTACCCCTTCAGTCGGAGCTCCGCCTGTGGGCTGACTTTCTGTCTTGGCTGCAGAACTGCCTCAGTACTATGATATTGTCTTATGATATGGACTCTTGGTTGGGCTTGGCCGCCGTCTCCAGGGTTGTGTTGCTTGCTTTGCTTGGCTACTGTGGGATGCGCCCTGGCTGAAGCAGCCCCTGCCTTGCCAGGTATGGGGTGCCCTCTGCTCCAGGCTCACCTCTCCTTTGGGAGCTGTGCTAATCCAGCTGCTCTCTGACCCTCTGAACTGAGACAACTTCCCCAACAAGGAAGGTGGGATGGGCACTGGGGTTGAGCACACTCTTCGGGAGATGCAACAGGTAATTCTATGTGCTTTTTCTCTTCCCTTTCTCAAAAGGCTGGTAGCCTTTCTACAAAGCAAATCTGGGACACCCTTTTCTTTACCCGTGTGCCTTGAAGATACATAGCTCTAATTACTGTAGCTCTAGTACCCATTTTTTAATATTAAGAGACAAAGTTTTCTTCCCCTCATCATGTATCTGATTGCAATCACAGAATCTGACTGTTCAGTTCTGAAAAATGTTATTTTCCTATGTTGTACACATACCTGTCTGTTTACCTATCAATACGTGGGAAGGTGGATGGTTTTCTACCCATCCATGTATTTCTATGTACCTTTGTATTTTTACATCTAACAAAGGTTGTTCTTAAGTAACTCTAGAAAATAAATTTCTTTATCATTGTATAAAATTGTTTTATGTTAGAGATCTTGTGAAGAAGGTGCATCTGACTCAGACATCGAAGTTCTTTCTAAGATTAATGCTGATAAACATGCATATAATAGTACATATTTGGGAGTTTTCTCTATTGATAATTGTTAAAAAACATAAGATATACTCCTGGTAATTTGCTGTGACATTCAATGTATTTGCAAGATTTCCATGAGCTGAAAGTGCTGCATTAATACAACCTGGTTAGTGAAGGAAACTAAAAACAAACGCAGAAGTTATTTCAGGCTTTTAAAACTTCAGTACTTTGATACCCATGGTATAGCATGTTGTTTCCTCTCAGGGGTAAGCAAAGACTTATCTGTCCAGACCATCTAAATCTCCTCTGAGGGCAGTATAGATTTTATTTTATTTTTTGAATTCCCTTCCTGTTGAAGTGGTTAAAAAACAACAGAGCAAAAGGAAAGATTTTGATTTCAGATCCAGATATAATGAAACAAAGGGAAATGGCAAAACTACAATTACTGTGAAAATCTTAATTGTAATCATGAGCTCTGGAGTCTTACCCACAGAGCAGAAGCTGGAAAAGGAACAGCTATATACTTTTCAAGATAACAACCTGATTTCAAATTCGATATTTAATCTGTAATTCCTCTATTTTAGGAAGCAGCTCGGCTATAAAAGTATTTTTCCAGTACAGTAGTGCTGTCGGTAGCTGTCTATGCATACATCACGTCACTTAGCAATGCCACGTGCAGACATTGCCACTAGGCAGTGTGGCACGGATCCTGCTGTCTGTCATTTTGCTGTATCTCTACAGTGATGGGGCTAGTGATAGGCATGGGATAGCCACTGCTGCTGTGTGCAGGGAGTGCGGGAGTGCTCACTGGAGGTCAAAGACACTCTTTTTTATTTTTATAGAGGTATAATACTTTGTGTATTATACTCATTGTTTGAAAAGAAATCCTCTGTACTTTTTCCAGTCCCCCTCCTTTTTATGAAAGAAGGTGAAATTCACTCCCAAGCTTCACCTTTCCCAGGTTTTAGGTGTCGAATTTACCTTTGAATATTAACCGTAGGATTTTATGCTGAGCATCATGCCTACACTAGCAGCAGGTGAAGCTGGGTGCAAAAAGCAGAAAGCTCTATTCCCAAACTGTAACCTTTCTTCTTTGTAGTACTTAAGTAGGAAGGGAAAGGGGATTGAGCAGTAACAGGTCAGGCATCCAAAAATCCAAACCAGATTGCAATGACCTGTGTTCTCTTCTCTCAGAGCAACATGGTGACCTGTACATAATAAAAAGAAAAGAATGATATACATAAGTCCACTGAGTTTGTTTTGTGTTTTATCAAACATGACAATAGACTTCTTTGTACCTTTAAGAGAATACATTCAGCATCGCAGATATCATATTGTCATTTTGCTAGGGAATTTCTTCACAATCTGAAAAAGGGTGAGACTGGGAACAGTCTTTCTCCATCAAGGTATAAAAGTGAAATGAAAATCCCCACCAGTATTGCTATGAACAGCTTGTTGCTAAAGTTAACTTTGGAGTTGCATGTGAATCGGACACGTGTTTGTGCTGGGCACTTCCTTTCTGTGCCATGTTGAAATGTGGTTGTAAATCAGATGTACCTTGAAATACATACTTCTGCTAAGGAACGTACCTCTCACGGCTATGAATAGTCTGTGACTGGGCAGACTGGTCTGGGTGTGCTACCTAATGGCTGGCAAACCAGTTCACTTTCAGTTCAACACTGAATGGTCAAGTCTGGAATTAACCTTATGCATGGCTGTGGGCAAATCACTCCTCTGGTTTGGGTTTGTTTGTACTTTTCTTTCCCACGTTTGTTTGTAGTGGAACTCTTCTAGAGTAAACTTTGACAATGGCTATGTGCTACGGGTAGCAATGCGATTCAAATTGCACTTTGAAGCCCTAACTAATACTAAGGACATAAGCACTATCTATTTTTCCACAGTAATTATTAGTTCATGAACATCACAAACAAAAAAGCCCAGCAGCTGACTGCCTCCTAACTTCTTTACGTATTTCAAAAAAGAGATAAATACTGCAGAAAGCAGATTTTACCTTTCTCTCCCCACTTCATAGTCCTGTTTCTGTGACTAACAGACATGAAAATGTCAGAGTTCCTCTGCAGGTAGAATAGTGCGGTAATGTTCACAAAACAGGGAAAGATATATGTTGAAAGGCAGTGGATAAATTTAAGTGCTGGCCAGAAACTAGATCTTGTCAATGTTTAAAATAACTTACCATGACTTGGCAAGCTACCACTGTCATTCATATTCACTACTTCAGTTTCTTTTAAAACCAAACAGCAATAAACCATTTCAGGCAAAATCAGCCTTAGACAGAGGAAGTGCTCGTGTCTGCCTATCATTAGTAATTACTAGAAGAAAATAAAAAGTAAGCGTTTGTTAAGTATGAGAAGAAAAAAACCCCACCACTCAACAGTTTATTCTTGCTACTGTTTGCTTGTGTGTAACTCGCAGGATTTCTTATAGGCCTGACATTTTGCTTAATTCGGAGATTATAATCCCAAATATGAAACAGCAGGCACTTAAAGAGATAGGTGGGGGGGTCCAGTGGCAATGCTGGCTATAAGCTTGGGGTTTATAAAGATAAGGGCTACAGGGCTACAAAGATGATTAGGGGACTGGAACACCTCTCCTATGAAGATAGACTGAGGGAATTAGGTCTCTTTAGCCTGGAAAAGAGATGCCTGAGGGGGAACCTAATCAACACTTATAAATACTTAAAGGATGGGTGTCAGGAGGATGGGGCCAGGCTATTTTCAGTGGTGCCCAGTGACAGGACAAGAGGTAATGGGCACAAACTTGAGTATAGGAAGTTCCACCTAAACATGAGGAGGAACTTCTTTCCCTTGAGGGTGGCAGAGCACTGGAACAGGCTGCCCAGGGAGGTGGTGGAGTCTCCATCTCTGGAGACATTCAAAACTCGCCTGGATGGGTTCCTGTGCAACCTGCTCTAAGGTGGCCCTGCTCTGGCAGGGGGGTTGGACTAGATGATCTCCAGAGGGCCCTTCCAACCCTGTGATTCTGTGAAGCTTGAGTCATTTGACAACCTAGTGACCAAAGAACTACTTGACCTCAGACAAAATAACCAAACTGGTTTATGTTGACAACCAAGGAACGCCGAATAATATGTCGCACTTGTTTTGATTCCTGATAGTGTTTTTGGCAAGATGCTTGACAGGGCACAAAGCCTGTAGTTTTATTTGAGTGTCTTCTGTTTGTGCTCCAGGAATGGCTCTGGCGAGTAACACTGGTGGATGACGTGGATATGGTCTGGAAAGGGAGGTAAGCACTTATGCTTTGCTTTTAAAGGACATGAAATATACTTTACAGAAGTTTACTTTCTGGAAGTTTACTGGATTGCTGCTTTCAGTAGCTGAATGTGATTCAATATGTATTGTGATATATTTTCATTTAAGCCTGTTTTTTAAACATAATAGTACTGTTCATGTATTAAGCTGTTCACATGCTCAATTATATTTATGCTTATGCTTCTTGATGAGGTGGAGCTTTTACCTCCAGTATTTATCACTATTTTTTAGCATTTATGTTAATCTTTCTAAGGTTAAAATATTAAAGCTATTAAACATTAATACCAATCTATTACATTTTAAAAAATTTTGAAGGGTAACCCATGATGTTTTGAAAATGCTTACATGTATCAAGCCTTTGCTGGCATGTACACAGATGAGAGTTATAAAGAAAGCCACACATTTGTAGAAAGAAATAGAAAATGGAAATCCTTTATTAAAGATGCTTCTGTAGATACTTTACAGGAAAGGAAGAAAGAGCACGAAAGATAAAAGTGGAAAGATTAATTCCACAGATTGATAGTGAAATTATAACCCTGTATTTTCTGCATGGAGTTACAAGCTGTAATGGAACCCAGGGAGTTAATGCTACATTTCTCCATGTTCTTAATGGCATTAGCTCTTAATGAATCAGGAGGCCAGACACTAGGCTGTGCAATAGCTTTATCCAGGCTGAGAGTTTCACAATAAGAACATTTGATTATATTTGTGAAATAATTTACTCATCAAACAGTGCTATTAAATGTAGGATGCCTTTACAGCACTATTTGTATTGTTGTTTTCACATTCTATTTTGCTGGCAATAAATCATTTTGAAGCAATTCATTTTTTACACATTGAGAGATAGACAGCAGATCCTGAACTCAGCAGGTGACACATTAAATTCAGAGACATGTCAGTCACATTTAAAGCATATGGCTAACTCCTACAGCAGATCACTCCAGCGGAAAAACCAGTTTCTGTGCAATTCTCTATCCATGTCAAGCTGAAATAGAATTTTATTTTTCTTCACCTAGATAAAGAGCTTTGTATGAATATTCCGTGCTTTGCCTCATAGTAGTAGTAAAAGACAAACCAGTACCAGTATATTAAGTACAGAGAACATCCCTTGAAAGCCCAGTCTTGAACTTTTGATCAATGCCACCTTGATTATACGTATTTGTATTTCCCAACTAGAAGACATGTTGGACAAACAAAAATCAAGCATGTCATTTCTTATTACCGTAAAGAAACATAATGCTTCACACATCACCACCATTGTCCTCCACCTTTGGCTATCAACTGGGATGTAGGGAAGAAAATTCTGAAGCCTGCTGGCTCTATCTGGGAAAATGCAGGCAGACTTGAAGTAGCCTGGAGCTCTGCGCTCCTGCAGGTTGTAAGACTCACTGCTGAACAGGACTGACACCCCCAGCACTGTTCCTCGAGGGTGCATTTGCTTGTTGGAATTTGTTTTGATAAACCATACGTAAATAAGACTATTTAGTGAGGTAAGAAAACCTCATCAAAGATAAGCTTTCACTGGCAAACTATGATGTTTGCAGTTCTTAGTAGGTAAGAAAGTTATCTGCATCTTCATTTTAACATGTTTAAGGAACTACTTCTTCACTGTGGTGCGCAAGCCTGACTGACTTATTCAGATTGTTTAGTATCTTATTGTTTTATGCAGCCAAAGTTAGGCAATGGCATGAAGTTGCACTGTCCAAAATCTGGCATAAATTTGAACTGTCCAAACCAGTTAACGTTAAGAGGTAATTTTGCACCTTGCTTTTCAAAGGGTGATAAGTAATGTCTGCAGCAATTGCCTATGTTTCCTTTAAGTTTTTGCAGTCTCTGTTATTTAGTATTAAATGTTGGGCTGCAGAGGACTGTGCAACTCTGCAAATTTTCTCTGGATCTTTGGATCTGTTATTTCAGCTAATAGTTTTAAAGGGAAACCTTACAGTATCATGTGTTGCAGGGCATCATTGTTGGAGTTTTTATGAATAGGAGACAGAAATTCTGAACGGTGCTGAGAAGCAGCATGTTGTGATGATCAATTTAATGTTTGCTACACATCAAGGATGTTCTGATCTTAAAAGGTGATGTCCTGAGTATTTCCTTTATTGTAATTTTTATTCTAGTGGGAATGTGCTTTTTTTCTCTAATGCATCCTTTCTCTGCTGCAAAATTTGTGATGAGTGTATTTCCTTTCTTTGGTGCTAGTCATTACATTTATCTGTAAATGGGAGTGAAAATGAACACAAATGTGACAGATGTGACTTTCTAATTGACATTTATGGTGGAAGCTCTTTGTACATTTTCATACCAGAACACTGCAAGTATTTCCCTTAAGTAACGTGATGGCTCTTGTCACTTACCCAAAAGGTCAGTTGGGTAGGCTATAGCTCTCCTTCTCCCCTGATGCTGCTACTTCACATTCCGTCACCAGCTGACATTAGAGTGAAAGCAAGTACTGCAGCCAGGAGACCTCCACTTCACCGTTAAAAGATCCCTTGAAGAGAGCGGGAATGGGACTTCTCTTTGAGTGGCGCCTTACACCACAGACAGGAGAAGTGGCATAGCAGCCCTGTGACTGCTCTGTTTGACAGGTAGGCTGGTTTTGGCATATGATGCAACCTCCAGGCTGCTGTCCCTCATGCAGAAAATTAATCTGCCTCTCTTCACAATCCCTCCTACGTGAAGCGTGTACTCTTTAGCAAGGTGTGATAATCAAGGCCTTGTCACATGCTGATACTCTGTGTTTCCTGGGGTGTGTTTCTAATGCTTTTGGTTAAAGCACATTGAACGCTAAGCAAAAATCAGAAAAAACTGTCTGTACCTGTAGTAATTCTTCTATACATTTGATTTTATTACATGTTATTAAATGTTATACGTACCAGACATCTAGCCCACTTATGAACCTGAAGAAAAGATTTCATAATTCCATTAGAGAGAATTAAGAGATTCTGCAGAAGAACAGAATTATACAATCGCAGTTGAATGTCCAGAGGGCAGGTAAAACTAATGTAGTCAGGCAGGAGGAACGAGGACATTCCTTAAGCTGTGTAAGTAGAGTAAGGTACATGCAAAGATTTCTAACTGCAGACCTGAGAAGTGCAGATGGATGCATCTATATCCAGTTTTTGTGATTTATCTTGACAGGGCGTATGCTACCATTGCTGGGAATTATTTTCCTCTGACATAAAGGTCTCTCAATAATTGAAATTTGACCCAAGCGTGAGGGATTGGTTGTGGTAGTTCAGTATTATCAAATTTTCCATAAATTTCTTGAATGGATTGACCTTTAGCATCTTTTTAAACCTCTAATGTTTCCCACTGCATCTCTGTAATGGACTAAATTTATATCTCTATTGCTGTGTAGCAGGAGATGGGGATTGAATGTGTGCTCGTGCTTTACTTCTCCTCTCCCCATCCTCCCCAGTCAAGTTCTGTAAACATTTGGTCATAGATGTGAGTTTTCAGCCTTCTTTTAACAAGAGAGTTGGTGAGATTAGTTCCATCTAATGCATTGACATTTTATGATTAAAACATCTTCACCCTGAATCATTAAATTCTTGTGCTTTCTTTTTGGTGAAGGTATTGATCCCCGCTATTTTTTGTTGTTGTTGTTATTTTTGTTGCTGTGTTGTTGGCACACATCTCTCTCTGACATGCAAACTATTTCAGTAAAGTGGGTCTCCATTTGTGCAGTTTATGGCAAGCTCTTTCTCTCTCATGGTCAAAATATTCAGTGTTAATACTTGGATCAGGAATTTCTCCCTCTGCTGGTTTTCCTTGAGTGTACATTGTCATCCTGCATTTGTCCTTGTAATTTTTTAGTTAACTTTGCTGAGGACCAGTAATATGAGTTTACTGTTTTGGAGGTGGTAGTTAATGACCTGACTGTCTTGCCCTTAAAATTTCATCATTGCTGGCTACTACTGAAAATCTTTAGTCTTAGCTGTATTTCTAAACGATGGCTCATGCTGGTTCAGGTTCACAGGCATCACTAGTATGATCACTTCTTTGGGGTTTTCTGGCTTCTTGAGGTGTTTTGTGTGCACATGTTCAGTGTTAGTTTCTTCCATGTTGTTGACCTCCACAAGTACTTTCCAACTTGCAAGTTATTATTGCAATCTGTGACTTGTGTGATATCAGGGAAGTAAGAATGGTATGTCAAGTGTTGTTTAGTATGATTGATATGTGTGTGTGTATGTATATATCTATCTATATATCTACTTCACAGATATACTGAACACTGGTTAGGTAATAGCACAATAACAGAACGAAGCGAAGCCCAGAACCTAAATGCACTGCTCTAAATGTAAATATACACTTTTAGAGTAGCCAGATTTAGAAGGCTGAAAACAACTATGAACCAAATCAGCTGGGGCAGGGAATTTAATCGGAAAAATGAGAATGATAATGGAGAACTCTTTAAGATAACTTCCTGTAGGTAATGATGTGTGTCTTGAAGGCCTAACAAAATGCATACTTGTTCATGTCTATTGTTTCTGGGAATGTTCAGTGCAGTTCTTGCAGATTTTCCTATTCATAATTTTGGACAATGAAATACAAATATTTTTTTAACTATATCATTTTTTTCTACATGGGGTTGTTGGTGTAAATATGCAGTAATATGATTTTGCATCAATGTGTGTGAAAGGTGTTATCTCTTATCTCTATAAATATATCTATTAGAGTGGGGTTTAATAATTCTTTGGTAAAAATATTTGTGGAAGTTAATAGCTGTATGAGAGTTGGGGGAGAGATCCACTGCGGGTATTACTGACTGTATCAGTAGCGTGTCCAGAATGTTTTTCAATGACCTATTTTAAGTGATGTAATTCTACTCTGTAAATCTCTTTTACAGCTACTGTTATGTGCTCATGATAAACTACGATAGAATTCCAATGGAACACAGTTTTATTAACTATAAGTGTTAGTTGCGTATGATGTCCTCCTGGAGAAATAGGGGGTTTTTTGCTTTATTTTTCTCATATTTTTCCAGAACCCCTTGAGTTGCTTGGAAAAACAAAGTAGTTTCTTATGTCACTGATCAGATGTACATGTAATTGATTTAGAACTTCCTTATTTTATCCTTTCTCTAGAATAGAGTTAGGGAAGAAGATGAAAACAAACGAGAACTTGACAGTTTTCTCTCTGTTGGTTTGTACGCAGGGTAATGACTCATTTTCAGTATTTTCCAATATGTGTATTTCAGTTGTAGTTTGATATCTTTCATATCTTGCTAGCAAATTATCAAAATGAATATCAAAAGTTGTTCAGATTACCTTCCCCAAACTCTTCCAGAGAATTTGGCAAGCATTATTTTAAGTTTTAAACACTTCTTAACAAACTACTGTTTAGGTAAGCCATGCATTTGCTGATAGCATTTTTTATATCAAACCAGTATACAATTAGTGTATTCTGTGTTCTTATACATTTCTTCAGACATTTTATATTCCTCTAAATACAAAAATACTTATTTCAAAGCAGTAAAAAAAAAAAAAAAAGTTACTGTATTGTAAATCTATGCCAGCTTTCTTTGTTTGTTGATTTTTCCAATCTCTGAATAGAGTGTTGTTGTTTTCACTGTTTTCTTTTGTTGCTTGCTCTTTCTTTTGCTTTTATAACCTTTTTATGCGGGGCATTTGTATTTGCCTTGGAATTATGTGTCTCTTTTTTGCTCTCCCTTATCTGTTCCGTGTAGTATTGCCTCCATTTGTTCTGAACTACATATTGGTTTTGTTTTTTCAGCTCACATATTCCATCTTCCTCCTACACACTTTTTATCCTATTAAAAATAAAAAAAAAAAAGAAAAAAGCGCTGTATTACCTGTATTACATTAGTATACTATGGTATAACTTTTTTGTGATATGGTCAAAGTTAGTCCATGGCGAGGACTATAACTAAATCTCTTCTCCCTACCCTAATAAATCCCTCTCTAACGTACACAAAAGAACAGCGGCAGCAGACCTTCTAGGTTCAAGTCAGAGTGAGAGTTCTTGCCAAATTGGAAGTGAACTTCACAGTATCTCTTCTGCATCATAGAGTTTAAAGTAGGAGTTCATCTACGTCTGAAATAATACTACTTCCTCTGGTGTGGAAATGTTATTAGTTGCTTGCTGATAAATTTTGTGGAAAAAAAAAACAACACCAAAACAACAAAAAAAGCAAATGCCATTATCAACATGTTCTTAGTTTCCATCTTGTTTGTTGAATGGAAATTTTATAAATCTGATAGATGGGGAAAAATATCAATATGAGGGAAGGTATACAGTGCCTTATTCAATGAAGTTGTTGTGTTTTAACATGATAACCTGGGTTTTCATTAATTAAACATGGACAAGCAAAGATTTGTTCCTTAACTAGAAAAGGAAATCAAAATATCAAGCAAAACCCTAATGAGAAGCATACATTCAATTAAACTGTAAGTCTTCAGGGAAAGAGACCATTTTGTTAGTATTTGGAACTGTTCTTAGCTCAACAGGATCATGACCAAAGTTTGCTACTGGAACACCTGTGATGGACACGGTCATAAATAAAATATTTGTCTGTGTGTAAGTGTCCCAAATATCTGGAAGTGGGAGGAACAGAGTAATAGCTGCTTTTCTGGGTCTTTGAACAAAACAATCTAATTCTGACTGCTCAGTTTATAATTTAACTCCAGAGAGCTGAGGAAGTGTTAAACTCCTGCCCTCAATGTAATTGTGGACAGGCTGAGGTGTGTGTAAGAGAGGATATAAATACACGTATACATGTGTATACAGTGGAGCAATGCTTCATCGCTATGACAGATGACCACTCAGAATCAATCAGGACTTTTTAGTCCCCTCATTATCAATACACCCTTTGGTATTACAGCAGTGGGATAGTTGCGAATCCACATCCACCTCCCAAATGAGTAGAAGGGCATCTGCTTAAACTTCCCCTCTGACTGAGAGGCAGGGTGTTTTCAACATCGCTTTCTTTGAGTGTTAGACCACTATTGCAGTCTTCTTCACAGCGCTGTGGTCCTTTGCTGAAACCCTGGTAATTTCTTTAATCCTCTGTGTGGGTTTAGCATTGGATCTGCATCTGTTTTGCACAAGAATGTCTGGCCAAAATGCTGCCTCGCTGAACGGTACTTTCTCTCCTTATGAGGCGAGTTCCTTTCTCTCCAAACCACATCACCTTTTTATACCTGGAATAATTTACACCAAAGTCCTCTTGTCATCCTGTGGCTGTGTTGCACCATGTCAAGACAGTTTTTCAAGGAAAGCATTCTGTGCACTGATGAGGAAAGATCTTTGAATTTATATTATTCTGAAGAATTGGTAGTAAATTAAAGACAGATAGCTTAACTGATTCTTTACATAATTTAAAGAAAGGAAACATTCCCCTTTTCATGGCCCTGTTGCCAGTGTTTAATTCTACACTTCAAAGTTTATTGAGTTTTCTGAGCTATATTGAAAAATATGAATAATTGATATTTGAAATTACTACTGTTTTTCAGGTAAAGTTGTTTTTACTGGACTTTTCATAATCTGGAAAGAAATATGTTCCATTTTTATACAACACTTCTAAAACAGGATTTGCTATGCAAAAAATGCATTTTGGAAGATTAAGCCAGAATGTCACTTTATCTAGTCTTCTGTGACCCTTTGACACATGCTAATCTGAATTTATTCCTATGATCTCATGATTTTACTAGTCTATAAAAGCAAGTTATTATCGCTGTACACATTCAGAATAACAGCACTTAGTCTTTAGGTAATGATTTATCATTTATTTCCCTCCACATTACACATGCTAATTCATGAGTTCTCATTGTGTGCTTAAGAACAGTTTTATTAAACCCCAATTTATAGGTAGGTAAACTGGGGCACACAGAGTTTGAGGACTTTGCAAGCTGTCAGACAGCAAGTCAGCTTTAATGAGGGCTAAGCTCGGAGTGTCTTGGCTTTTCAGCCAGTTTACATATATTACCCCATCAGTTGAATATACTTCACTTGAATTTGAAGTTGAATTTTAGCGTTGCTAAACAAAGCTCTCCTGTGCTGATGTGCAGGTGAAACAAGCATGTGTTCTGAAGTGGAAGATTTTTTTCACTGTGATGAAGGAAGTCAGGGCTTGGCTATGCTGGGTAATCCACTGAATAATTTGAAAGCTTTTCTCTGTTTTGCTGTGAGACTGTAATCTCTAACACACAAATAACCTATTATATAGTACTCTCCTGTGTTGATGGTAGTGATTTTCCTCTCTTAGTTAAGGCAAATTATCTTTTGCTAATCTCAGTCATGCTCCATTTAGAGCACTGCTGGCATACTGGTAAATTATGTGGTTTGGGGGTTTTTAAGGTCTCCCTGTCATCTACATACTGCACAATTTTCTAGGTCATTTAAATTTTCTTGTGGAAAAAAAAAAATCTTTCAAAACTTGTAGATGCACAATACTTCAGAGCAACACTGGTGCTTACAGTCTTACTGGAAGTCTTGATAACAGTTTTCTAGTTAGACTGCTGGCAAGTAAGAACAACTACGTATAATGCTGTAAACCCTGTGCAAATTCCTCCCCTATTTCCTGACAATCACACTTTATTTACTAAGGCTCAAAATCAACAGCTCTAAAGCAACAATTTAAAATGGCCATTGCTCATGTGGAGCTACTATGTACACTCAATTATCTGAGCACCAGTGTCCTAGCTCTCTTGTACCCAACATCTACTGGAGTAAAGAGGGGCAGACATGTTAGAATTTGAGACAGGTGGTGGGCAAATATTACATTTATGGTATGATATATCTCACAGTTCTCTGCAAACTACTTTTTGTCCTCAATTACCATTTCCCCTGCCGATATCCACTACTGAAATTGAGAACTATGAGTGAGAGAAGAGAAGGGAATGCACTTTAATTCTATCTGCTGAATTTGTTTCTCACACAACTTTGCCGCAGCTAAAGCAGTTGTCAATTAAACTTGTTCTTTGCTCTGCTGCAAAGAAGGACACAGATTAATGTGAGTTTTCTAAGGACAGCATTTTACCACTAGGTGTATTAATCTAACTATGTATTGAGTTTACTCAAGGAGAGATATTTGTCAAGTGGACTATTAATTTGGTAGGATTGTAAAGCATGCATTAAAGGATCATATGCAACAGATTTATTCTTTTATATATATGTACATAAAAAACAATATAGAATTGCAGGATGAGGTGGAAGTTTTGAGAACACATTACAGTTTCTTTTTATCACAGTTTGTTGGGGAAAGAAACACATTCCAGTCTTTTCCTCTGGGAATGATGAATAAGGAATAACACTTTCTGGCCATTGAATACAAACACTTCTGAGCTGGTTGTAGAGGGGATATACTAACCACTTATGTACTGTGAAGTGCAGAATAGAGTGTCTGAGTGTCTGTTCTTGGACAATGTGTAGTTTGAAATTGTTCAGAAAACACTGTCTAGGCTTCCTTGGTGCACTGTCCACAGGTCTTTGAAGACAAAGGAAAGGCTGTATTCATTTTAATGGTAATAGTTTTTCATTAAGCTATTTTATGGTCACTTCCCTAATACCTGTGATTTGCCCTAGGTGACTTGAATCGACCTCATCAACCAAAAATCTAGTTCTTGCTGCAGTAGCTATTATGAAAGTGAAGCAGGTAACATTTACGTTCCCCTGGGTCAGTGAATGCCAGCTCAGGTCTGCCTCACTTAGAGCTGGTGCTGCCATCAAGGGCTCTCCAGAATTCTGTTTCCATCTGCCTGAAATATACTTGGAATTTGGCAGCGGTTTTATACATCTTAATCATACAAGGCTACTTAAGAAAGTATTCCTGGGGAAATAGCTTAGGACGTTGGCATTCCATCTTTGCTTGGAGATACTCTCCTTGTTTGTTTGGCTGTGTGATCCCAGGATGGTTTTTCTAATGCCTCTGAATTGAGGAAAATATATTTATACTAGACCTCTCTTGCGGCTTGCACGTTTCTGCCAGCAAACTCAATGCTTGTAAAAGGCATTATGTACAGCACTCTACTCCTGCGCTTTGGAGAACATTATCTTTGCTGCTTACATTACTTTTTTGCCAAGAGTCTTATACATATTTACTGTATCAGTTATATCCTCCCCTTTTTTTAGGTCAGTCATTAACCATGATTTCTGAATTAACTTTCAGTCAGAATCAGAGTTGTATGTCACTTCGTAACTTCTGAGAATGTTATTCAGTTCATGTTCTGTTCCTTTTTCCTGACAGCAAAATCAAAACTTGATTTTTTTATTAACATCTCTTATCCAAGATCCACTTTTTTTTTCACTTTCTCTGAACCCCACCAGGATGATGCATTTCTGAATTAATTTTTTTTTTTTTTAATTTTCACTGAGTTTAAGATTCATTGCACAGAATACTATTTTTCGATGAAGGTAAGTGTGAGACAAATATTGCATCTCCTCATTGTTTGAATTAATGACTGACCTGCAGCTATCTCAGTATTCTGACTTCAGTGAAGCACCCCAGGGCTTATCATGGCATTTCCTTTTCTTCCTAGCAGAGAGGGTTCAAGGGTATGACCATTCATTCAAGTTTCTGACAAAAGAATAACTATTGGAACGGACCTCAAACTGTGTTTGAATCCTTGAGAAAGTTAAAGGTTTGGAGTGGACAGTTTTGTATCCTGAAAGTCTGTGGGGGGAACTGAAGCCAGTAAGGAACCTAATGTGGCATTTGTGCAGGAGTCAAATCTCTTCACTGATGTCGTAGGGACTCTTGGCAATAAGTAAACTCCATGAAACACGTACAAACTGTATTGGACAACACCAGCTGGAATATACCATTTTTTCACGAAAGAATTGTCTACTTAGCTATTAGCTGGTTTTTCTGTATGGAAAGGAACTAAATTGTCATTTTCTTATAATGCTTTCTCCATTTGTGTCTTTTCTCCTCGCCTCTGAATTAGCCTGTGTGCTGCAGACACGATACACACAGTGAATCTTATGGGTTATCCTGTAAACCTAAATTCGGAGAGGTAAGGTCCCTCTGTTCTTGCATTTGTACTTCATATAGTTCTATAGTTAATTCACTTACCTGTCAGCCTGTCATCAGGGCACAGAGAAGGAAGGTCCATGAGCCTTCTCTCTGCAGGTGCATTCTGCACATTTTTGGTCATCCAGGGAATAAACAAAGAATACTGGGAATTAAATTACGGTTGTACAAGTCTGAAGAAAGTTCCATATGCCCTCCATGTCCTTAAATTAGTAGACAGCAATAACTGCAGAGGCAATTGCTGAAGTTCTAATTGGTATTTCTTCTACCATCCGTCGAGGTAGACAAAGTACATTACTTTCCTGCTGCTGACACATAAAGGTCATTTGCAAGAGCCACTGACTCAAGAAGTATTTTCATCACTAATGGAAAGAACAAAGAGGCTGATACTTGAACGTATTTTTAATAGGTTTCCTCAGATTCCGTAGGCAGCTGCAATTTCATTATTTATTCTCAACTTCTGGATCTCCAATAGCATTTATAGAGGCAGATAAGGATTTTCAAAAACAAAGCTTAAAGCAGAGTGGATGCATTTGCAGATGCTGATTTCTCCAACAAAGTGCCATTTGAACTTTTCAGGCAAGTTTCAGGATTTGGTAATAACAAGACCCTGTAAAGAACAAAATACTAGTTAACGAGATCTGTGTTTCACTTCTCTGTCTTTGTATGGCACCCCATGGATCTAAATGTTTGATATATTATTAAACATATAAAGCTGACAGTAGTATTCAAGCTCAGTAATTATAAAATGCCCACTTATTTCTACACAGTTCTGAGTCTCTAGCAGGATAAACGCTTAAGAGAATGTTTCATCTTCAGCAGAACAGACAATTTAATTTCAGTCTTCTATGATATATTTTTCTAACCATGGAATACCAAAATGCTTTACAAAACAATCAAATAAAGAGCAAAGTGAATATATGGACAAACAGCAATTTGTATCATGCTCAGCAAAGCTAAATTGCTATTTCACTCCAAAAAGTGGATGAAATTCTTCTTGCTTAGTGTTTCAGTGAAAAGAGAAAATTCATGCATTTCACTTTTATTTGGTTGAATTCAAACTATTTGTTCTTATTACAGAACAGAATGGTCTGAATTTTTCGCACAGAGTTTGAAACTTAAAGATACAAGGAACAGAAATCAAAAGGCTAATAGCATGACAGCTGGCTGTATCACAATATAGTGCTAGAATTATTCACAGCAAGTGAAATATACAATAAATTAAGTAATAAAAAACCTGTACCGCATTCACTAGTAGGAAAAAAAAGACTACATTTATGAGGCATATTGTCCACCATTATTTACTGTCAGTTCTTTTTTCAGAGACTGGGAGTTTCCTGTGTAAGTTTTAATCCCTTTAAAGCATAACTGGATATTCACCTTCCAGGCAATGAGGTGCAAAGAGAAAGGAAAAGGGAAGGATGGTACTTGAAGCAGTACAAGTAGGAGTGCTGTTGACTGAGATACAAATATGGTCATGAATCCTCATGCTTAGAGAAGAGACTGGTAGCAAGAAAATACACTGGGAGGTGAAACCAACCTCAGATGTATTCTTGTAGGTACCGTAAGTTGGAGGGAAAAACCATAAACCCATGCAGATTTGCTAGACATGAATACGAACTTCAGAAGAACTGGTTGTTACATTTCTATGAATAATGTACAACAAACCATACCAGAAGAAAAAAGCCTGCAGATTATTTTGTTGGGCATGGCACTTACCATCCGGCAGTTCCCAGCTCTGCAAGTTGACCACTCGCAGATGGACGGCAGAGCGCAGTCTGTGGATCCTGTTATTGCCGTGGTGCGAAGGCTGCTGTGAAACAGCAAAAATTCACAAGCTATCTTAAAAACCAGGACTTTACGAATGAGCTGGTATGAAAATCTTTTACTAAAAAAATGTTATTATCAATGTGCCATCCTCAGGGGAAAAGGTACCATTTGGTAAATTAACAGAACAACCAAACTTGGCAGTCTTGCCACACAAAGAAGTTTACCAGTATTTTTTGCAACTCTCTTCAATCTGAAGGGACTCGCATCAGTTGAGAACCTAGTTCACAGTGAACTTTCAGGTTCAGGTGGCACCCAAAATACAGAACTTGGTTATTACTGAACTGTTATACTGATGTATCTGATGAAATGGATTTTTTTTGTAACCTTGGTTAATCAGTGACCTAAGTCAAACCCTACGTTAAAGTTATTGAATGCCATGTTGTTTTTCTTTGAAACCACACAAACCAGAACATATTTTATTTGATTGTGTTCTGAAATCTTAAACTAGCTCCTCTGATGGCCAAGCATGTGAAGCACACTGTAGGAAAAAAAAAAACCAAAAAACCGAAGGGAATATATTGCTGATTTGTATCTGTATTTCAAATATAGATTGCCACTCTCCTTTCAACTATAGATTACCACTCTCCCTTTGAAATACAGCACACATGTGAAATAAGAAACACTGCTAGCACTGTATTGCTTTATTTTGGTACTGACCTTAGTGTAACACCCCATATGCTAGAGCTGGAGTGTCATCTGCACTGTGGTGTTTTCATTGCTGTTCAGCAGCTGATGGGCAATTGTAGAGCAGTCTTAAAACTGCGATGGAAAAATGATCTAAGCTTCATATAAAACTTCAAATGCTGTCAGTCTTCTGTATCTGAGGCTCTCTGAATTTGTGGTGATGTGCATTGTTTGTCTAGAAATCATTGTGACACTTTTACAAAGGTTTACTGGAAATGAATAAATATAAATTGACCCAAGAGGTTAAAGATTAAAACTAATGGAAAATTATTAATAAAGTAATTTTTTTAAGGAGCTTCTATGTGCACAGCACTATTTGAAGGATCTCTTCATATAACGAGAATGTACTTTTAAAAACAGACAATAGGAAAAAGTTGGAGCTTTTGCAAGGAAACCTAGAAAACACAGAAACATGCAGTTTCATACTACTAACACTGTCAAGTAGAATTACTTATTCTGTTTGTCTCTATTTAAAATATTTTGAAAGCTGTTGCTGTTCACATGCAGGTATAAAACAGGATTTGATCTATTCTGGGACGAGAAAAAGCACCCTGCTCCTAGGACAGGTCTTATAAATTTATATAGCTTGCCTTCAAATTCCAAAATCGCAACTTGTGATTTTAGGTGCCCATCTAAAGTACCCAGAGATGGATGCTGAAAAGTCTCGTGTCTTTCACAAGCCCGCTCTGTTCTTCTGTAAAAGCACTACTCATTTTGACATCTTAAATCCTACCGAGTCAATAAAAAGCTATACATAACTGTCCAGTGCTATATCTATTTGCCACAACTTTCTCTCTTCTGGAAATGTTTCTCTCCTGTACAGATTTTTTAAGCTGTGCCAGCCTGATTTATGATTTTTATGATTTCTGCAAGTGCCTACAATGGCCTAAACTGTGGTGGCAACACCTGTTTCTTTTTCATGTTTCATCATACATGAATGCAAACTGTTGCTTAAGGCAAAACTGAACCCATATTGTTTCTTTGGATACTATTTGCTGTCAATATTGATAGTTTTCTAACAAATTGTCAGTGTCTGCAGGTTGAGTTTCCCTAACGGGCATCAACTAGACAGCATAGGAGAAGCAAAACAGCAATTTTAAGTTGTAGGAATAAAGTATGAGGTAAAATGTGGTCATGCCAGTGATATACTGAATGATAGTGCTGACAGGATATACCATTCCTGAACCACTCTTGGGGAAAAAAAGAGCATTTTATTTTTTTTTTTACACTACCAGCTGTGTTCGTTGTAATATGAGCTGCTCTGCAGGATAAATAACTATAAACCCAGTTTCACTACATTAATTTTTAAAATGTTTATTGTTCATTTTTGAAATGAAGTATAAGTCTTGGATTACATCTCAGCCTTTCCGTACTGGTATTCAGATCCTGGTATAAAGCTTTTATAGCATTACCATTGTATCTATTAATCAATGATGCATTTTTAAAAGCATTTAATACACTAATTCTTTATTTTTCGTCAAGACCTCCTTCAGTAATTTCCTGGAGCGATAATTGTGTAAGCACCTCAGCAATAACAGTAACACTAAATAGTAATTACTACTGCATAAGAGGTCAGATTAGCTGGTATTATTCCTTCTTGTTTCTGAGTTTTCTAAATATTTTATGTGTTTCAACTTCGCAATGTTTGAATTAATCTGTCTCCAGTATTCTGTATTGCATTCTGTGTGAAACTGTATTTTTCTTCCAGGAAGTTCAGTGAATTTTAAGTAGGTAGGAAATATTACAATGTTTTCATCTGTTAAATTAAGGTGCAGAGAAAAGTTTGTGCTTTTTTTTTAATTATTCAAATCCTGAAAATAAGATGAATCAGCATTTTTTAATAAATGGCTTTGAGATGAAAAGTCCTGAATTATTGAAGGCAAGTACTACTCAGGCTTTTGTGACCCTTCCTGACATCCCTACATTTATAAATGGAGCCGTCTCACCCTTGGCTTTTGTGGTGCCTCATAATAAATGTGGTTTCTAGTAGCAGCAAGTACAGAAGTTAGAAGAAGGGAACTTTCTGTTGTCTTATCAAAGAAACAAAACTGGTGGCAGATAAAATCTGCACAAATGCAAGCCCTCACCTTCAATAATTAAGCAGTAGGAAAAGTTTGAAAACAGCTCCAGAAAAAAACAGGATCCCTGTGGGGTTTCTACCTGCTTCTGCTTGTAATTTTGTTTATGAAACTTGTTTCCAGTATTATATAGAAGTGGCTTTTCAGCACAACCAGTACTGTAATTTTAAGTGAAACAGTCACTAAAATGTAGAAGACATACACATATTTAAAGCTGCTAGCCAATATGAAGGGAATTAAATGTCAATAGGAATTAAAATGGGTGCTAATTGGCAAACCTAGCAACAGAAAATATGTTACAAAAGCCAAGTAACTCATTTGTTATCACATGCTCCTTTATTGTTCATGCTAGCGTATTTAATTGCTGCCATTGATAAGTCAGTGTTGAAGAACTAAAAATCTAGTCACATCTCTTTATTTCTACTAATGTTCTTTATAAAGGAGGGACACAGTGTTAACTTGTTACTGCACAAAAGCTACTCCATCAAAGGACTTGCACTGGCCAAAAAAAGCTTTTCCAAAAAATTACAAAAAGTATAAAAAAATGAGGAAAATGAAGGAAGCTAAGAACTGAACTTTCTAACCTTTATCACCTCCTTTTCATAATTCCTCTTTTAGTTCCTGTGGATATAATGATGAAAAAAAAGCCTAGCAGGGGTTTCTTTTTTTGTTGTTTTTGGTTTTTGGTTTTTTTTAATACAGAAAGAAATCTCTTTGCTTCAAAATCAATACTTATCATTTCTGGATTCAAATGACTGGTTTCTTGCAGTGACTTGTATATTCTTAATCATGAGTCTAAATGTCTCACTGCCAAAAGTATCCCCATGATGGGCAGTGTGCACCTTGACAGGAGCTGCCTTTTAAGATTTGCGAATGACTGTGCACTTAAGAGAAAAGGTGTCCTCTTGCAGTTATTCTTCCTGATTAACAAAAGCACTGTCTATCAGGTAGAGACCTGAATCTGGCTTCTATGTCCTGTCCTGTTATTTCCCTAAACTATTAATTGCTTGCCATTATATTAACACGGGTTTGGGATTCAGCAGAGTCAGAGCACAGTGCCACTTTAATTGGATTTTTTGGTCTACGTCCTGTCAGCCAGGTTAGAACACAAGTGTATGTTCTTTTTTTTGAAATGCATGGCAGTGTACATACAGTATGACAGTCCCAAATTACTCCCTTTTAACTTATGACATTCTCATTAATTTTTTAGTGTATACATCCTGTGATATCACTGGGGAATGTGTTGTTGAGTATAATATCTCTTGTCTAACTTCTAAAAATGGATTCATTTAAGGCTTGTATTTTTTCCCCAAAATTTATAGAATTAATTAAAA
This sequence comes from Rhinoptilus africanus, assembly GCA_013400135.1. Taxonomy (NCBI): domain Eukaryota; kingdom Metazoa; phylum Chordata; class Aves; order Charadriiformes; family Glareolidae; genus Rhinoptilus; species Rhinoptilus africanus. The sequence continues at coordinate 292,277 of VXBO01011191.1, forward strand.
AATGAAGTTACTTTTTAATGTTCTAATTAAGTTCTTTGAATACTTAATTTTGTTTCAAAAAGTTGTATCCTGCTAAGGTTATTTCCTATTAAATTCTCTTGCGATTTCTGTTATCTGTGAAATAATTCTTTCCATGTTGTTAAGGAAAGCACAGAAGATGCATGGTGTTCGGCTAATATGCACGGGTGTGCCTTTCTTACCTTCAAAGAAAGGTGTTAATTTACAGAAAGTGCAGACATGCTCTGGTGTCATCCGAAACACTTTGCACTAAACTGCTGCTGCTTCTGTAGAAGCGCAGGAAGTAGTCGAAATAGAAGCAAAAAAGTTGCATTTTATACAACTGTGGAAAAGATGTTACGTGAACCCTAGAACAGCACTGGTGCTCAGTGCCTTGCAGGCAACAAAGGAAAGCCATCAAAATATTCAGACAAGTATTGACAACTGGCTGCGTAATCGGACCGTTCCCTCTGTGCGCTCTAAGTAAGAAGTTATCACATACTGTTTCCTGACAGAACTGTGTGATTCACCCCGTACACACGATGCCACCTGCTGAACTGCTTATTGTTTTTCATGGATAGCTAGGAGGAGCAGGGGGACTGGAGCTCTTTAATTTGATTTTTTTTTTCTCTCAGATGTGTAGTAGGATGTGTGTATGCATATTTACATATACATGCATACCTAATACATAACCAGCTGAAATACCCATCATTACTGCAAGGGTCCAGTGTTCCTTGTTGAAAGCAAACCATAAATCAAATAATTTTGTCTTTCTGGATGATGCTGTTTACAGCATAGCATCCTGCATATTTTTAGCCCACCTGCCCTCAGAAGCATGTGACTGAGGTTTCTTTTCTCCCTGGCATTTTTGCCAGTGCGAATGCAGTTCTGAATGACTTGTTTGTTAGTGGTTGTGAATGAGGTGCTGAAAGAGAAAGGGAATGTGAAAGTCAAAAAGCTAAAATAAAAAAAATCAGAAACAACAGAAAACTTGACTCTGCTATCAGCAGTCAGCAAACACCCTTATTGAACATAATCATGCTCCTGAAAACCTTTTTTGGTATAGTTCATAGGTCACAAGATAATTACTGAGAAAATGTAGTAAAAAAAAAACATTTACCTTTTTTTACTTATCTGTTTGTGGATTACACTTACGCCAGTGCTTTACACTTAAAAGAGATAAAAGATTGTTGTGTTAAAATGTCATGGTGCATTTGCCAGAACAATACAGCAATAGCAAAATGTTGGTGGGAAGCATGTCTAGGGCAACGCATCGTGTCCTCTTGCAGCAGGGTAGAATGCCAGGCACCCTTCATTAACCTATTTACTCTTTGGCACTTTGCTGTAATGTAGACCTCAGAAATAGGCAACACTGTAGTCCTTGTAACAGTTCGTCAGACAGTGAAATAATTTCTTTTGATCTGCTCTCTTTCCTGTGTGCATCTACTATAGCCTTTTTCTGTGTCTCTCTAATCTTTCTACTGGAGTTTTTTTTTCAGAAAATAAATAGTACTTCTCCCTCCCAAGGTAATAGCTTTGGAGAGAATAGTCAAAATTATTCTCTGATCTGGCATTATGCAATTCAAATACATAGTTAGACCATTAAAGACCTACAGCTAATGAGACAGTCTTGTTACTTTCTTTTCATGAGATCTAAGGTCAGCTCACTCAAGGGACTCTTTCTGCTGCACGCTCAAGAGCGAAGGTTTTGTAGTACTCTGTCTCCTGTAGCACAGTCCACTAAATAGCAGCATCTGTTAGCATTTTGAGCTGACCCTACAGGCTCCCTACCGCTATTTCCTTGTACCTGTCTCCAGACGCCGCGACATTCTGTGCCACCCCAGCCCCTCCAACTGTACTGCCTTCTGCGCGCCATCTCAGCCCATGACCACGTCTCCAGCAACTTGTAGTATCTTTTGTCCTTCAGCTTTCATTTTGTTGCACCTAGACCCATGCTTTCATCGTTTACATATTTTTCACGTACGTCACCCTAGGAATCTGCCTTCAAATACTCATTTCCCTCCTACTGTGCACTCCCAGTTCCACTCCTGTCCTCTTCTGCCCCGTGTCGGCCGGCGGGTGTGCAAGCCCTGACTCTCACCCGGGTGCCAGGCAAGCGATGGCTCGGATGGGGCTCTGCCAGCCTAGAGACACTGGCTTTAGTGAGGGGAGAGCACAACTTAGGCCAGTTTATCAGAGGACAGCAAGTCGCTGTGCATCCCTTCTGCCATGGTAACCCACCCCAGTGCTGGCTGCTGCGCTTTGTGGTAAGTGCTAAGTTGCCAGTTGGACTTACTGGGTAAGAGAGAGTGGCCAGATGGTTAATGAGACGCAGACGAGGAGTGGTAGACCCTGTACCTACCAGTGGTAGGAAGGAGTGGTGGTGACAGCCTGTTCACAGTGCCTTGCACCATCAGTGGCTCCAACAGGCAGGTCTGCTGGGGCCGGGAGGCATGCCGAACTGCACTGCTCCTCCCTGCAGGAGGAAGCATCGCATGAGCTGTGACTGAACGGGTACCAGTCCGCTGGACTGCTGCTCCTGGCTCTTGTCATTGGCCTGGGGGATGACCTTGTCTAAATCCCTTAATCTGCATATACCTTGCCTTCCCGCTCCGTGAAATCTGGGTAATGCTATCAAATTGCCTGGAAAGCGCTCTAAGATCTAGTCATAAGTAGACAATATAAGAGTTAGGTCTTACTACTTCATCATTAATTTGCTTTCCTGTCAGTCCTTACATTTAAGTTCAGGGCTCACTTTCTTCTCTGTTACTTTGAAGTTTATTGCTTTACTGGTGTCTCGCATTTGCGTGGCTATAACTTTGGATGTCAGTGCATACCCAGTATCTAAGTATAAATACATGCTTACTGACCTTACTTTTTAGAATATGCTTTCTTCAAGTAGTTGTTGCCTGCCTAAGGAATTTTTGTAAATTCTTTAGTTATTCAAGTTGCTCATTTTTCACAATGAAATAGAGCAGGGAACACAGAAATATTATGTCCTTGAGTGTCTGCTTGGATTTTAAAATATGCCTGCATTTTGTTTTTGTCTGAACTCTGTCCTGGAAGGTGATGAACAATCCTGTCCTGATGGTTTCAAATGAACTGTTCACGTATTTAAGTGTTAATGAGATAAATATGTGCTTTGTTGGATTGGCTTCTGCCGGACAAAGCCCATTAAAATTTAGATCTTTTGCTACACTGAGATGAAATTCATTTCGTACTGAAGATAATGACTGAAGTCACTGGGGGCAATACTTAAACACTTGCAAAATGATACATTTAACTTGTATCTATCCAACCTTTTGTAATATATATGATATTGTGTCAGGGTTTTGGGTTTTTTTTTTTTCTTTGGAGGGGCTGTTATCAGCCACAATTACCAAAGAACACCTCTAGGAATTTTTTTCCATAAACTGATATGAATCTAGACACCAACCTTATATGCCTAATTTTATCCTAAAACTACTTTTTACTTCTCATGGAAAAATAGAGGTCTATAACACAAATGCTGACACATCTTTAACTATAGTGTTGCTACTAGGTGCTGCTATAATACAGTACATATTTCTTTGTGAAAGAACTGAAAGCTGCAATAATAAAGCTTAACTTTATAGTATCGAAATTCGCTGTGTTTGTACCTCCAGGGAGAAAAACAATTAGAGAAAGACAATCTACCTAAATAGGCTGGGAAACTGAATTGCTCTGTCTATGCTTCATTACCCTCCCTTTTTCTCATCTCACACTTTCCACAAATAGCATGATTATGTTTACCTGACATCTTCATGCTTCCCTGCTGAGCAGGCTGAGGAAGCCTAGCAGCTGAGATCAGCAGCACTTTCTATGGGGAGCGACTTGTATTTTTTATTTAAAGGATCCAATTCTTAAGCCATTTCAGCGAGGAGCTGCAGAGTGTCCCTGAACTCAGGTAGGGAGCAGAATACATGAAATGCCAGTGGGCATTTCTGAAAAATGGCCCTTGGCAATAACAAGTACTAGCTTGGCTGACATTATGACAACACATACTTAGTTGCTTGATAAAAAGGCATGGTCTGAGATACTAACCATAAACTTGGTGACCTTCATAACTGGTAGAAAGCCTGATTTTTTTTATTTCTGGGATCCGCCTCTGAGAGCTTCTTTTCAGAAGCTATTTGCCCCAAAACAATAGCCTCTAAGAGTGGCACTGAAACAAAATGCCCTTTAACAGATAAAAACCTTAATACAAAGGAAAAATATCTGGAATGAGGCATGCAGTGATAGTTACCAAGTGGCTTTTCCATGACTCCCTTGGAGAACTGAATCATAAATCTGGAACAGCAAAAAGACTTGAGAAATATACAGGCTGCCCTTACAAGGAACAGATATTTTATTTTTCAGACTTCTCAGGTAATGGAGAAGAATTCAGCACTTTCTTGTTCTGAGCTGCTACGCTATAAATCTGAATAACTAAACTGCAGCTAATTGGACACAATTCCTCAAATTAGAAACCAATATTACATGTGAGAATTAATGATATTTCATTATACATTACTGTCTACATTAATAAACTATGACTGTATTAGTCTTAGCAGCAGCATACGAGACTCTTTTTCCTGTAGCCCCTGGGATCTTGCTCTAAATCTGGTTTTAATCTAATGCTGTATCAGCTGCAGAATAACTGAACTTGAATTCATTTGAATGTTAGTTTGAAGCACTCAACAGTCCTCAGTCAAAACACTGTCATGAAATATGTAGGTACCCGTGTATCTCTGTGTAAACTCAGAGACTGCATAATATAGACTTAATATCAGTAGCCTAAAACTCTGCTATTACATTTATTTTCCTAACATTTGGAAGGATGTTGGCTGGAAAGAGGATTTGGCATTTCTGCTTTTCTGCCTTTGCATCTTACAATGAATATGGCCTGAGCCTGCTCTTCAGGTGTCAAAAGCTTCTTCTGGTCTCAGAGTCCCAAATAACTGGAATTTAATCTTTGTTACACATTTTACAAAATGTCATCAAATGGAGAGCTTGGAATTAATAGGCACCCCGGCTTTTCTGCCCTTTACTTGTACTTTCTCTTGCTTGTTACAGTGAAAAGCACTTCACTGATACAATGACTGGGCTGCTGTCCTGAACTTTCCTTAAAACATGCACTATGTTAAATTGAAATCTGAAGGTTTGTTTTTTTTTTTTAAATGAGCAGCAGTGTCATGGATCCCGCCTTCACATTACTGAAAAACTTAAGCCAGGCAAGTTGAGATCAGCCTGAATGAAGGCAGGATTCCCTTTCTGACTGCCTCTGAACTTCTGCTCCATCATCTCAAAGCAAAAACCTCCCGCAAAGTTACAATAAGTTGCTGATATTACTGGCCAACAAACCTGGGTCTGTTAGCAGTCCTGCGTTAATCATTTTAGGTGTCACATTATTATTGGAAAAGTGGGCATAGACAGGCGGATACCTCACAAATTCATACCTCAAAGGACCCTGGAATTCATGTTCATTATTTGTTTTAGGATAAACGCTGCAGGACCTAGCCAGCAATCATGGCCTCCTTTGACCTGAGACAATAATAATGTCAGCATGGTTCCCACCCCCAAAAACTCATAGCATAAGGAAAGATGTCTCAGCAGACCTGGGAATATCAGCAAGATAGTCACGATTCATTTGATGTGCAATGACCAAAGCCAGGCTATTGACCCCCTGCCTGTGTTACAGCAAGGAAGTGAAGGGTAGCTATGGCAATACAATAAACTAATGTCACACGACTTGATCTCATTCGGTAAGAATACTTGGAAGCCTACATATTTTATAGTATGCTGATCTAGGCTTAGGTCTTTCAATCACTAATTCAAGTAAGGATTTAACAGAAAAGAGGTTTATTGCATTTTACATTTTAATGCAGTTGTATGAATGTGTAACTTATACAAATAGTGTCTAATACATTTGTATAAGCAATACAAAACAACGTAAGGGACCAGACTGTCAGCTGTGATTTGTGTGTCTGTGGCTTCTCTGTTATCAGCGCTGCTCAAAACAATAATAGCCAGTTGTGGTTTCAAGAGGGTTTTATGCCAGCTAACCTAGCATTACCTGGAACGCAATGACTCTGGACTTATGCTGTGCCCCCTGTCCACATATTTTGCCTCCTAGTGCCAAGAAAGTATTGATAGGAGCCAGCACTGTCATTCACAGATTACCTTAGATCTTGGAAACAAGCCACTTATATGATCTTGTTAGCCTTTCCTCTGCTTTGTTTCCAGTGCAGCACTCGTTTGCCAATGTGGAGTGTGGCCTTACATTTTTTTTGTTGTCTGGTGGGCATTCTTTCAAAAGTTATCACATTTCTATCGTGGAATGTGACAGCATTGAATTTATTGAAACTTATTATCCAATGAAAATGAAAGTTTAGAAATGCTCTTGAGTCAAATACAGACCGTAGACATTTTGTTCGTAAATGGAGTTAACTTGTAAGTGAGACCTAACAAATCTGGATCTCTTGACTGGATGACATGAAGTCATCAGCTGAGGATCTAGACGTTAAAGTGGGAGAGCCACCACTATGCAGAGGTGCGACCTGAAACAATGACCTGAAGAACTAGAAACCACCTGGCTGCCTCGGTGGGGTGCTTTGCTGACCCAGTTAGTCCTGGCAGAAGGCAGCACTGGTGTAACTTCACTGCTTTTACAAACCAAGCTAACACGTCTGTGTGAAGTGCTCTGCCAATTGGCTATATCAGGTCATCCAGAACTAGCTTGAAGATTTGTGCACAGTGCTAGGCTTACCTGGAGAGTCCTTCCCGAAGGATGCGCTGAACGTTTCTTGGTTTTCTGTCACTATTAAAAAGAAATGAGAGGGTAAAAAAAAAAAAAAAAAAAAAAA
>VXBO01011191.1:299143-421838 GCA_013400135.1 Rhinoptilus africanus
AAAAAAAAAAAGGATGAGCACCTTGCCAACCCTGTTGCTTGAGAAATAGCAATAAACAAGTCCATTATTAATAACCCAATAAAAAACTTTTCTGCACTAAATATATTGGGTCATCTTTGTGATGGGTGTCAGTCTGCCAGGTTCCACTGATTAGAGTAAAAGTGTAGTGTTTTACACCTGTGTTGACTCGGCACGCTTGCCCTTATAAGTAGCCTGTGATAAAATAGACAAATAAATAAAATAAAAGCACAAATCCTGTACTATATAGATATTGCTTAAATAATTCATTATAGCTGCAGGGATAGAAGTAAATACAAAGAAAAATGCTTGCCTTTTGAAATACTAGCTAGAGCAAAGTCTTTTATTTTTTTTTTCAGGCTGCGGTAGCTCATATTTTCATGCTACATACTCTTCAAGAACTTATAAAAGTGCACAACTCTTTAGGGTCTCGCTTATTTATGTGGTGAAGCTGACATAGTCCCATAGATATAAACACTGTTCACATCTCCTAGCACTGAAACAAATGTGGCCATGCGGCATATAAAACTGCAGTTCATTTATTAAGTCAGAGAACAGCTCTGTGCTATTAAACCCCCGTCTGGCTTCTTAATGATGGCTCGCTGTTGTCAAGTTGCTCAGCTTTCTTCTGCGCTGTGATAGAACTGCACTTCAGCTGCATCGCGAATGTGGCCCTTGCACCTGAATTATGCAGGATCCAATAGATGGCTGTTAAGCACCATGTAGACTTAATGCTAAATAGTTTATCGAATAGTAAAATAGAGAGGGGCTTCAAACATGAAAATTACCAGGATGCTTTTGTGCTCACCCCCTTTTCGGAGACAAATAGCTCATCTAAGTAGAAACTCGTCGTGTGTATAGTGCTGCCACTTTCATGAGGTAGGAAAAGTCATCTATTAAGAAAGAAAAATGTTAATTTGTGGCCTGGTGAAAACAAAGGAAAAGATTTGTATAATACGACTTCAAAATTTGAGGGTTTGAGGTGGGGGTTTTTTGCATTCTTTCCATGTCTGAAATGTTGGTTAATTTATTTGTGGTGGTTGGTTTTTTTTCACAAAATACCTATTTTCATGTTGAAATCTATAGTACTTTATCTATTCTCACTGTAAAACTCAGAAACAAAAACCAAATCACTCCAAGATCCTACCCTGACCAAGCCTGATTGGTTCTAGCATGTGACAGAAAAAAAAAAATAGAAAAAAAAAAGAGAGCAGCTTTTATTGATGACATCCTCTCATTATTTTTCGAGGTATTTAGAAGATCTCTGCTTAACTTTATGTATCTCATTGATTACTTCCCAGTTCTATAGGAGTTAGCATAGCCATCGTCAGACTGTATCAAAGTCATTAAAAGTAAACCCACAGTAGGCTTTTTAGTGATACTTAACAAGTGACTTCAAAACCATATGCATCTTCAGACCTGGGCAAGTAACTTGGGACACTGCTGTTTGACCAACAGCCTTTTTTCTGCCTTATGTGGAGGGGAAGGAATTTGGATGCTGCAAGCACTAGCAGATGAATAGATCCTGCCTCACCCTTTCAAGCAGCTACAGAAATGATGGGATAAAAGAAACCTTCGTCTTTCCAGTAAATGGGTGAGAAGATGCTTTGTGTCAGTGGCATCACACATTACCGCAAACGAAGTTCAGGGCAAGATGTTGGCATTTCTTTGTATTTGTTTGTGACTGTATTTTCCACTAGCAATTCTTGTATAGGTAAGTGCTTTTTAGGAAATAAAAGGTTTAAAATGGAATTCTCTGTAAGTAATAAGTTAGCTTTAAAGGTAGTGTGCAAAGCAATATAAGTGTGACCCTCTTACAAGTGCAGGCCTTTGTTCAGTTAGGCTTTTTTGATACTTATGTGCAGAATAGCAGTGTGTAAAGAAGTCTGAACTGGTATAATTTTCATATCAAAGCATAAGCAAGTGGATGTGAAAACATGTACTTTAAGAGCTGCCATATTGGTTTAGACCAGCATCTTATCTCTAAAAGTGTCAGAAGTAGATGCTTAGAGAAATGATTTAATGGCACAAGGAGGTAATGGAGCTTCCCTTGTTGGGTCTTTCAACAAAGGGAGATTTACTGAGCTCATGAGGCAGAGGCTGGATTCAGAAGACCATGTTTAAAGTCCACTAATCTATGTTTAATAAGCACTAGTCTATCTTGTCATCCCTGCATTTCTCTCATGGCTTTTTGGCCACCAAAATATTCTGTGGCAGTGGAGTCCACAGTTTAATTATGGACTGTATAAGAAAACGTTGGTTTGAGTTAATTTGAATGCCCTCTTCCTGTAACATTACGAATAAGCGGAAGACTTTCTCCATCTATCGTTTACAAATGTACAGACTTCTGTCTTATTAGTCATCCTGGTCCTGGTTGAAAAGTTTTAGTCTGTCTCCTTTTAGGTGGAGGTGGATGAATACCTCTGATCATCTCCATGGTCTTTCTTGTGCCTTGTCTGACTAAATAAGTTAAAATATGCAAATCAAGCAAGGCAGGGGTACCAGCAGAGCATGCTGGTCTGTACTCTGCCTGATCTCCAAGGTGAGCAAAACCCAAGCAACCAGCGTGCTGAGCTGGGGCGAGCTAGGCTGCTGAGCCTTAGAGTCTTGCTAGCATCATCACGCAACCTTTGGATTTGGGGTGTGTTGTCCTGACTGGGTGGATATGGGCAGAACTGCTCTCGCCTTCGGAGCTGCCTGCAGTACCCTTTGTCGCTGTGGTTTAAATGTAGTGAGATAAAAGTTCTTAAGCTCAGAAAACTCTTAGACCCATGAACCAGTACTATTGAGTCTGATAGAAAAGTATTCCAAGCACCTTCTCTTTGTCTCCCTCGGTTTCTTTCTTTACTGCTGTAAAGGCAATACACTTAAATAATGGATGTGAAATCCCAGACGTGTTTAAATCAAAGGAGAAGAATTCCACTGACTTGACTTTGTCTGGGATTTACCTGAGGATATTTATTAACTTATTCCATATTCCCATTTATAAGATTTGCTGTAGAAGAATATCCCTATGCTGCCCAACAGGGTCACAGTAGCTGTAAGATGGATGTTTTTCCAACACCAAAGGCATGTTACCTGTAAGTAATTACAGAAAATTTGCATCTTGTTCTGTATCTGCCCTTTTCTCTTCCAGTAGTGCTGCTGCCAACACCTTTCTTCATTTTTGTTTCGCTGCCTTGGTCTCTAATAGAATTTCACAAAAGCAGCTGGGAAAGAGAGCAAAGTGCCTCCATTCAGCTGGCCCAGTAGCCACTGGAGGAACTAAGATTTGGCTGTAGGAAGCCTCTGTTCTTCACTGTAACCATGGTTCCGCTTTAAAATGGTGTAACACCCACAGCACAGAAGACATTTTCTTCCTGCCAGGTGGCGATGATATTTCCATGTGCATAACATTCAGTGGAAGTCTTCCAGTCCCCAGAGAAGGAGAGCAAAGGCATGGCAAGAAAACAAAGATGAACAGATGGCTCAAGGATAAATGCTGTGAGGAAGGTCTGAGGAAGTCTGACCATCGGGAAGCATTCATGGAACAAGAGTTCCTCTGGACTGATGAACGCTGGAGTAGCTGGGCTAGTAGCCTTCTGGTGTTGAGCTGAGCATGGCTAATAAAAGTTCTTAAATATACAGAGCTGGCAAAATAAGAAGGATATAACAAAGGGTGAAAGTATACTGGAGAGTAGAAGGTTGAGTATGAGGGAAAAAACAGTAGTTCTTGTGAGTCACAGTGAGACAGAAACAGTGAAGGAAAACTGAAAGAAGTTTCCTTACTGTGTTTTAGAAACAAACAACATTTTTTTTGTAGTGGTGCAAGAAGAATGGGCAAGAAGGTGGAAGAAACATAATTGCTGGTGGAAGATGGAAAATTGACTGTCATGGGGTAACAGAAACATGGGTTCATAGTATAGGTACTGGGGGATACAATTTATTAAAGAGAAAAATAAAGATAGAGATACTGGTGTATATTAATACAGGAATAGATTGTTAGCAATACCACCCACCTGGGTCAAAATCACTTGCAGCAGGAAGGAGATGAGGCCCTTAGGGAAGTTTAACTAACAATTACAGAGACATAAACAATGTAGGTGACAAAACCAAATCAGCTGAAGTTAGAGTGACTTTGAGAAGGGCTGACATTTCCTAAAGTCTGGAAAGTCTGTTCCAAACAAAGAAGCTCTTGTCTTCGTGATAATCTGTAGAGATATTACATGAGAGCAGAAAGCTTACAAAAAGCATATAAATAGAAAAGAAAGCTATTGCTTGTTGAAGTGCACAGATCCAATAAGACCTGCTCAAGGTTTAACTTGTGCAGGAAATTAAAACAGGCAGTAAAAAGCATCTATGTGGAAAAGAAGGGATAATGACTAGAGGTAAAAGTTTGGTATGACTCCAAAGCTAATTGCCTAGGATATCTAATATGATTAATGACAATGTTTTAGTGCATGAATGCAGGGACAGGTTAGGAAATTAACACTACCCAGTGAAAAGCAGAACTGCAAGAGCTAACACCATTCAGTTCATGGGAAACCTACATAATCCTCCTTGTAGGACTGGGAGTGAAGCGGTACATCAAATCACAAATACCATCCCCTTTCTTCCCAGCCTTCCTCTTTGGATGTGGTTGCATGTAACACTGTGCCACTGGGGCTTTCGCTGGAGTTTTCTTTCGTCAGCTGATCTCTTTTCCTTTAATTGGAGAGAAGCAAGGCCTGTGGGTTATGTAAAATGCCTTTCTTCTTAAGACCTCATGGATTACACCTCAAGAGAATCTACATGAAAAATAACCTTCCAGAAGTTTTCCTTGAAAACATATCTGATTTTGAATCACAATCTAACAGTAAGGTTCGCAGAATTTGACAGAAAGCTTATAAACACAATGCCTGTTTCAATATAATTTTGTCCTTAGAGTTATCATTTTAACCTAGATTCAGAGTTCTACAGCTTTTATCCTTACCCTCTCAGTCTCAGCAATATCCTGATCAATCGAAGCAAGCCTGACTTATTTAAATCTCTGCTGTTGCCTTTCTGTGAGCTCTGTAATGATATGCTGTGGTCTGCTGCTCTCGGATGACTGCAGTCATACCCATAGCAAAACACTTCCTTACCAAAAGTATCCCTTTCTGCAGAGTTAACAAGACCACCCTCAGGCCAGCATAGTGGCAGAAGTACTATGTTATGAGAGTTGCTCATTCAGGCTGAAATTTACTCCTTTTTAAAAGGCGAGCTCAAGCCTCCGGGCTTGTGTAGCCTATGTGCAATCTGTTAGTTTGGGGCCGACCCTCTGGAATATTTTCCTCTCTGTTTTGCAAGCGGTGACTATCTATTTTTTCTGCATATGTACTGCACATTGCATAAACATTTCCTGGGGCCGGTTGCTGGTACTAGAATATGAAGTATAATAATATTGCAGGTCTTCATGCGTGGTGGATCTTCTCAGTCTTAGGGGAAGGGGTCAGCATTTGATGTTCTGATGAAAGAACAGGTATTTGGCAAAAAAGACCTCTGAGACTCTAAAGACGTGAGTCTGAAGAATGAAGGTGCCAACTTTGCTTGTGCTGATAAGGTAGTGACATAGTCAGGTCGTTTTCTGGAGTAAGATAGATTGGTGTCTCTCATGGTAATGCATACATGTTCCTGGATTTACTTTAGTAAACGTGTACTTGCAGTGTATCAGCTTCCTCATGCTCAGGTGCATTCTTGTAAGTGTTTGTCAAAATGCTTTCATTTGGTGGTTGAATTTGAAGTGATGCAACAGTTTTTACAAGGTATGGTGTCTTTTCCATAGTAAGTAACAAAAAAGTTCACTAGTGGTTTAAGTCACTTAACAGAAAATAACTGCGCATGTGGTAGTTGTAAAAAAATAGCCTGGTATGCTTGGCTGCCACCATGAAACTGAGCTGTCAGGTTCTTCTGCAGCCTCTACCTCTTCTTCTCAGACGACAGCGTGCAAGCGTGTGCGCACTTGCCTGCATGTGAGAGGGAGAAAGACAGAGATATTTCCTATGTATTTTGACTGTGATTCATTGTCCTGTCACCAAATAACGTAGACCAGAAAAAATTTAGTCAGAGTTTTTCTCACCAGCTAGAAGGCAAAATATGAAATGTTATTTTTAATTTCTTAATCTGAAAGCAATTCTCACTCTGGACCCTACAGATTGTGCACATTTCCACACATTCAACTGCATCTCTCGCTGATCTGTGTTCAAAATTGTGTTTTGTAGAAATGATGTAGAAAAGAAGTGCCCAAGAACGAAGCTGGGTCAGGAGCCGCCACATCCATGGAGGGAGGGAATCAAGCAGGCAAATTTATGACAGTTTGACATTTCAGATAATAGAGGTCAGTCTTTCAAGTTGTAGTCCCCCTGAGATGAGTGAATTTCTGCCGGAGAATTTAGGAAGAGCTGGTACCATTAAATTGTCCCTTTGCTGCAAGTGAAGCATGTGGTGATAGGCTGGAAGAAAAGAACTGTTTTAATTATTGCGAGGCAAATTCTGCTCCCTTTCTGATGGGGATGAATGATCCCACTCATTTCAGTGGTCATACCTGCAGCTGGAAGAAGAACAGGATTTGAATTTCTAGAATGAAGTGCTATGTTGTGAATGAATGGGAATGAGATGTATTAATGCATCAATATGCAAAACTTCTCTTTCTTGTGCTTTCGCAGCTAAGAGCTTGAAGGGCTGTTTACTGTGAATACTGTTTATGATATCTGAGGCCAAATAAGTTTTGCCCACTTATTAACTTTTTTTGTGTGCTTTTTCAAATGAAGATTCAGTACTGCTTAGTCTTTAGAAGTAATGATGAGCCCTGTCGCCCTAAGTTGTTGCATCTTTGTGCCTCAGGTACTTCTCCTACCAGTTGCAGGAGCTGGTGATACGCAGTGCGATAACAGTATTGGGGCATGGTTTAGAGAGTAGTATTTACTAACTGTTTTGAAGCTGGGACTTGGGAAATGCTCTGGAAGAGCAAATTAATTATTATTTGTGTAGTCATTTTCATTAAATGTTATGAGAACCTTTTTGTAACTTTTTGACAATATCAAATTTAATAAACTACATTGGCCTTTTTTCAGAACGGAGGATAAAGCCCCCAAACAAACTAATGGCAGATCTCAAATTAGAAATATGGCTTTATTTGTTTGTTTGTTTGTTTTTAATTAAAAGTAGATTTCTTTTATTTCAGTTTGTTCATGGGACTTCTTCCACTAGAAGGATCCTAATTAAAACATCAAGAGCTGCTCAACATACCGCTGTTTAAGTGAACTGCCATATTTCTTACATATCTGGTTTTGAATTTGCAGTGGAGAAAGCAAAGAATTAGAAATCTAATTTCTGTAGAAAAAGAGGAGGAAATTAACTCTATATTCACTTTACCTTTTTGACCTCTGGACTGAAATCTTTGTTCCATAGAGATTTAAGAAATAACAACATAAGAACTTGACTGCCATATGACCCAGTGGTAACTGGCTATAAAGAAGCAAGAATCCAAGAAGGGGAAAAAAAGAGAAGTGTAATAAGAGCATTTGCTATTTGCATTAAGATGAACCATAGTATTATCTACAATAGGTTTTCCTGAAAAATGTGAGCTGATTGAGTCCCTTGGTCTTTGAATTTCTATAGACACTGTTCAGAAAATTTAAACAGGTTAGGATTAAGTCTGGAGGAAATTATCAATCTCTTTTCTAATTGAAGACAAAACTTTTAATAAGTCTTGTAAGCTTTTCTTTCTTAAAATGAAACTACCATATACAAACTTCTATTTAATATGCCACTTCCTTGATGTTTCCTTATGAGAAGCAGTCTTGTGGTTAGGTAGATTATATGCCTGGGAGCCAAGTAGGTGCCAGTAGCTAAAATATGTTCTTGCAAGCTAAAAGGGAGAGACTCTACTCTTGAGTAATTTCTTCTGGGAAGAAGTGATATATGAAAATAAAAAGCATATTTGTAAAGTAAATATACAATAGTTACTTTGTATATGTAGTTTTATACATTGTATATAGCTTACAGCAACTTATTCTTAAATACTTGAAGGAGAAACAAAAGAGACTGAACATCTTTGCAGACATGATGGCTGTACTAGGGAAAAAGGATACTGAGTGTTCTTTCTTGCTGAACTGTGATTGAATCCTTAGGATCAGATAGCCAAATTTCACAATTCCAAATCTTTAGAAACTCTGTGTTACTCGGGGCAAAATTGATGCCTACCAAGAGGTGGATTTCCCTCCAAACTGGGAGGAAAACTATAGAGTTGCTCTCTGAACCCCCAAATCGCGCACGTACTTTTATTTTGTTAAAGGTTAGTTTGTTAGGTTATGACTTACTTGTATGTCCTCTTTTTACTTGGGTGATCTTTCTGTAAGAATTATTTTACCTCTCCTTTTGGACTTGCAAAAAGGGAGAGAGGAATTGTGATGTTCAGGTGATGAGTTTGAAGAGCTGGGGAAAGAAGAGCATTCGTTTCAATGAGCTCCCTTCTTTCCTTGCCACCCCTCCTACAGTGCCAACATCCCAGGTGTGAGTCCTTGTGCAGCAGCCTTCTCGTCTGGCCCTTGCAGCCAGGATGACTCCTGCAGAACATGGTTTCTGGGAGCAATGTACACCATGAACAATACTCCTGACAGAATTTCATTCGGTTGTTTTATTGCATCATCATTGTCTTCAGGGCAAATGAAAACTTGCAGGAGTTCTCAGCATTTGCTGTAGGAAAGACCTAAGGGTAGAAGGAGTAAAGCCAGGAATTAGGGCAACTAGGATTTTTGTGTTTTGTAAAGACCTTCAGATGAAATATCATATCACATTACTGCGTTAATGACTACGTGTGTCAGGAATATCCTATGAGACTGACTTCAGCAAAATTATAAACTCTTCAGAAGCAGGAAAGTGTTGAAAAATTAGGAAATTACTTAGGATGAGAAAGAGCAAAGATTAAAAGACCATAATGTTTATTATGGAGAGCTGCGTGATTACAAAGCAGAGCTACAAAACTCCCTTTAGAATAGCTGCTATCTATGAGTTACTAAGGTCTATCTGTCTGTCTAACATTCATTGGTTTTTGTCCGCTTCAATGTGGAGTTGAAGTTTGTTTTTCTTATTGTACTCTCAGAGCAATTATTTATTGAAGGTGCACTTTGCTATAAATATTGTTCCTGTAACTTTACTGCTTTTAAAGGCATGTTTTAATGATGGACAGTCAGAATCACAGTGCTGGACTCCCTTTCTTTTGCACTTCTTGAGAATTTTTATTCTTGTTGCTTGTCTCTGCCAGATTTTCTCTGGAATTGATATCCGTACTTTTAAAAAGTTTATTAGCAGAATACTCTCATATACTACAGGCATGCTTTCATTTTGTTGCATAGATACTCCTTCACTTACCTTTTACTTTTTAAAATGGGACATAGAACTCTTTGTGTACTTACTCTGAAATAAGATTTCAAAGGGAAAAAAGAAAAAAGTTGTTATATATCTCTTTACTTTGATTTGTTACAGTGGAACTACAAACAAAAAGAGTGAAAGAATAAGTGTAACTTTGTATGAGAATGCTGTTAAATCTCAGAAAAACATTGATATATCATCAGTGTATTTGTACAGAAGGGAATTGAATTAATCTGACATAAAATGCTTTTGCTCAAAGAATTCAATACTCTTGAGGTCAAAAGTCTAAAATTCAGACACGATCCACAGCCCAGCTGAATTTTCCTGTTAGAACTGGCTGGAACAGGCTCAATCAGGGATTTTTTTCTTGTAATTGATTTCTGTCTTTTTCAGCCAAAAAAGGAACTCAATTGTTTTTGTAAATAAATATTACCTTATTGATTTGAGTCTGTAAACTGTGTCTGCAGGAAACTGATATTGTAGAAATCTGTATGACTAAACTGGGGACTGGAGGTGAGAGCTACTCTGTAGTTCAAAATGCCCAGGCCCTGATGCCATACTTTGCAACATCACAGGCTGGTGATTAACATCTCCTGCACTGTGATAATACTGGTTGCACTAACAAGTTCCTTTATTCATTAAATGTTTTTATTTATTTTCTTTAACCCAAGCCTGAACATGAAAATAGCCTGAATTCTCATGTAGTTCTATAATCTTACTTGGTGCAGTCAAGTTTTTCCAGGGAACCGCACATCTCCCTGCTGTCCTGGCTCTCTGTTGACATATTGCTGCCACTTACGCTTGTTATTTAATATTTGGACTTAGTACACATAAGCTACATCTACTTTAGCAAATACTGCAGGCCGTATGAACAAATTTGTATAGCAAGAAAGGTTGCAACTGAGACCCCCAAATCCATGGTGTAAGTATTTCAAGGGGTTTACTTTGCACTGGTTCTAACCCCAGTCCCACAGCTGCCCTCTAGTGAGTGGAGCACATCAGATGAAGCCTTGGAGCCCGTATTGTAGTTCAAACGCAGTTTCTCTGAGACCACCCTGTGATATGAACTGAAGCAGGGCCAGTTGGTAGAGGTGCTTCGGAATGCCCTGCTGAATCCTGAGCGGTAATGTGGATATGCCCACAGGTGACTGAAAAGGGAATAGCTTGCCGTAAAGCAGGTGCACAGAGATCTTGTCCAATTTTCACATGATACATTATCATTTTTCGTACAGCTTAAGTTTCTATTGAGCCTGATGAGATCTTTGTGATTGGATAGACCACAGACTTTGGTGTGCCCAGAGTCTTCTGCCAACATTTCCTAATGAAACAGAAGAGGATTGATTCATTGAGATGAGGTGAGAGGAGTAGCTCTGTTTGGTGTAGGACAGCAAACGCAAAGGCGTTGCAGCACCAGATTTAATATCAATATACACCTATTTTAGTATATTTATGATATAATTTAGCAAAGGACTTCTTTTTCAAGTAAGCAGAATGATTTACAGTACCTGACAATCTGGTTAGTAATTTCAAAATATCCTGCTGTGCATAGTACAGTATCTCTTCTAGGCAAACGTATGGTTTCCTGGTGAGGAAACCATCGTAAAAAAAGAAGATCACTTACCCAGTGTATATTGTGGTATGGATTGCACAGGTTTAGTGTTACTGCTCACTTCACCAAAATAGTAATTTATCAAACTGACTGCAAACAACAGGTTTCACAGCAGCCTCAAGGTGTGGGGAATGACAGGTTGTATCTTGGATCTGTTGCTCTGACTCCAGTGTGTATGAGAAATCTCGAGATTCTTGTGTGAATGTTCTTAAAGAGATCTTCCTGTGGTGAAATTTGGCCATTAGAGTATGCAAAAAGATACAATGAAGATAAAAATATAACAGCAGGTGCTTAATTTAGCCCCCTGAAATCCTGTGAATAACCCATTTCCTATCCTCTGGCCAGGCTACTAAATGAGGCATGCTCGGTAATTACTGAATTATCCCTTTCAGCAGGGGGAAAGAAACATCAGGGCTAGGCTTTTGTTATTTTACATTCACCCCCATTAGTGTTACTTGCTGCACCTAATAGGCTGATAAATGGGGTATCGCTGCTGTCAGTGACTAAATGGCACTTAATATTCCATTTTGAAGTTCAGGAAATCAGAAGTAGGAGGAGAGGCTTTTGATGGCCATTTGCTCAGTGACACAGACTTATAATCAAGGAAATTGATGTTGAAGGTTCAGTTACGCGGATCTTACCACAAAATGGAGCTGTAAAATTGTGCAGTGGATGCAATGGACTTTGGCAATATAACCCTTCACCTTATTAGGATTACCTCCAAAAATAGTATTAAAAGTTAGAAGGAGACCCCAGGTTCTCATTCCTGTAACATTACTTCACTATAGGTAATGAAAAGAGGGGATTTTGAGCAGAGTGCTGCATTTTATTGCAGAATATAGCAGGCCACTAAAGAAGGTTTAAGGTGGCAATTTCTGCTTTGTGGTGCTCAAAGTCTTTGAGCAAGCACCTTTGCTCAGGATAACTTCTTAAAGCATTCCCACCAATGGCTTCTGTGGGCTTGCTCTGGGACAACTAATCTGTAGCTGTCAAAGCCAAATGCATTTGAAATCCTTTGTAACTTAGCAGTTGTTATCCCTAGGCATAGTTTTCTCTTTGTAGCAGTCTAGATAACACGCTGGAGCACGTTAACCCATGTGTCCTGTTTACAGTTCAGTTGTATGTAGTTCTGCCAGCACAGAACAAGAAATAGCAAAAGTCTGGCCAACTGGCTGTTTGGATGGAGGAGAAAGCTGCTCTGAGGAAAAGGGACTCAGACCCAGGCAGAGAGAGCTTACACAGCTGGATATGGATGCAAGTCTATGTTTTAAATATTCCCGTTATTCAGAGTTGTTTGTATTTGAACAGCTGATTCTGACTTTTTCTGATTCTCACACATAGAAAGATACTGTCCATTGATTCATGATGACCAGTGATAGGACAAGGAGTAATGGATGTAAATTGGAGCATAGGAGATTCAAGAGGAATATCAGGAAGAATTTTTTTACTGTGAGAGTGACAGAGCACTGGAACAGGCTGCCCAGAGAGGTTGTGGAGTCTCCTTCACTGGAGACATTCAAAACCCGCCTGGACGCGTTCCTGGGTGATGTGCTCTAGGTGTCCCTGCTCTGGCAGGGGGTTGGACTAGATGATCTTTCGAGGTCCCTTCCAACCCTATGATTCTATGATTCTATGAAAAGGTGATGCAACAAGAAGCTTAACAGTAGAGAGTGGCCGGTGTAACGTATATGCTGAGTTTTTATAGTCCGAGAGAAGCAGCTTTGTCTCTGCTTGAGTCACTGATGTCCTCCTCCTGGGCTGTGACCTCTTCTCACCCAAACGTCATCACAGGATTGTGTGGGTTCAGAGTCTCCATGCCCTCCCTGATGCTGTACCCCTCTCTCTTGATCGGAATTTCACCAGTGTTTTGAGAGTCGCTTTCTTCACAGCTCCTACCATCTGGAATAGCTTCAACTGTGGCTCTCTGCCTCATTGACTCTCTTCTTCATTTCAAATCTCACTTGACCATTTATCTTTTCTACCTTGCCAATTTCTTTTAATTTCCCTGTCCATCTGCTTGGTCTATTTAACGCTATGAAAGCTTTTAGATTACATATTTTATAGTACATGCATGGGAAAATGGTACTGTTTTATGTATATGAGCAACTTCCCTAGCTCAAGTAAGCGCACTGTCAGCATCAGCTGAAAAATCCTACGCCTCCCGATGTGCTCAGTGTTACAGTTCACAAAGTTAGAGGGGGATGTTGAGATTGCATTGACAGCCAAAAGAATATACTTACTTTCCTGGAGCTGCAGCAAGTAGAGCAGATGGTATTTTCCCCCAGTCCACATCACTCTCTGTCCTTTCCTTCCTCATGCCCCATTGTTCATTTTTCACACATTTCTGTCTGTTTGGTTCGGATTCAACACCCGCTGAAGTCAACGGAGAATCTCCCACTGACTTTATTTGGCTTTGCATCATGCTTCCTGTGATCTCTCCTCCCTTCAGCTATGCCTGAACCCAAATCCCTGCTCTGACCTCTCAACAGTTTGGATCCTGTCTGTGCATCATCTTTCTTCTTGCTTCCTGCACTTTGCCAAGAGCCTCAACAGAGCAGTGACAGGGAAAGCTGCATGGAATAGATACTGCTTGGGTCAGTAGCTGGAAAGAAAACCTGTGAAAAATTTTTGGTTTGGTTACTCTGAAACAGTGTTTTTTCTAGCTTTTTCCTCACTGAAGCAAAAAGAAAACAGGAACATAATCTCGAGTTAAATATTATAAGAACAAAATTGAAATGTTTTGGTTTACTTGGGTTTTTATTTTTAATTAGAATGAAAATTCATGTCAAAACAGAAATTAAACCCCTCTGTTTTGAAAATGTCATAGTGAAATATTTTGCCTTTCATGAAATAATGCAGTTTTACATAAATAATTTTTTCCTCTAATTCATTGTTTGTATTTATTAAGCCCAAAACATATTTTTCTTACATGGTAAATCAATTATTCAGCTATTTGATGCTATTTCCTCTTCCTTTCTCTGTATTCCAAAGTCCTAGCTACCCTTTTCCTTGCTGAGAACCTTCCCAATCACCTATTTCTTTTGTAGGCCTAGAAAGGGAAGACAGAGGGAAAAAAAAGAAAAAAAAAAAAAAAGAAAAACCAGACAGTGTTGCTGTGGCTCTACCACCAACTTTTGTTTTATTGTTTAGGCTGGGTGGTGATTCCCTTGATTTTTCAATCTAGTACAAGACTGGCATAATTGTTATCGCATTCTCCAGTTAATGCTGCCTGCAGCCCATCAAGCCCATCGAGCTTGAGAACGCCATCTTGTCACCTCCTGTAGGGTGTCTCACTTCAGTAACCACTTTGACTAAAGTTTATATGATTTTCTCCCATAGGAACAAAGTCCAAGGCTTTTATTTTTTTCCTGAGTGTTCAGATTTGAAGGACAAAATCATCGCCCCAATTAAGTCAAATGAAAATTTCCATCAACTTCATGCAGTCAGAAAGGCTCCTCGTATATCCAACAACCTCTGTGTTAGTTGGCACGTGAGTCACTCCAAAGCCAAAAATTCTTTTTACACTGACATTATGGTTGTCATATGCAGTACCTCAGAAGCAACTCTCTGCACTTTTCTAGACCTGGGAAAAATTTTGTGTTTTAATTGACATCCCTAGGAGTCATGAGATTTGCTCAGCAACTTGCAGGATTTAGCCCTAATAGTATTTACAGTAATTAAGCACACTAATTAAATAACAAAACAACTTATGACAAATTGATTCAATGCCAAATAAAGGACTCGAATAAATGCTTAATTAAAGATGCTAATAAAATCCCCCTCAGCCCTTTACAGTCCACTCCCTAGGGCTAAAGATGACTTCCTACCTCAGAAATCTTTATAGCCCTTTACAAGCCCAGTCTCTAGGGTTACTGCCTTCTTTAACCTCTGGATTAAATGCTTGTTAGCTAAACATTGTATAAACCCATTTAAAATGCCACCAAAATAATTAAGTTGGATCCAGAACGCTCTGTGGCCTCCAGATATGATATGCCATGACATTCCCATCTGCATGCAGGTTGCCATTCACTGGGGTATGCAAAGTTGCGTCTTATTTTGAGCACCTGGGCAGGAGGACGTATGCCTGATCACCAGACAACCTTAAAATCATGTGCTTAAGTGCAGGCTAAGTACCGTGATGAATTGAAGCCAAAGTGAGAAAGAGCATAGCCATAATGCAGTCCAGTTTAAGTAAAGCAAGCCAGCTGTTTTGTAATTCATTATTGATTCTGTTAAGCTTTCTTATTTATCACCTAAGTAGAACCTAGCAATAAAAATATATTTTTTTTAAATAAATGCTTTGGAGAATGGAGCTGCCATAAAAAATGGCTATTAAGCACCGCTCGAAGAGGAGAGCATTCTTTAAGTTACTGTTCAATATTTCTTTCATGTGCTAGGAATCTCTCTCTCACCCTGGCAGATAGCCTCATTAGATATTTCTCTCCTTATCTGTACATAGAGCTTTTTACATTTTGTGTCAATAATGATAAAACAAATGCTTATAAAAGTAGAAAATGAAGAGTAATTTCCCAGCCTTTCATAGAAGGTTTACAGAAGAAGATTGGAGCAGACAGGCTGCTGTGATCACCAGGTACATAATATATAGTGCATGGCAGCCCTTTCCACTTTTATCTGTAATGTTGTTTTGTGATGGGATTGTTGTCTTTGGGCTTGTCAGCAGATAGGCGATCTCAAAGTTTTCCTTTCTCCCTCTGATGTTTTACATCATTTCACATTATCTCATCTAACAAGCCAGTGTGATTTTGGATAACACTGTATGAGTTTAACTTCAGAAGAAGCTCTGAGCCCAGCTTGGGTATCTCTTATCAGCTTTGGTATTATCCAGCTCCAGATCTGGGGCAGATGGAAGTATATGGGGTGTCAGGGAGAAGAAAAGAATTCCTTACACTTGTATAAGCCGCCTCTGTCTCTCTGCTATTTGCTTGTAAACGAACGCAGGTTGCGCAGCCTGTGAGGAAATGATTACACTGATCTCAGTGATATAATTTAGATTCTGTTGGAAATATTAGCTGCATTGATCCTATATACCATCTTTAGTTGTGGGGGAGGAGTTGAGGGCGAGGAATGGAATACACAAAAGAGCTAATTCACGCGAAGGTGCTGCTTGCAGTGTGCCAAATTACCTGTTGGATATCTGAGTACTTGCAAATGTTGCAGATAACTCGCACTTATCCCGCTGGAAACCCAAGAGAAAAAGCTGCATAGCTGGCAAGTTAAGTATGAAAAGAAATGAACATGAAAGAGGCTTAAGAAAAAAAGCCCCAAAACAAAACACAAAACCCTGAAGCGTGAAAAGAAAAGAATTGGAATTAACAACCTTAACCGAAGCACAGTTGCTCTACTACTGATCTTTCTAAACTGCACTGCTCTGCATCCTCCAATTATGTCCGTATGCTGCTTTCCATCAAGAATAAAGAAAAAATCCAATCCTCCAGGCAATGGTATTTGAAATGATTCATCACATCATGAAACGATGTACTACAGTGTCAAATCAGTGTTATGCTAAGTCATGTTCTGACCCATCAAAGATTCTTCTGTTTCCTCCTTCTTGTTTGTTCCTGGCCTTTAAAATATCCTCTTTTACTTTGTTTATATCTTCAGTAACTTTAATTTGCTCTTATTTAGTGTCATACTGATATTTGTGTTTCCCACTGTTATTCTTCAGCACATATTACGGGGTTTGGGTGGGATTTTTTAGTCACTATAATGTGTGTGTATTTTTCAGACGTTAAGAAGGGCCGCCAATCCTCTCCAGTGTTTTTTAAATTCTAGCAACTTTTCAAAGAAATTATACTACTTACACCTATAACCTTTTATTGTTATGTCCTTACATCATCATGACTACAGCAGTAGGACTGTAGAGCATTTTAAAACCTTGTTACTAATGTCAAATGCTATTTTAAGACACTGTGAAAGACTGAGAACAAGGGTAGAGCTCTGGGTCATAGCTTGTATCTGTTAGAAAAAATATTTAACTTAATTTCCCTCTAAGTCTGTAAAGTAAAAGAACAACAGCAGCGCTTCTCTGCCAGGAATTTGTTTTGCTGCAGAAGAAATATTTGGGGATCATTGAAAAGCTCAACAGCAAGGGATTCTTCTGGAGTGCTGCGTCCGTGTCTGTAGGAGTTTTGTCCTTGGTTGTTTGAGATACGATTCTGCAAAGTGAAATGGGGAGTTCAATGCAAGACAGAGACAAAGCTGATAAAAATAGAGCATCTGTAAGCCCTCCTTAAGGGACTTCCTAATATTTGTCTGTGTGTGTCTCTCTCTGTCCTTTGTTACTGCTGTTGATGAAAATAGTGATGTCTGTTGAGGTAAATCTATACAAGCAGCTTCACATCCCTGGAGTGAAAGGGGCTTCTATTCTTTACATAGCCTGGGGAGAAGTTGAAATACGATTCTGAATCCTAAGTCTTTGAGCAATTATTTGAATTGTTCTCAATATCATGCAGTATTTCCATGGCTAACTTGAAAATTGTGCTATTATCACCACGGGAAGTATCCTAGAAGGGAAATGCTACTCTGTTATAAACAAGACACTGTCTGGCGTGGCTGTACTAAGATGAAGAAGGAAAAAAATCACCATACACTTCAGCAGTACTTAAAAGAAGCAAAATGATTCCAATCTGAGCAAAATGTCACGGTTGTTCCCAGAAGTGTCACAACACGGGAACATGGGAATAAAAGATAAAGCTCTGCTGAAAATGGTTATGTCTCTTGATAGCTTTAGTCAGCTGTGGCAGTAAAAACAAAGGCGTTTCTTGCTGTGCTGCAGAAATGTCTACTGGGCAGTAATAAAGAAATAAAATTAGGAAGTCACACTGACTTAATAATGCTATGCAAATTTCATTTGCTTCAGTAAAAGCATAACAAATTCTCCCCATCCTATTATAATTTCAGTTATTCTTTTAATGGCAGCAATTCAAGATTCTTCCATTGAAGAGTAAGTTGCAATGGTTTGAAAGGTGGAAATTGCTTCATCACTGCATAAGAATATGCAGAAGGTGGAATTAAGCTTTGTCAATAAAAGAAGAAAAAAGAGTGTCTTAAGTTTCAAAAAAACTTTATTTCAATTAATGGCATAGAATAGGTAAACATTTTACTGGAGAAAGGAGAAATAAGAGATTGAGAAGGATATTTTCAACAAATGTGGGTGCTGAGCAGTTATTTTCAAAACTTAAGTTTAATATCTGAAATTCAGAACGCCTGGGAGACCTCACCTATTTGCAGTTCAGTAGAACAATTAAGATCTGGAAACTATTACTGAAAACAGAGATACTGATTAGTGCTAATAATATAAATTGAATAAATCCACAAAGCAAATGGTTAAAATGACAAGAAGTCAGGCTGAAAAGGGCCAGAGGAAGTTTGCCAGGAGACCTGAGCTAGTCTGATTCCTCAAGGTCGTATCATGGAGTTGTTCTGGTTTAATGTTGGTGTGTTGGTTGGATTGTTAGTTAGAACTCATGCTAGTGTCTCTGAGAGGCAGGGTGTTGTGGGAAAGTTTCCTGGTGACACAGTGTTAAAGGTTCCATCAATATAGAGGAGAAACTGGGTATTTTTCAGAAAGAACCAGGTGATCACACTGATAAATATTTGATGAAATATAATCACGGAAGTGTAAGGTTAAATAGTCAGTAATGTATAAGCAGAATTTCTCCTATATCGTGGGAGCTCACTAGTCAGAAATTATTAAGGATGAGAAGGATCTGCATCTACTAGTTGCTCATACAGTGATTAGGAGCTGCTCGTATCATGTTCCCATTAAAAATGCAAATGCAATTCTAAAATACTTTTGTCAAGCTGTTTCCAGGAGAGCTAGTAATACTGGTGGGTACCTCACTGGTTCATCTGGAATACTGCGTGTGCCATTTTGCACACCTGCATATTAAAATAAAAAATGAATTTAGGCATAAATAGGCATAAAGAAGAAGACTAGAATAATGAAGAAAACGAAATTAGGGTGGCGTGGCTATGTTGACCCAGCAAGATAAGCACTGAAAGAGAATGTCATTTGTTGGTGTGAATGAACTGAGAAACAAGTACCAAAGAACCTTTAAAGGTAGAAAAAACAAGTTACAAGACAAATGTGTATAAATTAATGCCATTAAATAAAAATATGATGTTTAAAAATCATAATCATGGGGTCCGGGATTATTCTTCTAATAAAAGATGGAGAAGAAGCACAATTCGTATTTTTAAGGTGAAGCTATTAGTTTATGTAGGGCATAGAAGTGGCAGCAGGGTGCTTGGCCTGGATGGAAATTGAGGGCACATCTATGGTAACATTTTAGTAGGAATCAGAAGTTTGCATTTTAAGAGGGCTCCCCAGCATGCCCACGGCTGCACTTGGTTTTGCAGTGGGATGGTCTCACACTGCACACTTTCCTCTCTGATGAAGCTGAGCTGGAAGATGCAGTGCAGAAGCACCCTTGGTGCTGCAGCTGCTGATGGGCTGCTGGTGGCTTCTCAGTTGACAGGATCAAGCTAGAGGGTGCTAGGGAGTAAAACCCTGGGAAATGCATCTGCTGTGGATGTCTGGCTCTTAGCAAAACTGTTTCACTCTCTCTGTCTGCTGCTGTTCCTGTAACCTGACCAAAAAGGAAAAATGCTGAATCTGTGATTCAATTTCTGGTCGATTTCTTGCTCATAGCTCAGAGGGCTAAAATACAATCCATCTTAATGCCAAAGGAAGGCATTTTGTATATACTTATGTAATGTTTAGTGGTTTGCTGGTATATGAAAAGTAGGAGAAGGACTGAAGTGTTTAATGCTTTCTAGAAAGAACCGTCTTTATTTATAAATACATATATGTATTTATATACACACACTGCACATACAGATAGAGATATATATGCACAGTATCTTGCAAAACAGAGTCCTGTATCACATTACGAATGTCGTAAAAGAACAGACCATTAATATGGTCTTATTTATAACTTTTTGTTTGCTTAAAATATTTATTCCATGCCATTAAACTTATATTAATTGCAAGGACTTAGCCTTCATTTGGTCCATTAGGAGATCACAAAGTCTCAGTCCCCAGCTAGCTTATTGATTTACAGAATAAAATAATTTGCACGATATTGTAAGATAGGGCAATATTTGGCAGCCTCTGGCTAGCTGGGGAAACAGCGGTCCACAGAGATTAAGAAAATCACCTTACGCATACGTACAGCTTGATTGATTGGTGTTCAGAGAGTGCCTGGTCATGTGATCTGGCACTTAAACATCCTGCTGCCTTAATTTTTGAAGGTATGCTCAATAACTGTAAAAATAGTTGTTTATTTAGCTAGCAACCGTGACAAAAAGAGGCCTACTGTCAGCATCTTTTTAAAAAACATCTGTGTTATATTTTAGAGAGAGTGCAGGCATGTCTCATCTGTGCACCAGGTACATAAGCTGGTAAGGTTGTGCATGTTCACTAAGTATTTTACTACTGATCCACGAGAATGCTGGGCAGCTGCAAAATACGAGAGGTTGATATATATGTCCAATAAAACTTCACTCTTCCAACACTTACACGCCATGTAATGCTTATTCAACCATTTTAAAATGAGAGGCACAGTGCAAGCATTCCCCGCTCTTAGGTCAGTGCTGTTAGCAGTGGGCTGGTACGACAGGCTTGAAACAGGGATGCCCAGAGCACGGGGAGACTCCCCGTGGGGTTGTGCTTTGGGCCAAACCGTCGAAGAGCTTCTGCCCCTCCAGCTGCACCACTGAGCTCGCTTTCTCTAAGTGTCTCAGGCTTACTGGCTCCCTAAGGTGGGAGATCAGGAGGCAATCTTTGTTACCATGGAACAAACAGCTTCTTGCAAACCGAGGCCTTGTAGGATAACGTAGGTGAACACAGAGTTGCTCTTGGTAGCCCAAAATGCTGCTGATGCGGTTTTATGCAATATAGGTGGACAAGTAAATCGAAGCGCTTGGGCAGCTAGACAATTTATCCCTTAAAATGTCTATAAGTGCTTCTAAAAAGAGCCTTGTGTTTCTGTCAACAATTGATTTTAAGTATTATCTCTGTCTTGAAGAGAAGTGGTCAGACTCCTCCACCCTTCTGCTGGAAAGCGGTCAGTAACGCAGGCAACCACAGAAGACTTTGATTTTTAGCAAAAGTTTCCTGTCTCATTCAAGTACTCTTCAGTTATGCTGTGGTTTTTTTTTCAGAGTCAAGAGCCCGTAGCATTTCATTCCCTCACTTTCAACTCTCACATGTTAAATACGCTCTGGATTTGCTGGAATATGGCAGTGATGTGTTGTGCTGTTTCTAATTGATTCTCCTGTTTCCGTTCAGGCTATTTTGCATTTTGCAAGTAGGCAACTTTGGGAATGAAAGAAATTTAAAGATCCCACTGAGTTTAAGAAGGAGAGATTAAAACAGCATTTTAAATGTATCACTCCTTTTCTCTATGTATCTGGTGCTTCGGTATGTTTATCACCAAGGCACTGTCATTTACAGTAACTAAAAAAGGGAGCCATCGCTGTCAACGTCTTTCTGAAGTTGCTGCATTCAGGACTGTGAGCAACCTTAGACCACACGAAAGAAGCCTTTTCTTTCATAAAAGGTTGTCAGGGTGGTCCTGTCTTCGTTGAGAGCAGATATAGACTGATAACAGTCACTGTGCACTTACGTCTGAGTCTTTTTGTCAGAGAGAAAAGTCTGGGAGGCTTTTAGAGATTTACAAAGATAGTGAAACCTTCGCTCAACATGTGACTGCGTCTCAGCTGGATGTCCCATAATGGGCAAATCTTTTGCTAAGGATTGCTGAATATTGCAATACTAAGCAGCATTCAGTCACCCAAGTATTTCTAGTATTAATTGCAATGAAGAGTATTCAGGGCTCCCAGAGCATTCACATCGAAATCTGACAGGCTTGGGCTTGGGGACTGTGGCTTGCACGGCAGTACTGAGGCGCACTCCGTGTTAATCAGGTTGCTGTAGGAAGGTCATTAACAGACTTCATAAAGTCAGTGCTGTTTGCTTTCTTTTCTCACTTTCAGGCAAGTTGTAGGACGGCAATTTGCTTTTCTCTCTGTTATTTGGGGATGATAGTAAACTGTGGTAAGGAGAGATCCTGTTGTATAGGGGAGTATTTAGAGAAGGTGGCCTGATACCACCACCTGAAAGGACCAACCCTGACTTTCTTCTAGAACTTCACTTCAGAGCCAGGTTGCCTGCACAAGAATGGCGAAAAGGGGCTAAATGAGTAATTCTGAATCTCTGAAGAGTATTCTAGCAATTCACTGAATATAAATGTTCATTCATGCATCCTCTGTGATTCAGTCACCTCAGGGCTCAGAAATTTGATTATTTAAGAAATGCTTCTGGTATTTAAAGAACCATTTACCTCTTTATCCAATTAGTATTCTATACTCATACACTACATTTTGGTACTGTAAGAGCGTTTTGGAGGCTAATAAGCACGTTGAATTGTTGGTTTGATAAGAACTCTGTGTTTACTCCTCAGAGTTTGCAATGTGGTAAAAAACTCATTACAACAAAATGAGAAAAGAACCTATTTGTGATTGAAAACTATTCTCATGAATGCAAGCAGACAGACCAAATTCATCCCTCGCCCAGCTTTTTTGTCATCAGGGGAAAATTGGATAAGAAAAAAGTTTGACCTAGCAGTAGCATGACAGATACATACTACCAGAATTCCTCTTGGTGATTGTTAACCTTGGGGTCTAATGCTCACCTTACCTATATTGATGCTGTCCTGAAGTATGTGCATGGATGTAGAGAAGTGAAGATCATGAATTATCCTTTCTTTCCATACTGAATACCTAATTATGCCTCTTTTACATACATTTTAATTGAACAAAGAAGTAGGCATCAGTCATGAAATCAGTAGTGGGGGGAATATTGCTCTTCCTTACCTCCCAGCAGTACAGACATCTCATGTTGTCAGAGATCTGAGCACAAGTTTTCTCCTTGTCCAGTTCAAGGACAGTTTGAGCTGGTAAACCACCTCTGAAATTGATCTTCATTGGCTTTAGGAGCTCCGCTTTACTTTTTTTTTTCTTTGGTAGAGTCTGCTAAATCAATTCAAAGGCACTAGTTTTAGATCATCTAAAACTGCACCTAAAATGCAGTATGTGCCAGGTCGTTATGATTGGGCAGACAATTTCTGAGAATTCTTAAAACCAAACACAGGTATCTCAAATGTTCCCCGAGAGCATTTGGTAACTGCTAAGATTTACTGAAATAATAAGAAATAAATCTTTTCACATCTGTGTTTCTAACACACTCTTGAAAAAGTCTTCACACAACATAACATAAAGCTGTGTCAGTGCAATGTCCGTGGGAGACAGGCAACAATTATTATATACTCTGTTCCTTGAGAGCCTCCCCTAAGCCTAGTCCCTGTCCAAACATGCAAGAGAGCATCCTGAACATGGTGAGCTTCAAGTGTAGATGGGGAATATGATAAGGCATTTCAGGCTTGTGTGTGCACCAGGCTGGTTATGGAGAGGAGTATTAACCTCAACTTGCTTGTACAGGAAGGAGACATCTCCAGGTGAAAGCATAAATTTAACAGAGAAGGTGTCTGGCACAGAGATGGGAAGGGAAGCAAGGTAGGCAAAGCCTGGAAACAGGGAAAGACGTTGAGCTTTCTTATTTATTTATTCAGTTCCTTCCTTTCAGGGATATAGGTTTATATAAAACGGCCTAGTACTGCGAGGAGCTGAAACTGAACTTGAAGCACCCCTGCGGTAGCAGATATGCAGGAGCATTTACAATCCTCAAACTTTAATGAGTCCTCTAACTGCGTAGGACAGGTGTGCAGGACTTTTTCATCTGATCAGTGAAGCAACTGATTGTGTCAATAAGAATTTTGGTCCATCTCTTGTTAGGGTTCTCAACATAATAATAGGTTTCCGGTTTACTGCTTGATATTCTTTCATCTGTTATATAAACAAGTAGTCAAAGAAAAGCAAACTGTGACATACTCTCTTACAAAGATAAATAAAGATCAATCTTTTCTGACATTCTGCCTAATAAAAAAGCAGCAAACAAGTCAGAGAATGAAAGTAAACAAAAAATGTTTTTAAAAGAGAGAGAGAGAATAAGAAATAGGGAACAACTGGATGGAAAGATATATGTTCCTCATGAAAACCAAAAATAAATACTGGCTGAAACTGACAGCTCTTAAGTTTGAAAGATATTGAAAATATTTATTTTCTTGTGAATTTCAACTTATATTATCCTAATTTTCACCCCCCTCTGTTTACATGCCTGCTTCTGAACCCAAAAATCCTCTTGGTGCCAGAATAGTGAATAAAAGCAGATGAATTCACAGATGAGGCTTTTTCTAAGTGAAAAAGGACTGAAAAAAATAGCGGTTTTTTCCTCAAGTGATTGAAAATCAGCTTTTCGTTTCCAAGGGTTTGGTATATATCTTGATAAACATATGTTGAAATAGGATTAAAAACAACTTGTGAATATTAATTGATGAATTAAATTCCCACTCTGAGAAAGTTTTTAAAATTTGAGAGAAAATGAATGTGTGATTTAAAACTACATTTTAGGTACTTTTGTGAGCACCTAGCGAGAACTGATTTCATGGATCAGTTTGACCTTGGGAGAATTAAAATAACGTAGGTAATAATCTGTTATGAAAGCATTGCTTAGTAGATGTTGAAATTAATCCTGTTGATGGAGTACTCCTCATTCTCCTGTTTTTCTCTGTTAATATTCTCTTTCCTTTTGGTTGTAAATTGCTCGTGTTCTATCTACTCTTAGGCCATGTCCCAGTGATGAACTCATTTTAAAAAAGTTAAGCAGTACAACACTGCATCATTAAAGTTATCATCCTTTTGAGGAAATCACCTAACATCTTTAATGAGTAAAGATACCATGTTGCATAGTGTGAATTATGCAAACTAATCCCTCATGTGACAAAGAATGAAGCATGTGCATAGTTTTTGCTCAGATAAGTAAATGTATGTCCATACTTATGGGTTTGCAAAACCTGGCATTATGTCATGGATTGTATCTTGGTTTGAATTTCTGCAGGTCTTAGAGGAGTTAAGAGTACATGAATCCATACACAGGTTCAATGGCTATTCCTTTTACTGCATACTCAGAGCATGGCTACTTTGACTGAACTGGGGAGAAGGGTAGTGATATCCTACCCATATTTTTTTTTTCATAAATTTAAATTTTTATTAATAAAATAGAAAGGCCTGAATTCTGAAGAACTTTTCCTATCTCTTTTTGTCAGTCATTGTTAAACTGAGATAATGCTTTCTTTTCTTACAAAAAGACTTATCAACGCCATAAACTTGCAAACTGGAAAGATATTTTTTGTCAATTTCCAGTTTTAAAGATGAGAAAAGTCTGTTTTGAGAAGTCCATGAAAAATAAAACCGCATCATATCGTGAAAGATACTAGCTTGATCTCTTATAGGATACCTCCTAATTCTCAAAATGGCATAGAATGCCATTGAATTTGGAGATAAAAGGTAAAATAGTGATAAAAGAAAGTATTGTTGACTCTAGATAAGTGTGCTTACTACTTTGAACAGAATTTTATGCAAATGTGTCTTGATTTTGATCTCTAAAGAAAATTACACAATGTTGCCAAGTATGCTTTCTTTTTCAACATTAGAACTAACAGGTTCATATTTTAGCTACATTTTTCATTAGAACATAGAATAAGGATTGTGTCATGGAGTCTGATGAAATAAAACTTCAGTTCTTGAAAGACATAAAACCAGAAGATTGTACAAGGTCCTTTTCCAAAATTTTATGCTGGGCAATTTAATTATGTATTGTGCTTTGAAGTTGCAGATTAGCCCTTTAGTAGTATGGATAGACTGCGCAAATGTGAATTCTAAGTTCATGTAGTGCTTAAGCAAATAGTCAACTTTGTATATGTGAATAATGCCACTGAATATATGAATAGATATTCATGAATATCTATTTTTTTGGAACCTATTTTGAACCACAAAGAAGACAAAACCCAATCACACGTGTTACATGCTTGGCTCTGCATTTCATTCCTTGGTGTCTCAGCCCAGACCAGGACCTTCCAGAAGAGAAAAGGAAACTCATTCCTATGCTTGCCCAGTCGCTAAGTCTAGCAATTTTATAACAATTAGTGTGATGCATGATGATAGAAACCAGTTTTAAATCACATTCCATCCATTCATTTCGGGAACACTAATGAGTTCAGAGAAAATGTGTTGTTAATCATGCTTTAAAAGGAATTCAACCAAACACAAGGAAAGTATGAGGCAAGTCAAAAACATCAAGAAAAAAGGAGGCAGATCTAGATTTCATACACAGCCTACACTTAAAACTGTCACTACTGAGATAATGATATCAAGACAATTTAAAAGAGAACTTTTCAAAGGGACAAAGGCGCCTGGTGTCTGTTAGCTTTCAACAGGAACTGCACGACTAATGCCACTTTCTGATTTTGAGAAATTCCTGTGATTACAAAATGCTATGAAGAATTTTTCAGATATATTCTTGAGATGTCTGTCTCTTGCTCTATTAATTTTTACTGGTATCTGTATAGTAGTTTGAAGCTACTGTAAAATACTTTCAAAATGTCTGGTCAATAGGAAATGGCATCTACTACCACAAGAAGCATCTGAATTGAGAACTTTCCAAACAACGTTACTGATCTAAGCAAAACAATAGAAGTAGTATTTACTGTATAAAGTTTATACAGTAAACTTTCTCTAGCAGTGTTTTTAGCTGCAGTATTGGGTTAAAATTTTGAAAACTCCTCTGATTTCACTAATGTATTTGCAAATTCATAACTAAACTAATTACAGGTTACAGCAGCACTGCTATTTTCAGAATGTGGTCTCAGGAGGTATTACTGGTGTGCAGTGAAAATGAGTTGATTACTTACCCTTTCTTTTTAAGAAGTAAAGCATTACAGTCCTAATGTTTTCTAGTCAAAGTAGGCAGTAATTTCTCTAGTTTGTTATTACAGGTGTGATCTTAATTAAATAAAGTCAAGCAGTTAATTAAGGAGTGTCTTATGAAGCTTGTGCAATGGCTAAATAGACCTACCATGAGAAATGACACACAAGTGTGACTAGTCATCTTTTCCAGCTAGGAAGCCAGCTGATGTTCTATTTGATTGCCTAATCTGTCTTTCAAGCTTAAAGCTATGTTTTCTGTCTTCAGTAGATGTATTTTGGAATTATGCAGGAAAAGGAAGGACTCTTTAGTAGTTAGGCACCCACTGAGTTTTCCTTTCCCTGGGTATGTTGAGAGCTCCAAGGATCAAACTGCAGTTTATACATGAGTTGTGCAGGAGATAAGGGAAGAACTAAAGTCCCTTTGTACAAATATTAGTCTATCAAGTCCCCTGAAAGCTGAATCAGTCACCCCTGTCCAGTATCACTGCTCAAATGTTTTTCATTATGTCTAGTCTTTGCTGAGAATTGGCAATGATCTGAAGGCATCATTCCCCTTTATACGTTCCTATGAACTACACTTTGTATGGTCAGAGGTAATACTTTTTTCATAGCAGGAAGTTGCGCTCTGATGTTTCAGCCAATTAGCTGGGTTGGCTACCCGTTTCCCTCTTAATGAGGACAGTAATGAATAGTCATTTATGGTTGTACCCTTGGACTCGACCAAATTCAGTAATAAATTTTCCTTATATTTGAATGGGAGATAGTTATAGCTATCAAAATTCAAGGGATATCAGTGTGTCTAATATTGGGGGAAATTGGAATGAAAAACTGAAAGAAAAATTGTCTTGGAAGAAGTGTTACAAATTGATACTTTGATTAAATTTCAAGTTTGCCTGTCAGAGGAAATCCTAGGAGAAAGGGTTAAGTAAAGTTCTGACTGTAATCTCAGACAGAAATCGGCACATACTTATACCCAAGTCAGTATTTCCAATAGCAAAAGCATCACCCAGAGTGTCTTACCTGAAGATTGAATCCCATTTATAGTGTGTGGTAACTTTGTATTTGGAAGACACAGAAAAATCACATGAAGATGAGTTAATATTTAGCTATCTGTAAGTG
The DNA here is from genome assembly GCA_013400135.1 of Rhinoptilus africanus. Classification (NCBI taxonomy): domain Eukaryota; kingdom Metazoa; phylum Chordata; class Aves; order Charadriiformes; family Glareolidae; genus Rhinoptilus; species Rhinoptilus africanus. The sequence goes on from VXBO01011191.1 coordinate 327,168, forward strand.
GCATTTTTCTTTTCATCTCTGTACACCTCTTTTGAAGCATAGCAGTAGTAGTCTTTCTATTTTAATGTAAGTAAAGTAGTTATTTACATTTGCCTAGTGTTGTGGTTTAGCCCCAGCTGACAGCTGAGCACCTTGCTCACTCCCCCCAGTGGGATCGGAGGGAGAATAAGAAGAGTAAAACTGAGAAAACTTGAGGGCTGAGATAAAGACAGTTTAATAGGTAAAGCAAAAGCTGCACACAAGCAAAGCAAACCAAGGAATTCACTCACTAGTTCCCATCAGCAGGCAGGTGTTCAGCCATCTCCAGGAAAGCAGGGCTCCATCACACATAACAGTTACTTGGTAAGACAAACACCATAACTCCAAACATGTCCCTCCTCCTTCCTTCTTCTTCCCCCAGCTTTGTATGCTGGGCATGATGTCACATGGGCAGGGACATCCCTTTATTCAGTTGGGTCAGCTGTCCCGGCTGTGTCCCCTCCCAACTTCTAGGCAGGGACATCCCTTTATTCAGTTGGGTCAGCTGTCCCGGCTGTGTCCCCTCCCAACTTCTAGGGTGCTTTCCCACCTTCTTGTTAGGAGGCCAGTATGAGAAGCTGAAAAGTCCTTGACTTCTTAGCAAAAATTAAAATATTAGTGTGTTTTCAACATTATTCTCATCCTAAATCCAAAGCATAGCACTATACCAGATGCTAGTAAGAATATTAACTCTATCTCAGCCAAAACCAGGACACCTAGTGTGAAGGATAATTGCCTGGTAGCTGGTCCATCCCAGGCATGCCCTCTTCAAGTCAGGGACATATAGAAGTAATTGATCTTGTTTGCCTTGCTTAAGCACAGGCTGAAGAGATTTTTTTGCCACTAAAGTGCGCTGTGTAGTGTTCGAAAAATGGGAATGCTGAGTTAGGAGTGTCATTTTTCAGGGACTAGTGTTACTTATAATATCCTTGTTATGCAGCTGGACAGTAAGAAAAGTGCTATAATCTGGAGATCTTCCATTTGTAGCATTTGTGAGAATATTTTTGCATATATCCCCTGTATAAATGTAGCTTTTCCAAACTACCTCCTTAATTACATTACAGATTAAACATCCTGGATGAAATTCTTGTTGCAATAAAAGCATTTATGTTCTTAACAAAATAACCCAGCCAATTTCTATGAGACCTGAAAGGCTGAACATATAAATTAGTCTTAAATAACACATTATGATGGAGAAGGCAAAATATGAAAGAAATTGAGATTAGAATTGGAGATGAACTTTAATGTTCTCTGGGGACAACATCCAAAATTCTGTTCTCGTGGTATGTTTTGCACTAACTGCTTGGCACAATACTTGTAGCATAATATACTGTTATGTATGGCTTTCCTAGACTTACATCTTTAGAAACATGGATCTGTAGGAGAATTGTGCTGTTTTTCCTAGTCGTAGAATGAAAAATTCTAGTTTACAGATTTTTTGTTTTAGGAAATTGCTTTTAGCAGTTCGTTCAAAATACTTAAGCTTCCATGAAATCCAGCAAGCAACATTGTCTACATCAGATCCTTCTTTTAAAGAATTACACTAGTATTGTTATTGATAACTGGTATTGATAGATGCTATATGCAGTCTTTTGCATTAAGTAAACATAAATTCATACCATCAAAAAGAAGGCAATAATTTGCTTAGGTCAGACTAAAACAGGATGTGGGAGAAGAAAATGTCATTTCCCAGCTTATGTTTTCATTATTCATTTGGTGTTTGGTGTTAATAATACATTGCGATACAGAACAAGGTAATACAACTCATAGGCTGCCTTATTATCAAGTATCCTCAAGGCGCTTCACAATAACATCAAAAAGGAGACCAAAAGACAATAGCTCATCTTTAAGAGAGGCTTAAAGCTTTTCTTTAAAATGTGATGAGGTGAGGTCCCATCGGCTTCAAAAGAGTTTTGTTTAGGGCTATGTCTGCCACTTTTCTTTTTTGGGTTGTGTTTGTATTGTTTACTGTACTTCACAGAAGGAATAGTGTCAGAAATGGGGGAAAACCAGCCCTTCTGACGGTAATCTGCCTGGCAGTGTTTGCAGACTTGTAGGAAAAGGAGTTTGGTGGGAGTTCCATGGCAGTGTGCTGCTGTCTGGGGGTTTGGTGTGGAAAGGAGGCCTAGATTGTCAGTTGCTACACACTATCTGCAGATATTGTGGTCCAGAGCTGCAATAGGTGGTATATAATTTCGTGAGAGGTTACTGTTTTAGGGAGTTGACAAATCCAGCAATTCTCTGTTAGAGGCAAGGCAGCTGCAGGTCAGTGCTCCAGGTCCAACCAGTAGCAAGGCCGAGCATGTATTTGCGATAGCTACATGTGCCAAAGGCAGGTGTGAAATACACATATACACAGTGGGACACACAGATCAACGCAGGCAGAAACACTCAGTATCCACACAGAAACAAACTGCCCCACCAGCCTCTTCCTGTTCCCCTCTCTGGTTGATCAGGATGAAGAGCTGTTAGTGAGAAATTCGTATGTATTTACCACTGGGACCTCTCCAGCAGCTGGGATTATATACGCAGGTATCCTACTTGATGGCTAGTCTGGCTTGGTCTTCGCTAGCAGCCACACACTGCCTTAGGTACCCTCACTACCTTTAGTTGCTGGTACCCTAGACACGTGGTCCCTGGTGACTCCTGGTCCTCAATCCAGCTGCTGGCACTTAAACCTCCATGCACGTACATGCACACAGAATAGAGATTTCCCTTGTCCAGGAAAATAGTTAGAGTTTAGTAAGAATGTAGGACTTGCTGGGCTGATCAGGTGCAGGGCATGGCCAGACAAACATGCTGACCGGCACCCTGCCTACAAGTAACAGGCCCCTTTTATCCCCTTATCCCTCATTTCCCACGCTTGTTCCATAAGTCTACTGTAATCCCAAAATGTTTTTGCCTGCACCCCATAATGTGCCCCATACCCCTTAGATCGTGAGGTGCTCCAGAGAGCCTATCCCATTGACCCAAGGTGCTGGGTTTCCCAGCTGGACCACTGGGGCTGACGGCTGTCCTGGGACAGCCCTGTGGGTGTTTGGGCAGGGGCTCGTTCCTCCGCCTCTCTTACTGAGGTTTCCCCATCTGCCAATGTGCCTCATTGTATGGGCTGATGCTCTCCTGTGATGGGCCTGGGTGGTGCTGGGGCAGGGTGGTATTTGGGTTCCCCACCTCCTGCTGTGCCTCTACTCCTTTGCACCTCTGCAGATGAGCTATTTATCACACCGCCTGACATAAAGGAGTTCGTATTTTAGAGATTTATTATGCTTGGCACTGACTAGGAATACAACTAAGGAGACAGGAGAGCAGGTCCAAGGTGCCACCCTATTTCATACCTCTGTATTAGCTCTACAAAGTACAAAACTGCAGTGGAAGCTGTTCTGCATGTTAGCGCTCCAGGATTAACGATGATGAGTCAGTCTATGCTGCAACTGCTGTCATCGCTGCAGCTCAGTTAAAATATACACGAGCCCCATTAAAATTAGCTGCAACCTTGCAAAAGTTGCTCATGGTGATGGATAAACTCATATCTAGTTAACTAGTGCTGCTAGTGACCTTGAGTAGAGATGCCATACAGACATAGTGAGGCTGATAAAATTATCTTTGAAGATCGTGCTGTTTTGTGACATCTCCACTGAGTCAACTGGGGATGACTTCTTCACTAGCAAATGCATCCATTTAGCAACAAATGACATGAAGTGATTTGTGGGTTACCAAGGGCTTCGACCTCATTTTGCATCAGGGTGGCTGATACAAAGGCTTTGGCCAACTAGTATCACAGAAAGGAAGCATCAGTGGAATAACTCTGAATGTATTTTCAAGTAGCAGAAAGCGTGGATAGATTTTCAATAGACGTAGGTCCATATTGCCAGTGTGATAAATTCTTTACGCACATATAAAACATATTTTACTAGGCATAGGCGTATTTAGTCAAAATACTGTTTACATGGGTATTGTGGTAATTGAATGAATGAGATCAAATGTATAACCGCTTCCTATTTAATTAATACCCATAAGAAGATAAAAGATTTTACAGCCCATATATCAATCTTAATTACTCCATTTTAGCCAGAATATTAAGCTGGACACTGCATTAGATGTCTCATAGAAAGCTAATGACAAATGTGGAGGCTGATGCTGCCATATAGTTGGATGGGGTAAAATGCCTGAACTGCTCTTTATGCTGTGTCTTAACCAGAATTTCAAATGCCAATGAGATCAACTGAGGGTACACAGAATTAGTGAATGTAAACCGTACCAAAGAATTACTCAGAATGCACAGACCAGAGAATTTTGCCAGTGACTTTTGCTAAGAGCCTGTCAGAATTTTTCATTGCAAATTTCCCCTATTGTGTAAAAGAAACTCTCTTGGGTAATTTTTGAAATTTTATATAATCTTTTTGACACTACACCTTTCAAGAGTACAAAAAGAAAAGAGAAATTCTGAGGTCACTTTGGTGCATGTGCAAACTTAGTTTACTTCATCATGTTTACCATGACCAGCAGACAACAGTGTGGATGAGACATGTCTGAAACTTAAGAAAAAGCTGCTTTGATTTACTCTGGGACATAAGGGACAGAGCATATTTTGTCAGTTGAAGCCAAGGGATGAAAGTCAATATGACTCAGTTTTAGGTGAGTGATAGCTTCTCTGTCTTGCAATTTACCCACCTGTAAAATGGCAATAATGGAGAATGGCAAAATACCAGTTTGTGAAGGTTTAAACAGCGTTGAAGTAACCGTGTGTTTAAAGTTTGTTGCATTGAAAATGACAAGGATATCAGTTAATGCAGAAATACCGCCAGTGGTGGGGCTTGCTAAGAACTTTACCAGCAGTTGTCAGTATTGTGTTCGCATAGTTTGGCTTCCTTGTAGGGAAGGTATCTTTTTTAAAAGTCAGCCATAAACCAGCTTAGAGCAGGCTGTTTAGTCCCAAGTTTATCTACCCATTTACTGGTCCCACCTTATCATTAATGAATTTCAAAACCATTTCAAAAAATAGGGAGCAAGTGATGAAGCCCTTTGAGAAACCTCTCAGAAACCGTGATACTTTTGATGGGTATCTCTCATCAGATATGGCTAATGTATACTTCACTACGAAACCTGTGGTGTCCTTTTGTATTAAGGTACTGTATCACTGGCCTTAGACATTCAGCTTCCAATGTTTTCTTCTGGTTAGTATATTTAGAGTTCTCATAAGCTAATAGGTGGAGCTGAATTAGTTGAAGAAAATAATGATTCTGTGTGCAGTTTTGGAAAATATTGCTTGGGAAATATCTTTGTATTCATCTGGATTATGCAAGGTTGAAATGGGCCAGTCACATGAATCAAAACAAAATGCTTTGATAAGGTAATATTTTGAATCAGCTGTCACCTTGTTCATGAGATGGATGGGCAGTAGAGAAAGTAAAGAATGAATCCTATTTATGAGGCATATTGCAGGGCAATTTCCTCAAATTATGCAGGACTTGAAACATGTTGTCAGAGAAAACCTTAAAAATAAGAGAAAAAAATCAGTTCTGAGCATTGCAGGTAATATTTCCGAACTTTAATTAAATCCTTGTTCTCCCCTATCTATCCTTTTCATAATGTCTGCCTAAATGAGTTTCTTTGTAATTACCTCTAATTTTCCAAATTTCCTTGCTAAGTAAGGAATTTTACACTAAAGTCTGCTCTTATTTTGGACAAGCTGAATGGCAGGTTTGCTGGAGCCTGCAGGGTAGAAGACATTGTTCCTAGGTGAGAAAGAAGCTGAACTCTTGCCTCAGCATTATCTGATTCAGGCACAAAGTAATAATCTCAATAGAGCAAAGGGTTGTAGTTGCTCTCCGACCAACTTAAGAACAGATGCAGTCAAATGGCATTGAAAATTTTAGATTAACTTCAGTGTAATATATGTTCTTGTTACTTAAAATCTTTTTTTCTCGTGAAGATGAGAGTGACTTATACATGGTGCCTAATGAAGAAGGTTGTTCATTATTTCGATCTGCATTTGACAAGCTTTCAAAGCCACAGCTGGAAAGATGAGATTTCTGAACACTTCTGTGCTCTCAACAGAAAAGCAAAGTTATGTGCGAAGGTCAACTTTTAAAATTGTTTTTTAGGTTCTATATTAATTTTTAAACTTTATGCTTAAACAGGAGAGTTTTTCTAATGAGGAAAAAACAGTTACTGCTACTCAAGACAGTGGTGCCTTCTTTCTTGTATCCGTCTGTTAGGTAGGCTTAACTCCCTAGCTAGGTTGCTGGAGGACTGAGGGATATTTTAGAAAACCTTTACAATTAATGTGCAAGCCTTGCCCAGATTAGGTTCCTCTTTATCATTCTCAGATTTTCAAACTTTACCAGAGTTACCAGTCCCCTGTAGGGCAAGAAATTGTCCCTGTCAGCTTCTTTCATGAATTTAGCCAGCCCCTTCTCCTGACTCACACACCTCCTTCTGTTGCGTTCAGGTGGGGTTCTCCTTTGAAGTGTTTATTTTTGCACCACATTTGAGTAAGAATCTTTTATTCTTTCAGGCCCTAAGGTTCATGGTTTGGATCAGTCAAAAATGAAAACTTTCTATTATAGCTTCACTGTAGGTGTGTTTTATATCCCACCGTGCCACAAGTAAAAATTAAAAGCCTTGCTCAACTTTAACTTCACAGCATTATAGAGACATTATACAAATACGAAATTACTCAAATCCCCAAAGCGCACTGTGAACTAAATTAGCAATTTGAAATTCTTCCATTTAATGTTAAGTATCTTTTGAATTTTGAAGGTACCAGCTGAATGCACTCATTGATAGCTTTTTGAGCCCTGATCTTAATTTCTCCATATTATGAAGTTTTCATCCCAGTTTTATCAATTGTTCCTTTTCTTTAGCTCAGCAATATAATAGGGTAATTGAAGTAATTCACTAGCACGTAACCACTTTACGTTAAAAGATACTAATGATAACACTTCTGACTTATTAAGGAGCCTTTTCTTTCCCTTCATAGTCACAGGGTTGTACATGTTAGATTTAGAGCCTGTTCCAAGTGAGCAGTTATTTCACACAGTCCTTAAGTTGCAAGACTTAATATGAACAAATTTACATGCAATATCTCAATATAACTCCATTGAAATGATTGTGTAATTCAGTGTAACTACATAAAAATGACAATATAGCTGCTTCCCAATTGCATAATGGTTACAGTGTAGTCAGTGTAAAATGTAATTGATTCATAATTATTCTAGCTTGGAAGAAAGACCACTGCTTATAATTTCATTATGGTGATGAGAAATGACTCTGCAAAATGAAAGAATCAGCCACATGTATATATCCCTATTTTCTGTTTGCTGAAAGTACCACTTTTTGATTTATTTGTTCTTTCAGATGAGTTTTGTAGAACGGTACTCTATTTTGAAGTTGCAGTAGTATCAACACCAGAAAAGGAGTTTCAGGGCTATTGCCTTGGTGGTTTGGTTTTGCTTTTTTTTTTGCTTGATATGCACTTATTTACTATCCCAGAAGCAATTAGAAAATAAAGTAGTACTGTTAGGCAAGTTATTTCGGGGGAAATAACATAGTGCAATAAAAGCAAATAGGTAGCTTTTCTAGACAGCAATGAACCTTATCGATTACAAACTCATTCAGCAAGCAGAAGTGGGCTACCCATGCTACTATCAGTCAATTTCCTGTTTTTTCCTGGGTCCTGAGGCTCTTCCTCTTCTGTGTCCAGCGAGGAATTGTGCAACCTTCTTGTCCCCAGCTCTCATGGGACCTTGGTTCCTCTGTCCTGCAGTCAGGACACATGGGGCAGAGTGCCTGAGGGCACAGCTACAACTGTGGGGTCAAGGGGATCTGGCCAATGTATGAGTCGAGGATTTTTTGGGTTGTGATAGAAGTGGAGAGTCAAGCATAGCAGAGTTGGCCTGGCTGGTTCTAGATCAGGAGCTTCCTGCAGAAGGGCGGTTTTTCCATGATCTTCACCACCACCCTTGGGGTGTTTCATTCCGTTAACATGGTAAATGGGAACCTTTCACCCAAGGGGTATAATTATTCTCCATGGTGGAAACTAGGTCAGGTCTGAGGATACTTTTTACAGTGCTTAGAATAGCATAAAAAATATTTTCTCTGTTATTGGTCTGCACTTACAGTGAAAATGTGGCCACACTGCATGCCTTTTGATGTCCAATAGCAACTGTTATCAATAGGATTATTCAGCTATGTACACTGTTCAGATTACAGGGCTCTTATTCAAATAGAAAATTTCATTTTCACTGTGCAGACGGGTTTCTGTCTTTCTCTTACTTCCACATCAGAAAATAATTTTAAAGGCCACCAACGCAAGGTTAGCAAAAGAGGGTTGTCAGGTGAAACGCTCTTCCACGGAAATGAAATACCTTTAAACAATAAGTGAACATCCTCAAGGAGAAGTGGCCTTCATGGATGGTTGCCTAGTGATGAGATCATCCAGTGCAAGGCTGACTGACTGGCAGCTCCTGTCTGGAAGGCTGTAAAAAGTCAAGGTTTTTTCCAGCTTGGCACAGGAAGCTGCATAGGGAGTGTTTTCATTAGCTCAAAGTGAAAGAAGCTAGGGTGATAGGGGACCCCATCCCATCTACATATAGAAACTCCTATAAAGATTCCCTGAAGCTGGCCAAGGCAATGGTGGTGGGGGGCACTATGCCTGGAACAGTTTTTCCTCATTTTTCTAAATTTGTTGTTTACATAAATTTAGAAATTCACTGACAAATTTGTTTCAGGCTACAGTTAAAGCCCCACTGTAGCTTATGTATAAATTATGCTGCTGCTTAAACATTTGATTTACAATGATCTCCCTCCCCCTACACACACACATGTGCATGAGAAGAAGTGAAAGATTAAGTAGAAGGGAGAGGTCCAAAGTGATTTTTACTGGGGTGGGGAAGAGCAGGATTTGGAGTTAGAGGGCTTATTGCAGGTGAAAGTGACTCTATAACTAAGGTCTGGTTGTGTTAGCTCTTCCGTTGTGACCCTGAAAGAGCAAACCAAAACCTCCCAAATACCCAGGTGAGTTGTGTTCAGAGAAATGTATATGTTTTGCAGACAATGGGAATTTTACTGTGATCTCAGTTCATAAAATAAACTGGAAGGTCTTCTGCATAAAGTGTGACCCTGGTGGCCACCACTCTGGGGCTCTTACTGAGCTCTGTTTAAACTCCTGGGAGTTAAAAAGCTTTTATTTTCATTTGAAGGAGCTTCAAAGTCAAATACAAAGAAGTTAGATGACCTGAAAGTTATTACATGATGTTTTATTTTGGGTTGAATGAAATGTTTTGGTTTGACCATAGGTTAACCTTTTTTCTTTTCTCTTTTGAAAAATAAAACAGCCTTTACCCCAGTATCTTTGCATGCTTTTCAAAGTAAGGTCTACATATTTTGATGATCTGGAATTACATTTACTATGGTATTTAGCATCATAGAATCACAGAATGGTTTGAGTTGGAAGGGACCTTTAAAGATCATCTCATTCCAACCCCCCTGCCATGGGCAGGGACACCTCCCGCTAGACCAGGTTGCTCAAAGCCCCATCCAGCCTGGCCTTGAACACTTCCAGGGATGGGGCATCACAGCTTCCCTGGGCAACATGTTTCAATATCTCATCACCGTTATTGTAAAAAAATTTCTTCCTTATATCTGATCTAAATCTACCCTCTTTTAGTTTAAAACCATTACCACTTGTCCTGTCACTACAGGCCCCGGTGAAAATCCACTATCCGTCTTTCTTGTAAGTCCCTTTATATATTGATAGGCCACAACAAAATCTCCCCGGACCCTTCTCTTCTCCAGGTTGAACAACACCAACTTTCTCAGCCTTTCTTCACAGGAGAAGTGTTCCGTCCCCCTGATCATCTTCATGCCACTTACCTATGAGGAAAAAGACAAAAGAAAAACAAAGGTTAAACTTCACCAAGTATTATAACACTATGCATTTTAAAAGCAATGGAATTTGTGATTCCCTTTAGACTGGAGGAAACACAAAGGAAAAAACTCAAGTTTGAAATACACTTTGGTAAAGGTCACCCTGTGGGCTGTTTGGTTTCTTATTTATTTCTCACAGTCTCATTTAGCTATTTTTTCCGCCTCCCCTGTTCACACCCACAGGAAAGGAGAATGCAGCTTCAGAGGGAAGAGCTGCCTCTTCCCATCCCAAAACTTAAAACTTCCTCTGAACCCACTCAAATAGGTCCATGTCCTCCTTGTGCTCTTGTACCCCAGAGCTGGATCTAGTACTTGAAGTATTTGGTAAAATATTTTGAGAACAAAGGTGCACTCACCTTGCTTTGTAATTGTAGGTATCAAATGTTCATCTGTCAGAGCAGTCTGCAAAAATTGTCAGTGACTTTGTATTCCAGTTAAATCAACGCAGACTCTTAGACAAGTCTCACTGATCACAGAATCACAGAATCACAGGGTTGGAAGGGCCCTCTGGAGATCATCTAGTCCAACACCCTGCCAGAGCAGGGCCACCTTAGAGCAGGTTGCACAGGAACCCATCCAGGTGGGTTTTGAATGTCTCCAGAGATGGAGACTCCACCACCTCCCTGGGCAGCCTGTGCCAGTGCTCTGCCACCCTCAAGGTAAAGAAGTTCCTCCTCATGTTTAGGTGGAACTTCCTATGCTCAAGTTTGTGCCCGTTACCTCTTGTCCTGTCACTGGGCACCACTGAAAAGAGCCTGGCCCCATCCTCCTGACACCCACCCTTCAAGTATTTATAGGCATTAATAAGGTCCCCCCTCAGCTGTTGTTGACAGTGACTGAATGCAGAAGTAGCTGATAGCAGCTCAGCAGCTTGTGCGAGAGATCATTACCTTTTGTCAGATGTGCAATGGATAGGTATCAAAACCACCATTGCCGCAACTGGAACTAACCCTGTCTGGTTTTGTGGGCAAACTCGGTGGGGGATCAAGAACTGCGGTAGGTCTCGTTCCTGCGTTACTGGCGTCACCCCCAGGACAGTGCTCCCCTGTTTTCTGTCATGGTAACGTGTAAGCAGTCGGTGGTCAGACAAACTGAACGAATGAACAACGTCACTTCCTCCCAGAAACCTTGAAAAGGTATAAGCAGTGTAAAATCTTATCTTGTATCAGAAGAGTCATGCTTTTTCAAACACATATTCGCAAGCAGTCCTTTGCGTGTGTGTTCATTTTTGGGTGTGTGCCCAGATCGCTTAAAATAATTTTGTCCTCTATTTGCTTTTTCATACAATTTATTGCTTATCAAAATATTTTCTCATTTAGCTAAAAACTGTGGATAAAAATCTACATCCAAAATGAAGGAAGTCAGAGTTGGTGACTGCAATTCTATTTTCTGGTTTAAGCATTTATGAATCATACATAATAATTTATCCAGGAGATAATCAGTGCAGAGCAGATATCTGTCACAACCTTTCAGATTCAATAATTTTTTACAGCCGCTTTGCACTTGTGGTCACATATTTCAGTGCTTTTCTACCCCATACACCATACCAAATGAGCACATAGGCAAACAAATCAATATTTGGCCTTTAAAATGCAGAAAGTTAGTTTAGTTGAAAATTGTTCATGAATTTGAGGCCTGTGGGGGTTTTTTTAAAAAATTTCCCTGTTCGAGTTCCTCATGTTGTGTGCAACTTGTACAAACTAAAGGAGTAATGAGCTTTTCTTGCTGTCTGCTGCCGCACAACCCCAGTCCCCATCGGCTGGCAGTTGAAAGCCGCCCGTGAAGCCCTTGGATCTGATGTGCACAGGGTGCTACGGGCGTGGCAGGTGCCAAATAAGATGCAGAGCATGGTCAGCAAGTGGCTTTAAGCGTTTTGCCATTCCCTCCTTTCAGTAGGTGAGACTGGAAGGGTTTTGTGAGCCCTCAGCGCGGGGGAGAGGGTTCTCGCTGCGAGGCAGCGCTCCCGTGCACGGGGGGAGGAAGCCAGCGGGGTTCAGCCAGCTCTCTGAAGAGCCCAAACGTTTTGTGGTCGATCATTTCAGCCTGGTGTCTGACAGCTGGGGAAAGGGTGCTAAGAAATAGAGGAGCATCTGCATCTATCTGAGCATTTTCCTCTGAATTATCTGAACCTGAGCTTGAACTTGGAGCATCACTGGTAAAAGCTGTGCTGTGTGAACACAAAACAAGATGAGCACTGTACATTGGAAATGCTTTTCATTTTTATGATGATATTAATTCCTTGAGTTGTATAACTTTGTATAGTACAAATAAGTTCAGAGACAGTAAAGACAGTTCAGAACAAAGTCTTTGAGTCATTTGCTCTATTCTGTTGTGGATGCTCTTTTTTTTTTATCTTTTAAATATATTTTAGCATGAGGAATTCAAACGTGGCAGCAAGTCTGCAAGAGCAAGTAGGATAGCAGGAGCTGTAACTTTTCTGACTGTATTTGTTTAACTAATTCAGCTGTAGCTTACTGTACATATTGTAGATAAACAGGGACTTTACTTCACTATCACAAGCTGACAATTCCACCTATCATGTAATTCATAGTTTTTATGTGCTTTATCTCAATTAAGTTCCATCTCTAAAGCACACTGCTGCATATTACTGATCTGCTAATGAAGCAGTAGCTATATGGCATATCTTTCTGATTCCAGCAAACACAGAATAAGCACAAGTCAAACATTCCCTTGACAAATTGTGTGAGCCAGGCTCTCATTTCTAGCCAGAAAAGAATCAGTTTAACTAAGATGAGAGACATCTAGGTTACTATACATCTCAGCTCTGAGACTTCAGTGGTCTTCATTGATTTGCTGGTAGAATTATTCCAAATGTCAAGGGAATCAAGGAGCTCTTCTGGAAGGTGGGACGCTCTAGGGCCCTCAAGAGACCAGAAGGTGCAGGAATGATCCCCGCCAGGACAGCTCACCCCAGGCCCTGGGGAGAGCCAGAGAGTGGCTCCTTCAGGTAGTGCAGCCCATGTCCGAGGCAGGAGGAAGGTGAGAACAGTGATATGCCGGTTGGTAGCACACACATTGGACACTGAGTTCACGTTTGGCTGGAAGGAAGGTCATAGCATTAGAAGAAAAGTTTCCAAAAAGACTTTTCCTTTTGCTGTTCTTTGCTTCCAGCTCCTGATGCAAGTCAGTGTTGTTCACCTTCACTCTACTCTTTTCCAATGATGCTGAATGCTGATGAGCTAATACTTGGCTCAACACCAGCAGGTAATTTCCTGGTAATTAATTTGTTTTCTCTATACCTGACCTGAATTTTTTTTTTGGTAATTTGCAGGTTGGGTTACGCATCAGAATCAAATAATTTTAGGGGGTACCCAGGAGTACAATGAGTAATGGTTATTTTGACTCTGGCTTCTCTCAGTCTCTTTCTCTCCCTCTCTCTCAGCATTAGAGTTTCATTGCTATTATAGCACTTTGCATATAATTACCAACAGCTTTAGGTTATAATTATATTGTCATTTAGTACATTTGTAATGGGAAAGAATGAACAATGCAGTGAATTAAACATGTAATGACTGTTGGTGTTGTGTGCCTTTTCCTTTCTTAACAACTTCGTTAATATTTTGCAATGTTTATGAGGAGCTACCTGGAAAAACAGCCATTGCATGCATTTAAACATGTCACAGCTCTAGGAGCTAAAAGGAAAAAAATAAAAAGGATGAGAAGATACCCTTTAGGAATTAGGGGTTTTTTTAATATGGACTTTAAAAAATACTGCAATCATTTGCATATTTATTTTGCACAACACTTTCAAAAGGCAGCAGCAGTGAGCTAATGCTGCAATAGGTGGTAGAACTCCTGTTGACCTCAAAAGAGCAGATGTAAATAGGTACCATTCACTCAAGAAAATAGCACGGGGTGCTCGCTGTTTGTACAATAGTTTGAAAGTTAATGCATAGCAAGTCCCTGTCTTTGTTCTTGAGATAACATCCAAACTCACTATGTACTTAGTATTTCCTCTGCTGGTAACTAACATAAAATATAGTTGAACAAGTACATTTTGCCACTATATATGCGGAATAAACTTAAAGGCTGTCTCTAGGAAGTCTGTAATGGCTCCAGGTTACAAAAAAAAATTAATCAAACCATCATATACACTTTTTAATGTTGCATAATTTGTATGTATGTGTATACACGTAAAAGTGTACTCAGCTGTATGTGTATATATATATATACAGTTACAGAATGAAGAGCCTAAATTACTTAGCACAGTAGTGACAAAGAGAGCGCTCGGTCCCAGCTGCCTGTCTCAGGGGGTGATCACACGTGTCGGGGATGTCAGAGGGTGTTTCACATCCTTGCCCTTCCTCCGATGTACTATGTTGCATCTGTGCCACTGACACTTGGTTGCAGTACAGATGGTGATGGGTCAGCACAACAACCAGTTTAGCAGCAGGCTGAGGTGGAGTTTATTGTAGCGTTGGTGTCTGCATGGGTAGCAGCGCTGGTTCACTCGCAGCCTAATTTGGGTCCCCTTCAGGAACTTAGGACTGCAGGTTTCTGGTTGATGGGCTGAGTAACTTTAGAACTTAAGACAACACAGCTAGTATTCAAATGTCATGATTTTTTTTTTTTATAATATCACTCGAATATGTCAACACCAGCTTTGCAGGGCCCAAAATTATTGCTAAATATAGTGGTTAGGTTTTACTTTCCTATGAACTCTAGGAGTGTAGGCATGAAAGAAGCAATGTCTCTGAATATCTAAACAATTTCATGCTCCTGTATGGTCACAAGAGAGCTATCAAACTTAAATCCTGGAAACTTACAGGTAATTCCACAAATCTAAAGTAAGACAAACATAGTAGATTTGTTTTGTTAAATAATAATGCCTCAGTACCAGGACTATCTGTCTCTGTCTCTCTCTGGTCTCTAGCTACAGAATACTTGCAGTAAGATATTACTGAATATATGAGATAGCATTGTAAAGCATAAAATATGTCAGATCCATTGAGAACATCTGCTATAAACTCTCAATGCCGTATAAGCCTGTGTAAAATATACTTTTCCTGACTACATTCATCGAGCTTTTAGTTATCAATAAAGATGATGAGTATTTAGTAAAATAACTGGTGCTTGTAACATATTTCAAGTCAGTATGAGAGGTTAGAATTTGACAGCATGGATGGAGATGTTTCTAAAGATTGATCTTCCTAGTGATTTTGTCTCTAGATATGATAGACATCTCTGTATAGTGCAAGCATGGGCTTTACAAGTAAAATCTGAGCGTTGATTTGAAAAGGATTAAATGCTTTACAGTGTAACCCTTCAGTCCTACATATCTTTGCGTAGTAAGAAGAAGGTGTGGAGGTAACAGCAGTCAAACACGAGTGGGAACACTGTTTGACATTTCTCAACTGCAAAATGTCGATGAGGTTTCTCTCAGGTGTTTTACATGAATAGAAGACTATTAAAAGGAAAATGGATCATATCTTCCATCTCTTCCTGGCCAGCTAGAGGAACTAGGAGTTGAGACTGATATGGTTAAGTAAGATTCATAATACTTTGTTCTATATAGAAGCTATAATACTCTCATGGCAAAAAAGTTACTTGCAAAAAGATGGAATAGAAGAGTCTTTGAATCACAAAGCCAAGCTGTCCACCAACAGGGAATGCCACAATTAAGCTTGTGAGCATATACTTCAAAGTCACTCCACCAAATTGTTTTCTTGCTAGGTTTTCTAAGTGCAAAAAGGCACAAGGATTTTTTTAAACATGGATAAAAACATTTGCTCCTATTTCTGAGAAATGCTGATACATTAAAAGCTAAGAAAGCACCCTGCAGTGGATAAATAACATAGACAATTTCAGGCCAGTGTGCTGAAATCGGGCAAAACTCTAGGTGCCAATTAAGTACCGTAATGGGAGAATCTCACTGATTTTGTCTTGCTTAACTGTCTTAAAGGATCTGTCCTGGGGACTTCAGCCTAGATGACAACCTAAATTTCTAAAGTCATATAGCCATCAGTGAGATTACAGTGTTACTTGTCCTTGAGGTAGCAAACATCCTGCATAAGCACTGGTAAATGCCAGATTGCTAACTGCTGGACCCTAAGCAGGTCCAACTGCCTTAAGCCTAGCAGGATTCTCAACGCTGAGATTGCTTTATGAATCTTTTCTGTGAAACCTGATGAAGAAGGATTTTCTGAGTGAATGAAATCCCTGTGAAGATAATGATAATGAGCCACCAATGTTGCTTAGAATAATAACAGAGTGTGATGGTCTCCAATTCAAAACTCTCTGTCTCTACCCAAATTTGAAAGCTGGCTCTAGGTGTGAATCTGAATACAAAATAAGCACCTGGAGCAAGGCTGGAAAATGGATTAATCAGTTGCTTTTCCTGACAATCAAGTTATAAAATTGTTCACACTCTTTTTGCTCTTTCTGGGTCAATGAATGCATAGTATTTTAATATGATCAAAGTTATTCTAAGTTTCAAGATCACTGTTATTAATTAGCTAATTGTGGTGGGTTGACCCTGGCTGGATGCCAGGCGCCCACCAAAGCCGCTCTATCACTCCCCTCCTCAGCTGGACAGGGGAGAGAAAACACAACGAAAGGCTCATGGTTCGAGATAAGGACAGGGGGAGATCACTCACCAATTACCATCATGGGCAAGAGAGACTCGACTCAGGGAAAATTAATTAAATTTATTGCAAATCAAATCAGAGTAGGGTAATGAGAAAAATAAAAACAAATATTAAAACACTTTCCTCCCACCCCTCACTTCTTCCTAGGCTCAACTTCACTCCCGAATTCTCCACCTCCTCCCCCCAAGCAGTGCAGGGGGACAGGGAATGGGAGTTGTGGTCAGTTCATCATACTTTGTCTCTGCTGCTCCTTCGTCCTCAGGGGGAGGACTCCTCACACTCTTCCCCTGCTCCAGAGTGGGGTTGCCCCCACAGGAGACACTCCTCCATGAACTTCTCCAACATGAGTCCTTCCCACAGGCTACATTTCTTCACAAACTGGTCCAGCATGGGTCCCCCACGGGGTCACAAGTCCTGTCAGAAAACTTGCTCCAGTGTGGGCTCCTCTCTCTGCGGGTCCACAGGTCCTGCCAGGAGCGTGCTCCAGCACAAACTTACCACAGGGTCACAGCCTCCTTTGTGCACATCCATCTGCTCTGCCATAGGGTACTCCACAGGCTGCAGGTGGATATCTGCTCCACTGTTACCCTCCATGGGCTGCAGGGGCACCGCCTGCCTCACCATGGTCTTCATCACAGGCTGCAGGGGAATCTCTGCTCCAGCACCTGGAGCACCTCAGCCCCCTCCTCCCTCACTGACCTTGGTGTCTGCAGAGGTGTTTCTCTCACATAGTCCCACTCCTCTCTCTGGCTGCAGTTGCCCAAGGTTTTTTCACTCTTCTCAAATATGTTATGACAGAGATGCTACCACCACCACTAATGGGCTCAGCCTGGGCCAGCGGTGGGTCTGTCTTGGANTGCTCCTTCGTCCTCAGGGGGAGGACTCCTCACACTCTTCCCCTGCTCCAGAGTGGGGTTGCCCCCACAGGAGACACTCCTCCATGAACTTCTCCAACATGAGTCCTTCCCACAGGCTACATTTCTTCACAAACTGGTCCAGCATGGGTCCCCCACGGCGTCACAAGTCCTGTCAGAAAACTTGCTCCAGTGTGGGCTCCTCTCTCTGCGGGTCCACAGGTCCTGCCAGGAGCGTGCTCCAGCACAAACTTCCCACAGGGTCACAGCCTCCTTTGTGCAAATCCATCTGCTCTGCCATAGGGTCCTCCACAGGCTGCAGGTGGATATCTGCTCCACTGTTACCCTCCATGGGCTGCAGGGGCACCGCTTGCCTCACCATGGTCTTCATCACAGGCTGCAGGGGAATCTCTGCTCCAGCACCTGGAGCACCTCCTCCCCCTCCTCCCTCACTGACCTTGGTGTCTGCAGAGGTGTTTCTCTCACATAGTCCCACTCCTCTCTCTGGCTGCAGTTGCCCAAGGTTTTTTCACTCTTCTCAAATATGTTATGACAGAGATGCTACCACCACCACTAATGGGCTCAGCCTGGGCCAGCGGTGGGTCTGTCTTGGAGCATACTGCCACTGACTCTGCTGGACACAGGGGAAGCTTCTAGCAGTGTCTCACAGAAGCCATCCCTGTAGTCCCTCCACTAACAAACCTTGCCACGCAAACCCAATACACTAATCAAAGCTTTGTTGGTTGATTTTTGTTGGTTTTTTTTTAAGTAGAAGGGGAAAAAACCTAGAATGTTTGAACTATGATCTTTTCATTAAAAGAGATTAGAGAAATCATTAGCTTATGACCATTGCGTACCAATTAAAAGGCAAACGATTCAAGTTTTAATTTTTCAATTTTTTTGTATTAGGCATAAAATTCATTGATAGCAGCAATATCCTGACAGCATGGTCTCTTAGTAAACAAGCTTTCAGAAAAACTATGATAAATAAAGTCTCTTTGATAGATAAATGAATGCTATGAAAGCTAATGCTCTGCTTAATGGATGTACAACTTTACCAGCATCCATTAATTTGTATATGGATAAGCTCTAAGTATAGGTGGTCTTCAAGTCAATTATACTTCAGATAAGCATGACATGAAGAGCGCACAATGAAACAGCCTCCTTGAAGATGCAGTAATGGTGAAAAACAGGACAGATAATCATGAATGATTATCTTACTGTCTCATAAATCCAGATCAATGCTGACAAGACTCAGCTCTGGGGATGACAAACCTCCTCTTTCTCTTGTGATGTTGACTCAAAGATGCCAGGCTAATGATCTTACTCCATTAAGCTTTTTCCAGTGCCATCGTTTGATGATGTCTTGTTGGAATGTGTATATTTATCTTAAGTTACCATATGACTTTTCAAGCCTTGGTACATCTGACAAAAGTCATTCTGCAAACTCCACTAGGAAATTTGAATCTAAGCATTTGCTATTGTTTCTAGCATGTTGCGCTGGTCAGCGGATGATCATTCCACTTTCTTTTGAGGCAAAAGTTGTGTATTGAATTAGGACTATTCAAAACACAGTGAGAAATCAAAATTAACCCACCACACATCCCCAGTGTTACTGAAATTTCAGGAAGACAGTTAATATTTTAAACTATTCACTTTGTAGGTTTGTAGGAATTCAAAATGAAACTGCTGAGAGGTGTTTTTCTTGTGCTTTCTTCTTGCTGTATTATTATCAGAAGTTTGATCTGATGATCGGATCATTGTCAAGTGTTTCAGAAGGGATTTTCAGTCTTTACATGTATAAAATTTGTCTCTCTGATCAGTCAGTGTCCTTCTCTTACTTATCCATGCATACTGTGTCTGTTTGAAGAGAATTACGGAATGTAATATTCAAGGTAGAAGAACACTGCCATGTTTGTTGTTATTAATACATTTACAGATCATTCATATCATATTAATGTGACTAGATTGTCTGCATTTTCTCATGTATTCTCTGCTAGCCTTCATTTTCTCACCAGTGAATTTCATTTGTCCTTGTGCTGCCCAGCTGTCTGTCTTTGGTAGGTCTTTCAACAATACCTTTCCTGACATCTGTGTTTTGCCTAGTCAAAACAACTTTGTATGTATATTCTAACTTATAATACATACTAATCTGCTCATCAGTAAACTAATAACAGGAAGATTTTCTGTAGTCCCTTTTCTTCTAAACTGGCTTGATTTTTGGAGCTGTATATATACATAAATAACATCTGTGACGATTGATTTTGTTTAAAAGGTCAAGTGGATGGTATCATGTTGTGGTCACCTATTGTCATGTGTTTGTGAATGCCAGCGTTATGCAGATACTATATTACTGTCCACTTTAAGTCAGTGGATATTTGTCACTAGTCCAGTGAGTAAAAGCTTTGCTAATGTAGCTAAGAGTTAAGTTCCTACTTTCTAGAAACAAATCAATATAGCATTAGGAATGTATTTTTTTTCCCCTTCAGCTTTACCTGCCCTCATCTATTTACCTTGTCTGCCTCTATTATCTCTGTGTTAATACGAGGTCTCAGGAGTGAAATTGAGTTACAAATGAGTCCTAGTGTCCTGTGTTTAAAAAAAATCATATGAATCTCAATATTATGTGAAGTTTTGGTCAAAAATTAAAACCCGAATGTTGTTATTGGCTTCTGTGTACCCTTCTTTTATTTATTTAATTCTACTAGAAAGTAATGCTGAAAGGAACATATTCCCAGAAAAGGGGCATTTTTCTCTTGTCATTATAAAATGTAACAGGATGAGTCTCCTGAATTTTTTAATCTTTATTTATTAATTGTGCAAACATTGGCTGCTTCTTCAGTATGACAGCTGGTTGAAACTGGACAGTGAATTAGTAAAACAGGAGGATTTCACCTTGTATTACAACTGATACCAAGGCTATATAGGATAAAGAATGCATTGATATCTGTAAAACTTTTTTGGTTTACAAAATTGAAAAATATGATCCTGCAGACTTTCTTACTTATTTCACTAACTGTATTATTGTAGTTTTCCCTTTGTATGTAGCTCAAGTTTCTGAAAAGAAGAACAGCCTACACACTGCCAAGGGGAGACTATTTGTGAGAAGTCTTGGATAAATCTAGCTTGAAAAGCTGCCCTAAGACTAACATGTGAAATATTCTGTTCTGGGATCTTGACAAATAGACAGTTAAAAAAAGGGACCATTACTTCCCCTGCCCATTCATTGCTCAGTTTTGCCTACAGAAGGATGAAATGAGCTAAGGAAGAGTCTAGAAAGGTGGATAGCTTAGTGTTACAGCACAACTCCTTTTCTTTTACATTTGCATGCAAATTGATCTGGAAATCCATCAGCTGACTCTGTTAATGAGGTCAAGAAAAACATGTAGAGTTAATCAAACTCAGCTATAGCTTTTATTGGTTAACTGTCTCCAGGGGTGGAAACTCAGGAACATAATTTTTCTTCTGTGCTTGCAGAAACACCTTGCCATAACAGTGGTGTCGGAATTTAATTTCATTGAAGAGCTGCCTCTCTTTTCCCTTTTGCACAAAAGTTACCCATGCATGTCAGTCTTGTCATTTTAATTGAACTTACAGGCATGACTGGCATGTGGTGGAATTTACTCTGACAGTATAACAATAATAAATTATTGCAGAAGGTTTGATAAAGAATCCTGGGACTTCACAGAGAAGAATAGTGAGGAACTGGGAGTAGGAAGGAAGAAGTTCCAGCCTTGCCTGCCAGTCGACTTCTCTGTTTGATCCATTTATTCTTGTCATTTTTCTGCCTGTTGTTGCTTAATTATTCCAGACACTATGCCCATCATATTCTGTGTTATAGCTATTAATCAAGCGGTTCAATCTTTTCCAGTCTACCTTTCAGAGGTGATAATGTTCCTAGTTATTTTTACAGCTCCTCTGATTTTTCCACCATTTTGCTTGCACTTTGAAATGCATTGTAGAAATAAGATTTATCTTCTTGAATCCATGAAGGATATTAAGGAGGAAATTAATTTTAACTTTGAATCTGATTATCCCTAAAAGATTAATTGACATTGGTAGTTGTGACCATGTGGCCTGAATAAAAACCATCATGGGAAATGCTTGAATTCATAAGTATTCTAAAGATAGTCTTGCTTTAGTACAGATATTCGTGAGAAGTGTATCCACAAAGGCCTCCAAAGTTTGAGATGCAGCCAGGGGAAAAATAGTAGGGTGCTCATTTAAGCACGTGTGTAACTGAAATTACCAAGAGTTTATGAGAGGTATGATGGATTTATGTAATGAAAGGCCATTCAAATAAGCAGATAACACCTGATGTGGTAGAGACGGAAGAATCAGAGGACCTGGAATAAAGCCACTGTTTCTCTGAAACAGCTGTTGGCCATGTTGCTTTTTTTTTTTTTTTTTTTAAGTACCTAGGACCTTCTGTTGGCCCCAAATTGTGGTAATAGGATGTAGTAGCTATTTTTTCAAAGTGTATATACTTCTTTTGAAAATGAAAAGTCACAAATATTCTAAAAATACCTAGTTAAGACAGAATTTAGACTTCTGAATCAAAATGGATTGTGGATGTCACTGCACTAGTTACTGTCAGAACCATTAGAAGCCTAAATTAAGGTTTCCACACACATGTAGAAATGTCTTAAGCTCTTAGCTGGCCCTTTGCTACATGCCAGATGTGAGGTGAAACAGCACCCAAAAGCAAAGTGTTCAAAAAGCCTGGATTTATCTGCTAAGGGTGCCCAGAGCAAATCTACTCCACTGCAACAGTCCCTGAGTAAATCTTAGCATCCCCACTCATTGCACTTTGCAGTATGGCCAAAGGATGAAATGATGATAGTGGATTCTGCCTCAACAGTTTATGCATTTTTTGGTTAGACAAAAAGAGGCATGAAATGGACTTAGTCTCAGCAGAGACCAGACTAACCTGTCTGTCCCTCACGAAGGTGAATATCCTGACTGCTTGAATACTGAGTAATACTTCTTGATTACAGTCATGAATTTTGTCAAGTTCACAGGGTATTTCTCAAATTGTAGAGGTATCTATTATCTCCGAGAATGCACAAGAATGACAGTTTGAATAAGTGGGCCACTGAGATTAGTGTGAGTTAATAGATGGTAAAGAGAATCAGGCAAGGGAAGGTCTTGGAGATTAGCAGAGTATGAAGAATGAGAGGAAGTGTGAAGATTTAGATTAAGGCAACACCCAACATAGACGTTGGTAAGGAAGGACTGCATTTCTCAAGTTGAAGAGAGCAATATTGAAGTATATTGAAGTATCCAAGATGCAAAACCAAAAGTTCCCAGGAAATAATTTTCTGTACATGAGTGTATAAGGAAGGCACAATCTTAGCATTATTACTCAGTAGAAACTGTATTTACAGATTTAGAAAAAGTTCCAAACCAAAAAAAATGACAAAAATGACATCCAGGCAAGTGTGACAGTAACAAGCATCACACTGTTGTTCACTCTGATGGAGGGTATAAAAGGAGATTTTGAAAGGCAAAACAGTATTTCTATTTTAGCCATGCTGAGCCTAAACTTACAGCTGCACTACTGTAAGAGATGTCAAAGAGACTGACTATCATTTCAGTTTAGGTGGAGAGAGAAAATTTTGGAATAGCAAAATGGATCCATAAATTGTCAGAATAGAGAAGGTACTTTAAATATGTACTTCTTGAGAAGAAATTGTGGCCTTTAAGATCTAGGCCTGTCACATTCATGGAATAGATGCTGGAAAAGCTGAATTTAAAACCTGAATTAAGTAATCAAATATTATTTAAGGTCCCAGTGGTTATTAGGAAGAAGAATAGGAAAGACTGTGGTTTCCTTTTGCAGAGTTGTAAAGAAAAATAGTTTTTCTTTCATCAGTGGCATTACCTTGGTGTTAATTTTTTAAGTAAAAGAACATTCAATCTTTCAGAATCCTTCTATCAGGTATATATTTGAGTGATACACATGCAAAGTTAAGGCGTTTGTTTCGTATTTCCTAATTAGAAACTAAAGCCTTTGATAATGTGATAAGTGGTCCAAATGGGGGGTTGCAAATAATCATGTCTAAGTAATTATCTACTGTATAATCAAAAAACACAAGAGGAACAGACACCTGCATAATGCAAGCCTTTGGAACAGATGTGCCCCTATTAATAGACATGAGTTGCCTATTAAAAGTCTGTTGGTGACAGAGAATGTTTTCCACTTTATGAAGGATACCCTGCCTAACCTTCAGTTTCTATGTAATTATAAACAAGAAAAATGCAGAAGTGGTGCAGCTTTCCTCTTTTCCCCATTATGCTACAACATGTACTCTCAGCCTTCAAAGGTTTTAAAGATACCCACACCCCTTATCCAGTCGTCTGTGGTTAATTTTATGGAATATGTATCGTCAGAAGACATGACAAAAAATATCATTCAGTGGAAATAGTGTGCCCGTAAAGAAATTCAGTATTCAAAGTCCATTACAAACACCAGATAGATGTGTTGTGCTGATGATTATGGATGTAACAAACAATGTAGTGTGGGAGAGTTTTCTTAAAGATACCAAAATAGCAGTTTCAGAACTGTATGACAATCTAAAAAAAGTGCGCTACTTAAAAATATATACAGGGAACAGAAAACTCATACATTTATTCTCAAGGACAGTATTTTGGATACTAATAACTGTTTCCTGACCCCAGCATGTTTCACTGGAGATGAGCTTGAGTTTAATTCTTTGTAGGTACAGGTATATACATAACATTATACATGTGGCTTGTCCTATAGATTTTAATGGTATTATTTACACACTTAAAACTAGATGCATGCATATGCATTTGCAAAATAAAGATTTTAATTGTTAAAGGTGTTGCCCATTAAATTCCCTGAGTCATGCACCTAAAATTAACCAGACCTAAAAATTAATGGCTTCCTTGATTCTAGTGGTCATGAGCTAATCTGACTTGAAATATTTTTCAGAGAATAATTTAAAAAATCTCAAATATTAAATCAATTTTTGGAAGAGTGAGTGAAGTGGAGAAAATGAAACACAATAATCTGATATCAGTTGCCACCTTTTTTTCTTTTTTTTATGGTGCCCAAACAAACTGAACAACAAACTAAAATGTCATGAAAAAGCAACACAACTTTTCCAAGTCATTCACGCTGCCTAATTCTGCATCCTTAGACTTCTCCTTTTAATATTTTCTAGAAATAGATACTTTGAGAGAGAAAATACTTCAGATATCTTCCAAATTTTCTTATTTGACGTACTCAAAAAATACTAGTGTCTGAGAGCATCTGTCTGAAATGAAAGTTTAGCTGTTTCAAAACCTTGCAGGTGGGAGAGAAATCCTTAAAGCACATGGAGTATTGGGGCACTTGCATTCATGGTCTTTCTTTTGGATTCAGCTCCATTGGGTCGAAGAATTAACTGAAGGTGAAGAATTTCAGTCTTACTTTTTTACAAACCATTTCTGAGACCTGATTGACTCCTGCAAACCACACAACAGTGTGCAGTGTCCATGGACTGCAAATGCAGGTGAAGATTTTGGGTGCTTCCCAGCAGAGGACTGGGTGTGCTGCTCCCCTATCCTCTAATTCCCATTTTTCCAGAGCATGGTTAATGCAGAGGGACTGGAGTCATAGGGGAGGGCCCCAAAACCTATGGTCATGCAATATTAGTTGATTTGTTTTAAAGAAGTGAATATTTCGTCTTCACAGGTGGAATAAAAAACTGAATTGTGATTAGGACTGAGATACTCTGCCAGAGTTTGCATAGAGACGGAAGCAAAAGCTGTGATTAATGTGGGTTGTCCCATATATCCCAAAGTAAAGCTAATGGAGCTGAGAGGTTTTTCTCTATCCCTGCCCAGGGCAGGCCTGGGCTGACTGCTGGGGAGAAAACTGGGGAGTCCAGCTGCACCTGCATTACCACCGTCAAGGTTTCTCTGCTGCTGGTTCTGTTTATTTGGAGTACAGGAGAGAAAGTGAGGCTTCTAGTGCTGAAAGAGGAAAGCCCAATTAGAGAAACGTGTGGAGCTTTATGCATGACAAATGGAAAAGCCTGGATTGAAAGAAGCTGTATTGGCCTAAGACTACGTGGTTAAAGTGTCCTCCTCTATCCATGGCCTTGTATATATTACCCATCCTTTCCCTGTTGTTAAACACCATTACTAACTTTTAGTAATGCAGACTACTTTCAAAGTGTTCTTTTTAAATAATATTTTTTTTCCTTGCCAAAATTCAGGATAAGCAATGATCAGTTTAGAATGCTTAAATGGAAAAAGTTGGCCACAGATTATCTGTTCAGGGTAACAGGAGCCTTCCTTTTGGAATGATGTGTTATGCATTTCTAAAATATATTTGACGGCATCAGAGAACTACAGTGAAGCCAAAGGACAGCTGAGGTTTAGATATTTTCTGTGTCTAAAATATCTTTATTTTGACGAGTAAAGATTAGCTTAAAAAGGTCAAACTGAATGTTATATCATGTACTGTAGTAAATGTAGAAGGATGTTAAAAATATATTCACAGAGAGAGAGCACATGTGTATATTCATTCAGTTTTAACGAATATATTCAAATATATACAGAAAATCTACTCCATCCATCTAAGTCTCTCAGACCTAAAGTACTCAACATTAAAGTCAGCAATTGTTAATTTTTATCACACAGCAGGAATGAGATTACCTCAGCTTTTCTTTCCATTTAGGATAAAAGATACTCTATAACAACTGGTTGTTTGTTTTTTTTTTTTCTTAATGCATTCATGGAGTTAGCAGCTCTCACATGTTGCTGGAGCTACTCGCATTTTGGGATTTTAAAGACTGGTAGTGCTTAGTTATGTGTCTGCATGAAGCTAATGTGGTGGCCATTGCTTCTCTGCCTGAAGGTCATGCTAGGGATGCCATTATGGATTGGAGATCCATTCCTCCCCTTCTTCTTCCTGTTTGTTCTGGTAGTAGCTCTGCTACTGTCCTACTTCATATTTGACATTTTTAGGGCTGAATTCACTGGTTCGCATAAGGCATCTAATGCTTTTTGAGATTCCCTAGTGAATCGATAACATCCATATGGAGGTGACAGATAAAGGAATAGGACCTGCAAGAGACCTGTGTCTTCTGAAGTGGCAGCCAGAATCCAGGTGAAGTATCTAAGAGCACCACAAGTGGCACTATATCAAAGTGTGACTTTGATGTCTATGCGTGGGAGCTTAAACTGAGTGACTTTGTTTAGTGTGGTGAGAGGTAGTTAATTCTCTACCTGCTTTCTTTCCTTCACTTCTCACCTGCTTTTGTAGAAAGAAATAGCCTGCTTATGCTCAAGTCAGCATAACCCTTACCAACCCATATGACATGGGTAGCTCTAGCTGGATATATTTGTGTATGGCCTACCAGCAGCAAAGCCTTAACTCCTAGCATTCAGGAGCATGCATTTATGTATTTTCTTTTCCGTGGCCTATTCACTCTGTTCATTGCTATTGCCCTCAGGGACGTATTCACTCACAAAGATTTGTCATCTGTCATCCAGAATTCATCATAATTTTGTCGTGCATTAGATTTGACACAACTATGATGAATACCCAGGGTATTGCTTTCCCATTCTGTGAGAGCCACTTAAATTTGTACAGTCTGTGTTATCCTGGTGACTCATTTCACTTTGATAGCATTTTTTTAATCTAGAAGGCTGAACAGCATGTCCTGACTTTGGTCTCTTGCCAACTGTAGTGAGCTTTGCTTTCCCACATCACAGAAGATCCTTGCCAAATAGCAAATGTGTGCAGCTAAAAACTCAGCTGATCAGAGCAGCCCCGTCCTTTCACGTAGAGGTGGGAATAGGACATTGAATGCTCGAGGAGAACATTTAATTACTTCAGATTAGCCCTTCCTCTTCATCAGTCTGGAAGAATTTCTTTCATCCAAATCATTTCAGTTGTATTTTGCTTAAATCAGTATGTCAAGGAGATAGGACCTTCCTTCCCAAGTCTGCTCCTGGCCCACCATGAGTGACTTCAGAAAGTTAATTCACTTCCCTGGGATTCTGTTTCCCTATCTGTAAATGGGAGTAACCTCCACTCTAAGGCACATGAAGATGAAGACTTCCAGATAAAAAGAGAGCTTTTCTGAAAACTACGATATGTTACGGTGATGGCATCTGATGTGCCACATGTTATCCATATAGTTACATGAACAAAAAAGTTTTGTATGCCACCAGAGCCAGTTATTTACCTTCATAGCATGTGATAGCATTTTATATAAATAAAAATTCTTTCTGAATTAGAGGTGCCGTGCTCCTAGTTGACAGCAATTGCCAAGTAGATACACTATGTAACCACAACTGCCCATACAACATACAAAACAGAAATGTGGGATCTACATTATACCAACTGGAGAATGATCTCATGGGTTCAGTGCTTCCCGAAGTGTGAGGGAATATACATTGACACTGCCGACTGTCAAGTCACCCACACTCAAAGCCAAAAATGGGAACAATCTTCTCTTTAAATAACGTGCATGTCAGCTAGTCTGTCAATCAAAAGAGAGTGGTAACCCATCAGCCAAAAGCAATCCTTCTAGAGAAGGAGAGGAATAGCCCACTTTCTGCAGGGAAGATTAAGAGATTTTATTTGGGATGATATTTTCTTTCTCTCTCTTCCTCATCCATTACACAGACAAGAAAGAAAAGCAGGGTGGAGTGTAGGTTCAGGATTCATTTACATCCCACCCACGCAGAGCAGTCCCATGTGCATTTACTGCAGTCACCCACACAGAAAGAGCCTCCGTTCTGGGCAGCTGAGCACTTTGTCACAGCTTGGTTGCAGATCTGCCCAGTTTGCCCATGTAATCACAGCCAGTTTAGGGGAAAACATGAAAAGAGTTTTAAACTTGTAATTTCTATGGTGAGCTCAGACTACTGTTTTTGTTATTACTTATTTGTAATGACGTAATGAAAAGCCTAATGAATTTGGAGAGCAGGACTACAAGTCTGTGTTCACATTATGAAGATTCATGACTGTTTTTTTCTCCTGATGACTCAAAATACTCAGGGCTTGTTATTTTCTGTAATGAAATAGTGTCAGAAATGTTCTAGCTACAAACATGCAGAAAAACTCCAGTCAGAGACTTCTCATCCGTAGTAAGTGTAGACTGAAATAATATGCAAAACACAAACAGCATGTGACAAAAGCTTTCTAAAACAGAAGAGCATGTATCAAAGTTGAAAAACCAAATAACATATGTGAGGCTTTTAAGACAACCTCTGAGAGACAGGAATGAGCCTGTCTTTAAAACAGATACAAAATTTGGTAGAAGGTCAGAACGGGCTGATTTGGCAGAGAAAATTGAATTAATCTGTTAAATGCACATTTTATATACTCTGACTTATAACATGTATGCAAGTGTAAAATAAATTAACCAGCCTACTGGAAATACACGCATCTAGTGCACCAAAGTTACATTATTATGAACTTCTTTACTGTGAGGGTGGTGAGGCACTGGAACAGGTTGCCCAGGGAAGCTGTGGATGCCCCATCCTTGGAAATGTTCAAGACCAGGCTGGACGGGGCTTTGAGCAGCCTGGTCTGGTGGGAGGTGTCCCTGCCCAGGGCAGGGGGGTTGGAACTAGATGATCTTTAAGGTCCCTTCCAACCCAAACCATTCTATGATTCTATGATTCTATCACCTATTCTCCCCTTCTGTAAGTAACGTTAATTGTGTTGTATATTTTTGAAACCGAGATTAGAACTACTCTTCACATATATTGAGCACATTTGTTACTTTGGTTTTAATTCTTATAATCTTAGCAGATATTACATTCTTGTAGTATGTTTTTCTAACTATGGAGTGCAGTACAAAGTTGTTCTTGTCTATATCTGCTATAAGGAATAAGTTATTAATTGCAAATCCTCTTCTGTTTGTAATGATGATTTGCGTTATCTAGATGTAAAGATGTGAGATTAAACATTGCTATAGCTGATTATACCGAACACATTGGTCAAAATTAAAGCAACAGAGTGAACAGGTTCCTTTCTGCTTGAGGGCACCATTGTTTGTACTGAATATATAGCTCTTAAGGTGTTCCTAAGGTGACCCCTTTGGGGTCAAAGCAATTAAGGCAATTCTCCATGGGACTAATGCTTTTCTGTGCTTTATTTTTTCAGTACAAGGTGTTAAAAACTCTACAGTGTCATCATCTGCATCATAGAGCTTTTTTCCTGAAGGTTTAGAATTAATTTACTTTATGCATTTTTTATTATATTGTTAATGTTAACATCCTGTCATGCATTTTTAGACTCGCAGAGTCATCATCAGGTTTATCTCATGGTCTCTTATCTTTAAAGAAAGAGAGAACAGAAGATTCAAACCTGCTGCTAAATTCTGTGGTTTATAGCAATAATATGCTGATTTTACTGGTTATAACCGTTAACAACCAAATGGGAGGATAATGTCTACTGACATGTCATTATAATGAATTAATGTGAATTCTACTTAATTAGATATCTATATCCAGCTAATATTTCCAAATGAAAGTAATCCTATATTTTTTATGTCTTGGGTTCTGTAACTGAGCACTGTATAAATCAGTGTGTGTTGCATAACAGGTATGGGATTAAATATCACTGAAACAGAAATTTTTCAAATAATGAGCCTGATCCTTTACTCACATCTCAGACAAAATTCCAGTTGACTTGTTGGGCAGTTGGCTTGCAGACATTTTGTAATAATTTATTTTTTGCAGTGATAGTGGATAGTTGACAATTCACAGAAGAAAATTGCACAGTGAAATAATGGATGTTTCAACAGAATCTCTAAATTTGATTAAATTATAGGAGATGTAGTTTTCCTCTTCCATATTCTGTCTCCATTAAAATAATCTGAGAGTATGATAAAGGCAATAAAAAATAGATCTTTGTAAATCAAAGGTAGTGCCACCCAACTCATTGTGAGCTGGAGGTGTGATAGAAGTTGTGCCTTAGTTGAGTCCTGATTTCCCTTTTCTGTGATAGAACAGCAGGTACTGTTCTATTTTCTTTATGAAGTCAGTCTTTCAAAGCAGAAAGCATAGCATAGACACATATTTGACATGTGAGAAAGTGATGCTTGCCATATGAAGGAATAATCAGCTCAACAGTTTCACCTAAAGGGCCAGGTTGTCAGCCCCATGCCTTCTACAGATAGACTGAGGGTATGATGCGGGAAAGGAGGAGAACTTCTCTCCAACACTTAGCTCCCCACCGGTGGGTTGAGGCTGTGACCTCTACAACAGCCTGAGGGCAGCGATAACTCCTGTTGCTTAAGAGACCCTGATTCAGTGGCAGAACTGACTGCTACTTTAGCCATGGGGTAACAATAAGTCCTGTGGCACTTGAGACCCCAAATCCCATGAAGGGAGAATGGCTGCTGTAGCTGTAGGCATCAGTTCAGAAAACATGCCCTTCCACCTCTCTCCACTCTCAAGACATAACTCTTGCTGTTGAGCCCTCAGCATCAGTTCCTTAATCCTGCCCCCATGCCATGCGCTAGTGTGATCAGATCTGCTGGGGCTCACTGTGTGCTCCTGTGTGCCTGTCTCTGTGAATGCATAAGCATGCGAGAAATCATCTCAAAGGAGTGTGAGTAAAGACAGAATTTAAGAACGGCATCACTTGCTACAGGGATTACTAGCTTCAATTTTAATTGTACCATTAACTACTTTGAAAGCTAAGCACATGGGACCCCTCGCTGCTGCAACAATTCAACAGCCAGTCACTTAGTTAAGACTTAGATTCCTGATGTCCAAGGTAGAAGAGAATCCAGCCCACCTTCAAGCGTGTGGCTGGCAGGATGAAAAACAGCATGCGCTTTTTCACTTTTAGAATTGAAGAGTATGACTTCAGGAAGCCATCGATTCAAATTGCAAAAGGCTTATTGAGTAATAACGGACATTTTTGAGGGTAAATTTTAAAACTGTAAGCCAAATTAATTCTAATATAGTGCGGAAGCGTCCATCTTAGCTGTGTTATGACACTATAGGCTGGATGCAAACCAGAAAAAAGATAGGTGGCGGATGCGGGAGCCACAGGGGAAGTCACTGTTGTTGCATTTTCAACTGAGGAGGCTTTGAGAAAGCTATGCATTCCTCCTACCAAAATCCGGAAGAAGGCAGATAACACTGTTACTCCCTCCTACCATGTGAGAATCCCATAATAAACTAGGCTCATCGAGGTGCAATAATCTGTACTTTTTTATAATGGAAAGATTCCATCTCCTTGTATAATAAGAAGTTCATTCAGACAGTCTCTCCAGCAATATTAAATCTCCATTCTCTCTCGTATGCTGCTGCATTTTTGGATCTTCTTTTTGTCAGAGAGTTACGTCTGGGTTCACTGTGGGCATTGTGTTGAGGGATATCACGTTCACAGGCTCCATCCAAGCAAATCTCTTTAAGATAATGAATGGCGTATCATGTTTCTACCTAGATACTTGAGTATTTGCAACAATCTCACAAGCAGCCTTGGTTCTTTTATTAAAAATTGTCAGCAAAATTAGTGGTGCTGCAGTTTGCTTTTTAAAAAAAATTTCAGACTTTAAAAACCCAGAGCCTTTCTGCAGTGCCTAGGGCAACATTAGCGTAAGCTTGCCTCCTCAGCAAAAATGTTCCCCTTCCCTGGTCGCAGAAGTTGTGACATTTAATTGATGCTGTTTGAATATATGCACTTAGCTGGTGTAAATCAGCGCCACTGCTCTCCTTGCAGTGAAGCAGCACCAGCTTACATCTGACACTGGGCTGCTTTGAGGAAAGAAGGCAGGTCCTTCGGGGAAGCATCGTACACAGGCGTGAGGCGTTGTGGAGAAGTGATGTTCTTCTGCATTTCTGCTCGATTTTCGAGAAAAAAATATCATGGATAATTAAAGTGCTTAGCATATCTATAGTTGCAGTAAGTTATACTAGTTGGTAAAAAAAGGTATTATACCTCCTCAGTTTGCTCTAGCATTAAATATATATTTATATTCCTACAGCTTAAATAAAAGTTTTAGCAGGGAGCTTGTAATGCACTTTCCCATGCCAAAGACCATTAATAATCAGTATTTTACTATTCATCATCAAAAGCCAGCTAAAAAGTAGGTGTGTTTCCTCCCTTTCTCCTGCATTTTTCTTCTTCTTTCTCACCTTGCATCCCCCAGACCCTTTTCTGTCAGCTAAGGAGTGATTACATGTATGTTTTTGTTATCCACAAGTCAGTCTACACATGTAGCTATAAATTCAAAATGCCTGGGTCACCTATTTCATCAAGCCATGTATTCAAGGCATTGTTTTATTGCTGTGGCTTTTAGTCAGATAGCAGGATCCAATTAGGTTTTCCTTCATCTTTATTTTTCTTGTGGAACATGTTTCTGGAGAGGGGAGAGAATAAATGGCATAAAACTGGCCAACATCAGAGGACGTCCTACATCAAGATACTTTCCTGGATGATTTGTACTGCCTGAGAAGAGTAAAAATCTCATTAAAAGAGAAAAGGAACTAGGTAGGTTTCTTTTGACATTATATGTCTACTTAAGGCAAACAACCATGTCATTTCTAAGGTTGTCCAGCTGAATGGCCTTGTGTCGCATCATGCTTGAGTGAGTGTCTAACAAAACTTGCATTGTTGCATTGCATATAACGTCCAGGTAGTTTTTACTTAATTTAGTGGATGTATTTTGAATACCAACTAAATCATAGGCTTAAACATAGATTCAGAAGGTAAGCGGACTGTATTCAGGTTACTGAAAGAGTGAATATCCCAAATTTTTACATTTGAAGCAGTATAAGTAGGTGTCCCATATCAAGCACAGTGCCTAATGCACTGTAATTTTGCGTTACAGCTGATGCTTGGAATTATGTAGAAAAAGCAAAACTTTGCAACAGATTTTCTCTGCTTGTGTTCATGTTTTGTGTGATATCTCCTTTTGCAATTCACCACCTTTGTAGCAAAAATGAAGTCCGGGTGTGTAACTTCTGTGAAATATGAATTTAGTAATGTGAGCTATGAGCTTTAAGATGCTGCTGGACTGAAGATATCTTACCTCCAAAATATGACATTACTGGATTTTTTCTAAATCTGGCAACATTCCACATATAGCTTGAAATTTCTGGATTTATATTCCCAGTGTTTCTGAATTCTTAATAGCTACAGTTCTAGTGAGAATGTACTAAAATATAATTTGTCTGTAAATCTCCCCTGTCATATGCGAACACCATAAGGTCTTCAAGGGAATTGCATTTTTTTAAAATACAAAAAGACACATTTTGCCTAGATTGTCAGTGAAAAGCCCTGTCTGCAAAATACAAAGCAGAGAAAGCATGCCCCAGAATAATTGAACTAACTTTGTCTATCAGCAGTGTAAAAATCGCAGTGTAAGTATTATTATACAGAAGGCACAGGGTCTGCCATCAGTGGTTCCACTAACATCGGGGACTCAAGTAAGTGGAGATGGAGATCATCACCATAAGTGAGGATATAGCAAAATCTGGACAGCACTTTGTGTGAAGCTGTAAATAAGAATTTTGAATGGTAAATGGCAATTTGGCAGAAAGGAAGACAACTCCCTTCCCCTACCTGGTATCTTGCTTGAAAGGCAATTCCTGTCTTGTTCTCCGCAGAGTTCTGAAGGAGGGTAAGCTGAGCACCTGTATTTCACAAGCATTCCGTTTCATTAATATAACTGTGTTAGCTGCAGTACAATTCTTGATTTTTAAATCTGGCTGATTTGGATATCTTTGTGAAACTGAACTTGAATCTGTTTTCTGAACCACACATTTGAGAAGGCAAAATGCTATCTGATATATTCCTGCTAAGAACTTGCTATTCTATTAACATGTGGTGAGTCAGATTTATGGGTTCTGGCAGGCATCCTCTGTGTGTTTGTATGTTTGTACTCATGTGCATTTGTTAAAACAGGAGAGTGAGAATAATTGAGAGCAACAGTCCTTAAGGAAAAGGCAAGTGGAGTACCTGCTATTGGCTCTCCTAGGAGTCCGTTGGGGAACATGTTATTCCACTTACAACTCCAGGGGAAAAACACTGGTAAAAGCTATCCAGAAGATATTTTGTGAAGCTGGGGGGGAACAGTGACTGCTCAGGACACACAGCTTGGACTTCAGGGTCTTGCATGTGCTCTGCTGAAGAGGAATGAGCTGATAATAATGACTTGAGAGAAAGAAGGATCTGTTTAGTATTTATGTGTGACAGTGCTTTGGGTTGAGCATATGAGTGCCTGCCATTCAAAAACTCCTGGCATTCCTGTCTTGCAGAGGTTCTTCCTTTAGTGTATCTCTGGTTACGTGCAGAAAACTGAACCTGCGCCGTGATGCAGAGAACAGGTTGCCCTGTTCTTTGGCTGCCCCTGCAAGTTGTGCTCCTCCAGGAGAGATTGATCCCTGGTAAATGGTTTTGTCATTCACCTCTGACCAACTCTGCTCTGTTGACTAGGCTTCAGCAGAAAATATTCAAGCAAAACAAGCTGCAGCTTGTAATGAGGAAAAACCAACCGTGCAGCTCTGCTGTCTTTCAGTCGCCTTTCATTGCTCTCCTGTCTGGGCTTCCACATCAGGCCAAGCCGGTCACACCTCCCTTCTCCCGCTGAGGTCTCAGAGGCAGGGAAGCATGTTTTTCTCGGTGACATTTCTGTCCCTCAGGATACGGTCCCAGTTGGAGTCACCTCCGTGGCTTGGGGAGGGAGGGAGGAAGCTGACCTCAAGGCTTCTCAGCGACAGCTGCCGCATTTCCAAAAGAGGGGCTCGCTGCCTTGCTGCTCTGTGTCTCGGAGCTGAGGACTTTGGGAGTCATTGCACGATTCCAGTATTCCCCCAGTTTTCACCTGAGACTGAAGGGGTTGGGATTTGGCTGAGGAGGCATGACAGTGATAGACAAGATTTTTAAGAAATACGTACACAGGATTTAAATGTAGTTGTTGCGATTGTGTTGGTTTTGTACTTACCTTTTTTTTTCTATTCTCTGTAGTCATAGTTTAAGGAAGGATTATTTGAAATCCAAACAGGTTGAGTAACAAGGGAATAGGCATGACAGATCTCACAACAGAAAAAAAGAAAAGCTAAGCTATGGCCAGGGGCACGCTATTTGAAAAAAAGTAAATGGCCTCCAGCCACAGGGTCACAGGGCAGCACAGGGTGAAGAAACTGAGGGCTTGCTGGGCAGTACCGTGCTGTCTGTCCATCCAGGCGTCAGAGAAAGCAGCACCTGAGAGGTGGTGTGGTGTGGTGTGGTGTGTGGTGTGTATTGTGGTGTGGCATCGCACGGCTGGACTCAGTGGGACTGGGCTGCTTTGTACAACTGTGCTTGCGATGCCTGCCTCTAAATATGTGCTTGCTGCTGAGAGCACTCTTCCACAAGTCATAAATAATAGCTACGTGGCTGTTTACAGATTTCTGTGTATTCTCTTCACCATCCATCCAAACTACTTAACCTTGACATATGAAGCTCATAAGGAGTATGCCTTGTTACTCCTTTATTTTAAAGAACAGCCTTTGATGACTAATTGAGGCTATTTAGTAAATTCATAACCTTATAATAAAGTACAACTGCTCCAGTTCTTAAAAAAACACACCAAAAAAAACCCCAAACCCAAACCTGCACATAGTAGGAGGATCAGTATTTTAAAACCATCAGACTGGGGATATTTCCTCAATGTGACCTAAAGAGGGACCTGTATTTTTGTGAGGACTAAGGCTTATAAAAATCATACTTTTTAATGCAAGAAACATAGTTTGTCATCTGATTTATAATCCTGGCTCACTTGAACTATATTAATTTATTAAAATAGCTTTTAAAAGGTAACTATAGAACAATTTGAAAATATCTTATAATGGTAAAAATATCAAGGGACTTGACAAGTAAAACAACAGGGTGTGCAATTGTGAGATGCAGGAAGAGTAGCTACAAATGTCTGTGTCTTGTTCTAGAAACAAAGTAATAGAGTATGTGTTTGTGTGTGTGCATCATATCAATGAGGTGTAGAAACTCACCTCATTAGGTGAGGGGAAGGCAGGAAGTTTGGAAACTAAATTTCCCCGATAAATTAAATTGCGGGGGGGGGACGGGGGACGGGGGGACGGGACACGGACACGACTATTTTTTCCATTGTAAATCTTGGAGTCATACTGTAAGGATACAGAAAAACAGGAGGAATTGGAGCCAGGATGTTAATAAGGTTTGAGCTCTAAAAAAAAAAAGGGCGAGCAAGAGAGAGGAGAAATATAATAATGATTTGAATTTGAATAACATGTTAGCTAACAGCAATGGAAAGAAACATCAATTCAGAAGGAAGGAAAGTGGCCAAAATTGCATTATGGAATATGAATCATAGAGTATCTAGAGAGCAAAATATGTAAGGAAGCAGCAACAACAAGAAAAAGACTGGACACCTTACAAGGCTTCTGCTACCGAACAAATTATCTATCCCTACAATTTTCCTATCAACAAAATGTAATTCATAACTTCCAGAAGAGAATAAATAACTATATAGAAACTATGACATTTAAGAAGCAAATGATTTTTAAATATGACTTTGACTTTATCATCAGCCTTGACTGCATACACTGATGCTAACTTGTTCTGTGCTTCCATTTCCTACAAGATCATGTATCATGTGAAAGAAAGGTGTCAGGTTAGTATAAGGCTACCTTTAGTAAAAAGATATTTTATTTACCTCTCTTTCAGTTGTTCCCTCGGAAGTTGTTCTCCAGCTTGCGAAATTTTGAGAAGCTAACTGTGGCGAACAGATACCTGGTTAATTTCTTTTTTTTTTTTTTCTTTTAATTAAATAATGGCTCTTCGTTTGGTATCTAAGCAAGGTTGTATTATCTCTGTTTTGGCAGCTCTTCCCAGTACAGAGCCACCCTGAATCATCTCCAGTAGCCCACATCAGTCATTTTAGAAAACTGAGCTGAGATGTGTAAGTCTGTTTTTTTCACTCATACCTGCACTGTCTCTAATTTCTACCCTATTTCTCATTAAATAAGATCCCACTTTTCCTCCATAACTTTTAGCATGTGTCTGATGGACATTTTGGGGGTACTCTTAATCTACTTGATTGCTCTAATTCAGCTTGCCTTTTCGTAATTCTCACTAAAACCTTCAGCATTTTGTCCTTAAAGACACAGCATATTTTTGTCAACCATTTCTTTTTTTCCCATTCTCATCTGCAGATTCTCTACTGACTCTCAGGGTCTTATTTGATGTAATTATTCATCCAGTTATGTATGGAGCCTTTCTCTACAAGTTCTTTTCCTCTTTTTAGCAACAGATTCTAGCCCATTTTATACCTTTCACACTGTTAACTTTCATGGTAAAATCACAAATTAGTTCTCCCAAACCAACAGCCGTAGAAGAATTAAGGTTTTATATTATCAAATTATTTCCTTTTTCCAAGTCCATTGGCAAAAGGAATTGGAAGTTTTTTTCTGGAACTTTCAGAATGCAAATCATACTGAAATCAACAAATACAGGGTTTTATTAATTTTTTTATCCAAGCCCTGGGACTTACCTTTTTATTCCATGTTTTTTACTGACAAAGTTCTTAACCTAAATGCAAATTAGTGTTCATATAGCTAGCTGATAAACATTTAAACCTGAAAATGACTCTCAAATGGAGTCTCCAACCTGCCAGTGGTTACAACAGAGACTCAGGCAAGCTTCTTTGAAAGGAGTCACATTAGGCCAGCTGGTTTCTAAAGGCATCTGCCGTGGTGAGTGTCACTGTGCCCAGGGCAGAGGTTCAGAGCTATCCACCTGGTGCTGTCTATCCATAAGAGTGAATTAAGCAGGACCAGGTAACATTTTCAAGTGCTGGACCTCAATTATCTGGACTATTATGTTGTTAGAGCCATCTCCAGCATGAGTTTTGATTATCCTCAATATGAACTTTGTATGCAGCCACGCTGTAATGTTAGTAACGTAATAATAATATAATAACTAATCTAATAATAATGTTAGTAATATAAATGTAATTTTTGTCCTCACGGAGCATCTTTCTCAGGTCTCCCCTGGATCTCTTGTAAACTTAAGACAATTTTGTCAAAACAGTTTTTAAATTCAGAGTATCTAAAATGGTGCACGTATTGTGCTGTGTTCCTCCACAGTGATACCTTTCTGTTGTTGTACCCGGTGCAGAATTGCATCTGCATTTGCCTCAAAGGTAACTAACTTGTCAGTTCATTTCAAAAGCGAGATGGGAAGAAAACTGACATAGATGTAGCGTGGCTGGTCAGGGGACTGAGGAGCAAACTGGGGAACCAAAATACGTGCCCGAGCAGCTGTAGCCACAGAGCTTTCAGGTCTGGTGCCCAGCCTCTTGCCTGCATGGTATGTTGAACATTGCTAGCATAAGAACCTTAATTAATAGGAAAGAAAACCTGTCTTAGGAAAAGGAGCATTTAATTGACCATAAACCAGGGCAAACAGCTCTTCTGTTTGTACTTTCCCTTTGGTTTGTGTAGGAAGTTCCAGATCGTTAGGTATCTCCGGATGTGAAAATGCTGAAGGAGCAGGGCAGGGCTTAGATCTGCTGCGTTGTGCTAGTGCCCGGATGTGCTCGGTTCAGACGGTGAGCAATGTTCATCATCTCACTCACATTAGCCTCGATAATATGATGACTTTTTTTGTGCTAGAAGCACGTGGGAGCTCTCAGCAGCATGCAGGTGCTTGCGCGAGTGTCTAGCGTTAGGTGAATGAACAATCTTGTTGACTCAAAGGACACTTCTCATGCATTTACAATAAGGCACGTTCTCGTGCCTGCGGCTGAAGGGAGCCAGAAGACTACTTCTGCAGTCACACCATGTTACTTCTGTCTTTGATGCCTACCGTGATTTCCAGAGGAAGAGTTTGCAAACACTGGGCCCAGATCAAATATGTTTATTTATGCTGAATGTCATTACCTCACTCTGTTGGCATTTCCTTTCCCTTCAGTGGGGCCATTTGCAAGGCAGTGCTACTGGAGGTGAGTAAAAACAGCCGTCTGGGTAGCGCTGTTTGTGTGACGGTAGAAATCTCAGCCTGAGCTGTTTGGTCTGGCAGAGCTAAAACTAGACCTAGAATCAGTCTCCCTGTCAGTAAGTGCAGTGCATAACAACTCTCATATTACAAGCCACGCAATATTACTTTTCAGCTTCACACCATTACTAGTAATTAAGGGATAATAGTAACCGCTTGGTGGTTTATGGGACAATAATCTTGTTCCCAAAGGGATAAACCACAAGACCAAAAGGAACCAATTTATTGACAGGGAAAGGAGGGAGGATATTGTTCTTAGAACTATATGAAGAAATACTCATCTCAGATGTTTTTGAGAATTGCTCCTTCAGTTTTAAGACAACAAACCACCTATTAGGAAGAAAAATGTCCGTCTTACTATTGATTTGCTTTTATCCTGCTGTGCTTTCAGAGCTGAATTAATAAATTGTTTACCTGAGAAGTCTAGAATCCTCTTTATTAAGGACCTTTTTTTAGAAAAAAGTGTAGTTTTCTGTGAGTATAAAATGGTGATTCAGCTTCAAAAACCTTGAGCTACTGCAACAAAACCAACAACAAAGCTACTTTTCTTCATGCTGATGTAGGCATGGATTTTACAACCCACAGATTTCATCCTCAGTTTTAAAATTGCTTGTAGTCACTTTGTTGTAGATAATAACATAATTTGGAAAGTAATGGTTTATAGGTAGTTAAGAGGGAATGTAGCAGAGTGCTTTGATGTTGTTACCACTCGCAACTAAGTGCTGTCTATCCAGAAGAGACACAAAAAACTCAGAGACTGGTAGCAATCCAAAGCTAGCATTATTTAACAGAGAAATTAAAAGGCAAATGAAACAGGCCTTAAAGAGAAGCTAAGCAAAATAAAGGGCTATCTTCCCAAAGTCTATCTTACTGAAATGAGAAAAGTTAAGATAATATACAGTGATGGAAATCGGACCCATTCAATAAAAAAAGACCAAGGAACATATTCCCTTCCAGATGGGCAAGCCAAAGTGAAAATGAAGGTCACAAACTGAACTGTGCATACTAATTAGCTCAAACTCAGTAGCTACAATATTCTTTCTCCCATCCTAGTAGAACAACCAATAATCTTAGGCTGACAATTGCTGGCATACATGAAAAAACAAAAACCCTGCAATAAAATCCCACCAAGAGCTTTGGCCTAAAAAGGCAGAGAGAGCTATTAAAAAGTAATCCCTGCTTGTGTAGTTAAATGAGTTTGCCTGAGGTGCCGCTCCACATTTTCAGCTGTGTGCTCAACAGATTTAGGCATTACTTTCTGTTATATTTGCATGTGCGAATACTCTCTTGGGCATAGGGATATGTACTTGTTCATATCTGTATCTGTGACCCCTAAGAAATAAGGTGTGTGAAACAAAATGACGCCCACAGCAAATGCACAAGGAGGTGTCCAGGACTTGTGAAATAAATGTTTTCGTTAACAACAGCATTTGGAGGCGTTGCCTGTAAAACTGGCAAGAGTGTGCAGATGCAGGGAGAGCTTCTAGCAGGAGAGAAAAGGGGTGGTCCAAGGTGGCTCTGGATGCTACATCTGCCCCAGGCTGCTGCCCGCTGACACACGGTGTGGTTCTCACAAGGAAGAAATGGAGGAAGCAATGGGCTTTGGTCAGGATGGAAGAGGGACAGGGGACAAAGCAGGCACAGTTCTTCCCTTTCAGCCTTCTGAGGTATTCAAACTGAAAGAAGCTTGAGTGCCTAGCAGACAAAATGAAATACATGAAGTGGATAAACCTTGGTTCATGTGGCCAGAACTAGCTATGAGGAAACCAGTGTAAAAACACTGATTTAGCTACCAAATCGTTTGCTTACAATAAATCACTAGACTTTAAATGTCTATAATTATTAGCCAACGTTGTTTGAAACCATATTACCCTGATAGAAAAATAGTCTGCACACTAAATGATTGCGGAATCTTTTGGTTGTCTGTGAGATGTAACAACTCAGACTCCTTTGACATCATCATCCCAGCAGCTGCAGAGGCTAGGGCAAAATTTAGGCTAAGCAGATAGCTGCTCAGTGGCTCCATTCTGCTTCCCACATAGAACAAATGTTTCCTATCTTTTTATGTCACACTAGTCCATCTGTAAAATTCTGGCTATGTGCAGGGAACAGGGCTGGGTCCCGAATGTGCAACTGTGGACACTATTTTCTATCAGGATATGTGATGGCAGCCAGGATTTGACTGCTGATACACTTTAATTGTAAGGCCTAACTATTCACAGTCTTCTTACTGCTCATTTTCTAGTCCTTGTCTTCTAAATATTTGCAGCATGAGGACAGACGGCCATGGAAAATGCAGCTTCATGTAATCTATCCACTTATTCATTTTGTGCTATAGTAAATAGTCAGGCAGAGTCAATTATAGAAGTAGAAGGGGAAGAATTAAAACCTAATGAAAGTTAATCGAAGAGAAGAACTTCCTTCAGGCTGGCCATGCATGTCTGTAGTTTGTCATTTATAATGCTGCAGCCTCTGGTTCATAGTCAAGCTGTAATTCTGCCAGTTAATGTATCCAATTAACCCCACTAATGAGCTAATCAACAGTGTAAAATCTGTGTAAAATCACTGAGGGTGTATGATGAATGGGAAATGCACTGAACTCTCCTGGTATAAAAAGTGCTTTATTGCACTTGTTAAAGTGGCACTGTCTTCTCCCTCTCTAAAGGGTAATTTATCACTTGGGTCTGTAACAGTGCCATGCCCTGATAAGGGAGAGGTGGCAATAAACCCATCATAAAATGATTACTCAGGAATGCAGAGCAATTAAAGTGTCTCTGCATATCAGAGTCCTAGGCTAGAGAGCAAAAGTGGTATTTTTTGGTGTAGGTTGCTAGTAAAAGGTAGGCAGTTGCTTGAAGGTGATCCACAATTTGGGAAGTAAATACCTGTCTAATACAAAGATTTCAGTTTAGGGGTAAATAATTTACTGAACCGCCGTTGGTTATGATTTATGAAAATCATTCAAGACTAGATTCTGCCACCTTTTTCAGTATGAGAAATATTTGCTGCAGTGATAATCCTGCTGATTTCGATGAGATCACCTGAATAGGAAAGCAATCCTCAACCCAAATAAGCCTGACAGAATCTGGCTCAGAGAAAAGAATCAGATGAAACTATACCGGCTTTCCTACAGCAATGCCTAATCCAAAGCACTGATAACAGTAATTAATTTCAGTTATTGTTATTTTTTTCAGTATCCTTACTACCTTTCTTTCAGCATCTCTTTTTGTTGAGATACAGTTTATAGAAAAGTAACACGTGATAAGAGAAGAAAGGAAGGAAAGAAAGTTGAAATGCTGTCATGCAAAAAGACCCTATATTTAAGTAAAGGATAATAAAGAGAGGAAAAACTCTTCTTCTTAAAGAAGAACACCTTTAAAGAAAAAAAAAAAGCAAACAAGAAAAACAAACTTTACCAAGTAGAGGAGTGAGGCAAATTATCACAGGAATTTGGGAAATTATTTCAATGGAAATAAGCAAGTTAGAGCCAGCTATAAGAAACTCTTATAGAAAATTAAATTTGTGCTTACCTGCTGCAAATGAATGGGTTACATGACCTGCTAGAGATCCAAATTGTTCCTGTGACTAAAGTTGAAACTGTTATATTTTTCATGTAACAAGAAAACCTTTTTTTAAAAAAAAATTGAAAGAAGAAGAAATGATTTTAGTAAACAAAAACAATATCAAGGGTTGTCTGGGATATTGAGGAATACATACAGCTTTACCTCTACAGTTTATACCACAGGAATAAAAACTAGATTGCACCAGGCACTGCTAAAATGTAGCCTTTGCAGTTGGTTTTGTTTTATTGTTGGTTTGGTGGGGTTTTTTAATGTAAATTAAATGAGTCATTTTCCAAAAGAATTATATGAAATATATGTTAGACAAGGTTTATAAAAAGCAGTGTTTGTCAAAGCATTCTGCAAAGACACAAACTGCAGGGCATTTTTACTTGTAGTCTGCATACTGAGTCTTCACAACAGAGCGTTTTGGCTCTTTTTAATATCCCTGCCACTCTTCTGCTGATAAAAAATAGGTTTACAGAAATATTTTGTGTAGACTATAGCTATTCTCCATTGGTGTGTTTATATTAGAGAATGAGGATGTGTCCCAGGCTTAGCTCTGTAGGGTAGTTATGTCCTCCTCCCACCTTCTCCTCAGGGGTTTGTACTGGGACTGTTCAACATCTTTGTTGGTACATGGACCGCGGGATTGAGTGCACCCTCAGCAAGTTTGCTGATGCCACCAAGCTGTGTGGCACGGTCGACATGCTGAAGGGGACGGATGCCATCTGGAGGGACCTGGAAAGACTTGAGAGGTGAGCCCATGTGAACCTCATGAGGTTCAACAAGGCCAACTGCAAGGTCCTGCACCTGGGTCAGGGCAACCCGCAGTATCAGTACAGGCTGGGGGATGAAGGGATGAGAGCAGCCCTGCCGAGAAGGACTTGGGAGTACTAGGGGATGAAAAGCTGGACATGAGCCAACAATGTGCGCTTGCAGCCCAGAAAGCCAACTGTATCCTGGGCTGCATCAAAAGAAGTGTGGGCCAGCAGGTCAAGGGATGAGATTCTCCCCCTCTTCTGAGACCCCACCTGGAGTCCTGCATTCAGCTCTGGAGCCCTCAGCACAGGAAAGACATGGACCTGTTGGAATGCGTCCAGAGGAGGGTCACAAAAATGATCAGAGGACTGGAGCACTTCTATGAGGACAGTCTGAAAGTGTTGGTGGTGTTCAGCCTGGAGGAGAGAGGGCTCCAAGGAGACCTTATAGCAGCTTTCCAGTATCTGAAGGGGCCTACAAGAAAGGTGGAGAGGCACTTTAGTGATAGGACAAGGGGGAATAGCTTCAAACTTGAAGAGGGTAGATTTAGATTAGGTATCGGGAAGAAATTTTTTCGCTATGAGGGGGGTGAGGCACTGGAACAGGTTGCCCAGAGAAGTTGTGGATGC
This sequence comes from Rhinoptilus africanus, assembly GCA_013400135.1. Taxonomy (NCBI): domain Eukaryota; kingdom Metazoa; phylum Chordata; class Aves; order Charadriiformes; family Glareolidae; genus Rhinoptilus; species Rhinoptilus africanus. The sequence continues at coordinate 371,538 of VXBO01011191.1, forward strand.
CCCATCCCTGGAGATGTTCAAGGCCAGGCTGGATGGGGCTTTGAGCAGCCTGGTCTAGTGGGAGGTGTCCCTGCCCAGGGCAGGGGGGTTGGAACTGGATGGTCTTTAAACGTCCCTTCCAAACCAAACCGTTCTGTGATTCTCTCTGCACTTTTCTGCTTTGCAGTCTTTCCTTTGGAAGGAGGAAAGACAGCTAAGTGAGCAGAAAGGGGAACTGTGAGGTCATCTATGCAGCCCTGGGCCCTCTCCATCACCACCGTGGAGTGGCTCACTGCGATGGGGTAGAAGAGGAGGTCAGGAGACTGAGAGAGTCATGGATTTGAGAAAACTGTAGGGGTAGACCCTGATTAACTCTAGTTGCTAAAAAGACAGCAATAAAAGGAGACAAACTAAAGTTAAGTGGGACATAGTGAGGATGGGAACTCAGTGAGGGCCTAGGAGGACTCAGAAAGGAGATCCCTGTGTGGTACACAAGCTGTGGGAGGAATGGAGGTGTCTGGAGAACAGAGAGAGGAAATTAGTCTTGAAGAGGCATTGGCATAGAACAGATGTGGTAACAAAAAATGTTTAGAAGGAGAGAGAGAATTTAATTGGAGAGGAGTAACGTATTTAGCAAGAAAAATAATAGGATCTTTTACTACAGAGACAGCAGGCATCTGTATCTTCCCATTCCCTTGTCCTCCACTTTCTCTGTGCCCGCAAATTTGCTGCCAGAATTACCTATTTTTCTGTAGTTCTTATACTCTGGGTAAATAACACTATTACTATGTTGTGATTTTGCAGGAAAATCAAGACTGCGGTTATATTGTGTTGATTGTCCATGTGTGTGTTCAGTTACCTGACTGACACACAGGATTGAGATAAATCTGCAAGTTATTTCTGAAACAGGTCATATAAACTATTATTATCATTGTGTTGTTGGGTTTCAAGCAGCGCAGCCCTACGGTGACTAGAAACAGTTCACATTTCTTTGTTGTCTTCTGGTTTGCAGACTCATAAGGACCATTACATGTTTTCAATTACTCAGTTCCCATTTGGAAGGTTTTTGATGCAGTCACAGAGGATGGAAGTAGAAAGGGGGACATGCCTTCTGCTGGCAGTAGGGTGGGTGATGCACACTCACTTTAGGCCACCAGGCATCAGCACTGCTACTGAGCCTGTGGCTGGTGTTGCCTCCTCTGTGTCAGCCTAATATTCCTGAGCCCTCATTGTGAATTAAGCTGAGGAGCTGCTCTGGGTTAAGCCTATTTTTCCCCTTTCTCTGAGGTAGTTTTAACCCAAGCCAGTATCCCACTCTGGTTCTTTGCATGGCACAAGACACAGGGAGGCAGAGGAGTAATTGGGCCAGGACAAGGTAAGAGCAGGATGCTGCCCTTAAGCATCAACGCCAGCTCGTGCTGCGTTAGCGTGCTAATGCCGAACAACCTATACACATGCCTGGAGCAAGCTACATCCTTAACTTTATCACTATAAAAATTATAATGATAAAAATTGCTGTCTGGTACTAGTCACATAAGGATAGCTTCACGGATACTACAGTATGCTTTATACCTGGTTTAAAAAATATCACTGCATTGCATCTGCTCACTTACCTGGGAAAATATTTGCTTTCTAAAAAGGAACACCTCTGCAGCAGGGGTTTCATATCAGACCAACAAAATAATCCAGATTTTTTTTTTTTTTTTCCAATGAGCTTCATAGATGAAAGCTGCAGGAAGACTGTGTACCAAAATCCTGTACCTAAAGTCTGGTAAATCTGATATGTGATCCAACCTGAATTTATGTCTAGTGGTAAATAAATCCCTTTTTGCAAAGTTGTCTCAGGCATCAGACGAACATAAACTTAAAAATATTCTCTTCAAGTTCTTTTTTACCTAGAATTATAGCCAGAACCATAGTTTTATGCCTGAGGACAGGAAGTGTCATATTGACAGGAGACTTGTAAGTCTCCCTCTTCCTGGATTGGGCACTGGGGGCCCAATTCTGCTCTCTGTTCAACTCTGCTGAACTGAGTGGCATTGCGTTGACATCAATGAGAGCAGAAGTGCAGCTTCAAAGTGCCTTTCAGGATCAATAAAAATGATTTCATATGAAGATGAATTTTCCAAGTGGGTCAGTATCAATTAAGGTGCTACTGCTACTGGAAGTACATTTGCCCATATGCAGTCTGTATTCATTTTCTTTTCCAGGAAATTTGACTTTTTGCCAGAACATTTATATGAATTGTGTTCTACCAAGTGGAAATAGAACTCTTACTTGCATTTTATGAAGTAGCTTTTTAGGGGATATTCTGTATTTTTAATAAGTTTTGAGTGTATTTTCTTCTACGTATTAAATGCCTTCTCTTTATCTCCATAAATCCTACCTTAGGTAATACTTTCCTATGAATATTGCCAGTAACAACACAGCAAAATAGCTGCAGGGTCACCTGTTGATGTTAGAGCTCATCCAGATTTCAGGCTCAGTAGAGATATACACTGATTAGTATAAATGTTACCATCTATACTTTTCCTGTCTCTTTGTGTTCACCTACTTTGTATCTGAACAGTGTGTGTAGTCAATGCAAACCAATGGGTCAAAATACTGCCTGTACGTTACTTCCACCCATGTCCCACAGGAGGAAAAAGCTGGACGCCAGACCAACTGTAGACCAGGAGTGCCAGCCCTTCAGCCCATATATCTCAGCTTAGTGTCCCTACTGGGCAAGCAAAATCTGCCATTCCGGCGTTCCTAAATTTGAACGATCAGCACCTGTACTCATTTTTTTTTCAACATTCGGATTTTTTGAATCAAGTATTTGGAATTAGTCCAATGTGAAAAAGATTTGAGGTAAAGATATTTGGAAATCTTTCTTACAGTCGGGTTATTTCTGCAGGCCATTAAAGGCATATCCCAAAACCGAGTGTACTTCATCAGCCATTCTGACTGGGAACAAAAATTTGAGTCAGCTCTTGTCCAGCTCCTCCTTTGATACCATTTATAATGTTGAGGTAGTATAATTTAGAGGCAAGATTTTCCTTAAAGCCTTTAACTAGGAAGTGTATTAAAATAAAAAAACACAAAATTGAACTTCCATACACCCTCTTTAACCATATCCTTAGATTTACTTCTAAGATCCCCGAGGCTCTATACATTCCATTCCAGGTGTACCTACATGGTTCAAGTTTAAACTTACTTTATACCTTTCACTATTAAAATATATTTTTCACTGTAGGGGTCTAATTAGAATATATATTTATTTTGTAAGCAAGTTACTGTGCAGTTGAAAGAAATTTCTTTTTCTTTCCCCTCAACAGTGTAAGCATTTTAGTTAGAAGCTGATATGCAGATTAGCCAACCTTGTAGAAAAGGTAAGCAGTGTGAAATTATATACGGGTTATTAATAATTCCTAATAGGAGGAAAAGACCTGACAGAAAGGGTGAATTAAATGACTGTAATAATCACAGAGAGATGCATTACTTGGGATTCATTTCAGCACATTTGTGATGCTCTGTAATGGAAGAGTCAACTTTTAACTCAACGAGAAAGTATGTTCTTCCTCATTAACAATATTTCCTCTTGAATTTAAGCTCTTTTACTTCACAGTCATACAGTGATGCCAGTACTACGCTGGTAGGATGGCTTTTTATTATAAAAATGTTTGTCTAAATGCATCCATTGAACTACAGTTCCCAAAACATGGAACAGATTGTTTGTGTCTATTCTCAGACCTTTATCTATTAATCTCCTTTTTCACCAAATTCCAAGAAGGCACTAAAGAAGTATTTGACAAATACTGTCATAATAGCAAAAGGGTCTCTGCAAGGAAAACAAAAGAAAAGAATAACATGCTTCACTATGCAGAAAAAGGGTGGGAAACTATTCGGTGATCTAATTATGCTAGTCTTATCTGTCTGTTAGAAATTTTAATGCTGCTTTGATCCAGTTATCTTTCTTACAACTGATTTTCAGATTATAGTATCTCTTTCCGTGTGCATATATTTTCAGTACAGGACTGCCTACATGCCGTTTGACAAAGCGAGATCATCTGGGTAAGATTGACAACAGATTGAAATATTTTAAAGAAAAGGCTTTTATTATATGCCACTAACTTTTTCTAAAGATCCTGCATGTATTTCTAAAAGGGCTCGGTGAGTCAGACAAGCGTGTATGCATACACACACACCACTGCACACCCACTTCACACACCCAACCCCAAATATAAAGGAAGACATTTTTTCTAATAAGGAGAACCCATAAATGTCAAAAAGAGAGGTAAACAATGGCCATTAATTTGCGTAAGGAGATGAGTGTCAAATTAAGATGAATAGCTATGGAAGAAGCCTTGATAAAAGAGAAGTGAGGAGAAACAGTTGAAATAGGCTGAACATGTACACGATTATGGAGAGCCCAATGCTAGACGTTACATGAATCACAGAGTGGTAGGGTTGGAAGGGCCCTCTGGAGATCATCTAGTCCAACCCCCCTGCCAGAGCAGGGCCACCTTAGAGCAGGTTGCACAGGAACCCATCCAGGCGGGTTTTGAATGTCTCCAGAGACGGAGACTCCACCACCTCCCTGGGCAGCCTGTTCCAGTGCTCTGCCACCCTCAAGGTAAAGAAGTTCCTTCTCAGGATTAGGTGGAACTTCCTATACTCAAGTTTGTGCCCATTACCTCTTGTCCTGTCACGGGGCACCACTGAAAAGAGCCTGGCCCCATCCTCCTGACACCCATCCTTCAAGTATTTATAAGTGTTGATAAGATCCCCCCTCAGTCTTCTCTTTTCCAGACTAAAAAACACAAATCCCTCGGTCTTTCTTCATAAGAGAGGTGTTCTAGTCCCCTAATCATCTTTGTAGCCCTTGAGAAGGTACTTGAGGAAGTATGCAAAAAATCTCTGCTGTTATGTACCAAATTTCATCACAATCCAGCTTTAGTTGAAATACAGGTATGAAGTACAATTCTAGTTTACAGAGAAACTGGGACAAATCACAGAATGACTTCTGTTCTATATCTCACACAGAAGATGAGTAGGATGTGCATTGCAAATATACAGTGTTAAATGACTCTTTAAAATAAAAAATTGCTAAGTGAAAATTACTATTCCTGTTTAAATTAGAACACCTGGTTACAATGAAATGGAAAGTACCAGCATGTGTGTGGGAATTTGAGGGTGGAGGGGAAAGAAGTTAGTTATTTACTGAGATTTTTGGTAGGGGTGTTCTTTTACATTTGTTCTTTTTAATATTTATGTCCTGGTTTGACTATAGTTTATCTGTCCTATATAAATTAATATTAGATAATTTGTATTTATTTATATTCCTTGAATGGTCAACATTACCTCTTTCTAGTAAATCAGCAGTATGTTTTCCTCTTTTGGTTATCTGTTGAGAAGTTTTTTAGAAGTTTTGATGAAAACACAAACATCACAAGAATATTATTGCATCCAGTGATTGATTTTGCTGGGTTTTTAGCTCTTCTGAAACTGAGAATAAAGTTAGCATTCATCCGCATTTGAGAACAGGTAGATGTATACACTGGTTAGTCTTCTCATCTGCCATGACCAGCAGATGCCTCTAAGGAAAAAAATACTTGCATTCTCATCCATATCAGTGGATTATCTCATGTGTTCAAGGTCTTTACCTGATTTGACAAAAAAAAGCAATTGCTGTTGCATCTTTTCTTTTTGAAAAATTGAATTTTATTCATTGCTTACACGATCTGTTTGGTAAGATCAAACAGCAGTGATGTGTTCTTGTCTTGGAAGTCCTTTCTACTTTTCTTAGTAATCTCTTGATATTAAGGGGTTTTGTCTAGGCCAAACACCATCGTGAGCATTGTGCACAATTCAGTTTTGTTGGGTAGGCAAACAGAATACTTCCCAGAACAAATTCTTAGAGCTTGTGTTCTACTTTGATGATATTTTCCTCAGTGCAAACAGGAAAGCAGAAAATGCGTATGATCTCTTCCTCATTGTTTGAGATCAAGCACGTACTCCAACAAATACACATTTGGAAAAGGAACAGGTCTCATGCGACTTCTTGAGTGGCAACAGACCATGCACTCTGTAGATGTTCCTTGGTTCACTAATCTGTTATTTCAGGAGATTACGAACATTACAGATTATACCATTAAACTATAGATTTGCTTTACAGCAAAGCCAGGACTGTTGAATGAACAGAAAAGAGGAGACACTATAAATTATGCCTTGTCTTACTAGGCGTCATGTGGGGATTTTTATTTAAGGCTGTCCAACATCGTACACTGTAAGATAACATTGTCGTCTGCTTTTAGGCTTTGATTTCTTCAATGTGGAGATTGAAATTTTCTATGTTGATCATATTTCTCTTCATATATCTCAGGGGAAATATCAAATCAGCCAAACACTTCTGTTCTGGAGGTTTGAGTGATCTGCTTTAACATGTAGCTTAACAGACAGTTGTGTCAGCACAACTAGGGGCATGGAAAACTGTGTCACAGGACAAGCTGTCCAAGGTTGTAAGATTTTGAAAGCTTGCGCTTCAGAAATTTGTTCTTGAAAATGCTGCATCAGTTCTAAGTTCAGGTTTGAGATCTTTTCAAGAGCAAAGTATGAGAGAAGATATTAGGAAAAAGGGATCGGGTGCTGGAGTCAAGGAAAAGGAGGTAGGAAGAGAAACTATGATAGCCTGGGACTAGGTGTTTGTTGAGTGTGTAAGATGCATAAAATTGAATCAAGATGGGAATTAGAAAAATGGGGAAAATGCACATGAGAATAATGGTATGAGAAGGTCAGAGTATACTCAGAGCAAGGAAGCAGCAAATTAGAAGAGAAAATGAGCTGGATGCAAGGATCTGAGGAACGGTGAAAGGCTGGGTATAGGTTTACAAGGGATGAATTATGTAAGCCTAAAGGAGGCAGATCAAAGTCTGGGGAAATGAGCAGAACTGCCTGCACTCACTAGACCCCCCTGCACTGAGCAGCAGGGATAGAACCGATTCCCATTTCTCTCCATTCATTTGCTATCGTGAAATATTCATGGTTCTTATTTCCTAAGAGTGTTGATCCACATGTAAGATTACAACTGTGTTACACAGTTGTCAATTATGCCATTACTCCAAATGGCAAGCACCTATGTGGAAAGTCTCTATCCTTAGATATATTCCAGAGCCGTCTGGACATGGTCCTGGGCATCCGTGTCTAGGTGTCCCTGCTTGAGCAGGGCAGATGGATTAGATGACCTCCAGGGGTCCCTTCAGCCACAGTCAGTCTGTGATCCTTTGAAGTGATAGCCCAATGTCAGGCAGTGTGAAGGAGGAGCAGGGCCAAGGCTTGGTTTTTTCTGAGTCCTGTGAACTGGTACATACTCCTCTCTTTCTCTGGCCTGCCCATACACAGCAATCTCTCAAAATTAAAGAAGTGCTAGAATTAAAACTTTCCTCGGGGCCATTATTTCTGCTCCCATATATTCTATAATATTTTCAGCTGCATAATTGCATACTATTTGTGTACTGTTCCTTAAGACTTGGGAAATCATAACTGATTTAACAGAGCCTGATTGCCATAATGCAAGAAAATGATTGGCAAACAAAATGATTCCTGCCATTAAGGGAAACGGTATGCATACTTTGAGTTTCACTGATCTTCAAACAAACTGGAAAGAATCCTAAAAATCATATAATATTTATATTATATATTTAGGGAACGTACTAGTTACCCTAACTTACATCTTTTCTGAGAACTATTCTTTTTGCAGCTTAGAGAGACCTGCTAACATTTCTCTCTATGATTGGCAATAAAGTCTGTAAATAACAGATCTATATAACACTGCATTTTTGTTATAATGATAAGGATAAAAGTGAACTTTCACAATTTGATTATATACCAGTGTAGAATTTGTGAAGACAAGTGGCCTTAGTCTGTGGAAGAAACGGCAATAAATATTTGTCTATCTGTGGGAGAGCTAATGATGCAATAAGGGTTGTACTGACAGATAGACCAGGGTTTGGTTTTGCCCGCAGCCACCAGCCCTTTGGGTGTAACTTGTTCTGGTCCTGGCACAACTTCTGCTTTTCTCTGTGTTCCCCTTTCCCATGGTCCTGAAGCTGTGTTGCAGATGCCCATAGGAGGAGAAATACACAGGCTACCACTGGGAATTTTCAGAGGCGTTTCAGTAATTGTCTGTAAGAACAACTCAGTGATGCAAGTCATCTCCTTGCGAGCAGTTTAATTCTTAATCACTAGGGCTTTGAGTAGGACGAAACTAAAGGCTACCATGGGAAAATGCCAAAGAAATACAGACGAGCTCTAGGGAGATGTAGGGACTCATTCTCTGTCATCTTCTGTGGTCATTTTCACACACAACACAACACCCATAAGTGGTGGCATACAGGAGTAAATGATGACAAGTTTTGTCAAAGTTGGAGGATCATACCACTGCTTTTAGACCATAACTCCATGAAATGAAGGGTGAAAAAAGACATGACTTCTATCCATATAGACTGACCACAAGCAAACTAAAACTTTAGATTGGTTTAGGTTTTAAATTTGGATAGTTCTTTGGTTCTGTGATAGAAATGGTTTTCCCTCTGCCATGCTCTACTTTTCTACTCCCCTTTTAGCCTGAAGGCTCACAAATACTGACTTTGCATGCCTGGAGTTCAATTGCATAAGTGTCTCATGGGCTTGCACAAAACGTGGTGCCGCGCGGTGCTGCGTACTCACAGCCTTGGGTACTGAACAGCACTCAGCGTGAGCTGCTCAACCCCATGTAGGGTATGACATTAATGCTTTCAGAAATACAGGCACTGTCACATTTTTGAATGTGTACTGGTGTTCAGAAGCTCTTCAGTAATTTTAGATATGTATATATACTTACAATACATATATATGGTATGGATGTGTGTGTACTTCTCAAAAGACCTGAACTATGAGCTTAGAATGATTTTTAAAAATAGCTTTCTGAGAAAATACACAGTAACTGATGGTACTATTGACATAATTCATAAACGAAATAGTTGATTACCTGTTGTGTAACTCAGCCAATGAATATTCATCGTTCCCTTGGTGTGGAGCTGGCATATTTCAGCTAATTAACTCTTCTGCTTAGTTGGTGCATATGCACACTTTTTATATGATACCAAAGTATGTGTAATTGAGGTTTGACAAATAATACCAAAGACAGTTTGCAAACAAACAAATGAAGTAGACTCTGCTGTCATTTCCATAAATGAAATGGTATCACTTAATGGAAACTTGTATAAAAATGAACTTTGTTACCCCATTTCAGAAGGGTCTAACATTCATATTCTTAAGGCATGTTTCAATTAGAAATTGGCAAGAGGAACACTTTTTTTTAGATAACATACTTATTTCAAAAGAACATACAAATTTCTACTCAGGAGTGCTTCTAAATGTTGTTGATATTGACATTATCCCCTTTACTGAATATAATTGAGGATACCATGTAGCCTTTGAATTAAAGTTTTAAGATATCATTTTTCCTTTGAGAATCTTGAATGCGAGCCAGGGTAAACTGAAGATCAGAAGTTGAGCTGCTTTCTCAAGCAGTTTCTTTTTTAACTTCTTAGTGTCTTTCACTGGGAGCACATGCAGTGGCTGGCAAGGAGCACAGCCTGCCGCAGAGTCCCGCTCCCCACTTTGTTCAAATAAGTTGCCTGATAACAAGCCCTGAGGCTGGTTTTGGTGTATGTACCCAGGTATCCTTTCAATGGCCTTGCCACCTTGCCTCAGTGGTAGGGCGGTCAGATCCGTGCCTGGGTCTTGATCCAGCGCAGTCCAGGCACAGCTGAGCTGTGTCCCCAAGACAGGAACTTGGAGCGTTTGTGGTCTGAGAGCCAAGAGGTACGCCAATATCCAGTCAGAATAAATTGGTAGAAGTGATGTGCCCTGCCACTCTGCCTCTGTGGAGGCCTTGCTTGAGATCTCTTTCATCCCTCCCACAGCTGAAGGGTTATAAAATTTCAGTTCAGTGCCACAATGTTCTTGCGTCAGTGGGGCCCACCAGTCCACCCACTGTTCTTGAGTTATTCTGTCCTGCCTATCAAAACGATAGCTTACAAAATTTTAGTCTTAAATTATATTTCCCTCTTTTTCTAGTCTTTCCTGTATGATATAACCTTATCCACCATAATGGCATTTCCCCATGCTTTTGCTTGATATCTGTTATTGCACAGAAGACTTATGTGAGTCCGCCATCTGCAACAGCATCTTTATGTCTAAGTGACTCCTGACTTTTTTTAGATCCCATCCTTTTCTCTGACCCATGACTGTTAACGCCTTCTATAATAAAAATACCTAATTTGGGAGTGTGTGTGATTTAAGACTTGGTTTAAAACCAGAGCTTTTTAACCAAAGTCATTATTTCAGACCCACTCCTTGTTATACAGGGCTGGAGTCCATCTGGAGGAATCATACTGAAATAGGCTTAAGGGAATGAACTGTGTTTGCTCTGTAGCTGGTGGGAAAATGTTCCCATGTGTACAAGCTCAAAGGCATCCACAGCAATATTTATGTCAGATTAGATGTGTAGCCAAAAAACAAGCAAATCAAACCACCCAGAAAATTCTCCATAGCTTAATATACAGTGGCATCAGAGTTATACATCGTGTTAAAGAGTGGTTCTCTCTTAATTCAAGTAAATCTGCTTGCTGCCTAACTCAAGTTTACTTAAGCAGTTATCAGAAACTCATCTAGACCTGTCCCCTAAGGAAGGTGTTGCTTTACTTATAACTTGAATTATGAAATTATGATACATACTAAATTACATTTCTGATCTCAGTCATTGAAATTTTATTCAACTCAATGAAAATCAATTCTACTGTTAATTTTTTGAAATTGCATCATTTCTGTGCGTACTCTCTAATCTGCTCTCTGAAACACCATAGCACTTTTCTGCGTATGAAGTTATGAAATAATATAATCTCTTATAATCATAACCAGTATAGTTTTTATGATCTTGATACAGTTTATCAAAGAAGATGGAACAGGATCTCATTGAAAAGTAAGGTCTGAACTACATTTTCATTATTTCTTTCATGAAACTAGCAACAGCCTGGTTCATGTTCTGCTTCAGCAATTTCTCATGAAGAGAATACAGTTAAAAACTGATTAGTCTTTTTCCTTTTCATATTTGTTTTTTTTTTCTGTCTGTGAAGCTTTAAAAAATTAATTCCATAATGAAATTATTTTCGCTGTAAAGCTAAGAAGTTGAGGCTAATTGTATCTTACCTACATGATGATTTTAGCATAAATATCTAGCGATTAAGTCGTAAAAGCCAATCAGATCATTTAATATATAAATCTCATTTCATAATAACCTTCAGTAGATTTTCAAACAGCAGTATGTCAAAAGTATTTGGAAAATAACTGTTTTTACGAATGTTAAAGCTGTATCAGACTCCTTTTTTATTGTCAACCATGCTTCAAGGGGAAAAGTTATTTTGCATTCTAAAAACGCTGCTTGGAATTTTTAAAAAATTGGATTCAGCATGGGGTTTAGTGTGAACTGTTTTGTTGTTTTCTAGTAGCAATAGGAGACGGTAGCTTGAGAGAGTCTTTAAAATTTTAAAGGTTTTAAAATTTGTCAGCATTTTTTCCCCAGTTTATCCCGGTGATAGTGAAAAAATAGCTGTGTTAAAAAAAAAATGAGGAAAAACATTAATAATTTTTTCTGTATCTGTTGATAAATCGATTCACACACAGTGCCTAAAAATGTTTAAAGGAGGTGTTTAGACTGGTCACAGGAAAGCCAACTGGTCTGAAGTGGTTTACAGGGTTTTACCAGTGTCTACCATGATAGAAACTGCAGAAGTCAAGAAACAGGTGGCTTCTCTAAAGCCTCTCCTTTCCCTGAAAAGGTAAACCAGCAAATGTTTGGTTGTCAGCATTTCTCTGTTGTCTGGGACAGTGGCTTCTGCAGATGCGTTTATAGTTGCGTGGAGATGACTCTCCAGGTGGCGAGGAGTGGCTGTGCCCCAGGCTTACAATTCCTGGGGCAGGGCAGCAAGGGCAGCCCCGGTCAGGGGAGAGGCCAGGAGCATGCAACCACGGACGTGTAGTTCCTGCTCCCCAAAAACTCTCCACAGGCAACCTTGAATGGCCATTTTGATTCTGAGCCTTTGAGCCTCATGAGATGGGTTTTTTCTTTTATAATGCCATCGTTTTAATTAGCGTAAGCACTGAAATTGTCTGATAGCAGTACTGTAATGACCTCAGCTAATGCACTGGTTTTAACGCTCCATTTTAGAACAGGATAATGAATCTGGATGTGGAATGAAAATATTCCAATAGGCATTTTATAGTACTTCTGTGTAGATGAAACTACAGATTTATAGTAATGAAAATGTTCAAGTAAACCAGTGACATTGCAGCTCTCCCACCCATCACAAGGCTATTTGGACTAGTATTACCTTTTAACACTATGATTCTCTAGCACATCTTTTTATCCAGACCAGAGCATGATCCACTTTTGTCTAGTTTAATCAGTCTCACAGGAGACCCTCTGACCTGCTTGCCCAGAAAACTGAGAAAACAGAAACTCACTTGATAGTCTTGTGACCTGGAGTCAGAAATCAAATTGCAGTATCTCTCAGGAGCGCTAACATTCACTTTCAAGAAGCCATGTATTCAGAGGCACTGGCCTAAGTTCCTATTAGAAGGTGAGACCTGAGACAAGTAACTCATAAATAAAACAAATAAGGTTACTTATATGCTGACACTCCAAATTAATTTACTTCAGCAGGTGAAGATACATAATGGAGTTGTTTCAACTTTGGGTTTCTCTTACATAGTGTGGCAGCAACTTCACAGAATTTGTTGGAATTATGGGAGCAGAAAGTGGGCAAAATTGTGCATGCTACTTCTTGAGCACTGTGTTTTCTGTTTGTGTTATAGACAATCAGTGAGTTGAGTGGCTAGTTGTGGGTACGTTGCAATGTTCTGCTTTGATTTTCACCTCTCCTGTAAATGAAATGCGAATTGTCTAGCTTGCTAATAAAATATTCCTTTTCTGGTAAATGGTATATGTCCAAAGATAATGCCTTACTGACAGTAAAGCTGACAGAGTCCACTCATCGAGTCTGCTATGTATCTAAAGACCCATCTGCTAACCAAAGGAAGAATTAGAAATATTTTGTCTTGTTCCCTGTGGGACAGCAAAACATCAGTCACTAGATATGATCCAGAATAAACTGCAGTGATTTTTTTCCTGCACAATTTAAAAGTCAGATTTGCATCCTCTTGATTTTATGAAGACAAAGACATACTACAGTTGAAATCAGTTGAAGTGTTTATGGACTAAGGCAATAATGTGAAAAAGGGTGTCAGAATCTAACCATCTAACAGTGAATAATTAAAAGTGAGATCATAATGAAATTCCTTTTTGCCTTCAGGTGGCTATTTTTCTGTAACCTTTTTGTTACATGCTAGGAATAAAGTGTAAATAAAACAGGCACAGGCATTAAGTTGCATTATAACTGCTTTTAACTTTAATAGCATTCCCTGGGTCTGAAATAATCACTGTTATTTAAAACTTGACCTCTTTGATTTGGCAATAACTTAGCCCCTTAAGCTAGAAGGCAACACGGTCAATAATACTTCACTACTGTTTTCACAGGAGACTCGGCCTTCCTAATGCAGATTCAATGAAATTGATAATGTTTGCCTTAATTTTGCTTTTGCGTAGGTAGAGCGGCAACTGATTTCATTTATACTTTTTGAATTGAAGGAGAAATAAGAATATGCTTCCTGATCCATCAACTAAACTTCTAGGACATAGTTTCAACTTTTCTTCTCTTACTCAAGTGCTACCTGTATGCCTGGCTCCTGCTCGCTTTGCTAATCATTACTATTTCATTTTATGATGACATTTAATCTGAAAGTGTTGAAGTCCTTCTTCTAGCATGTTCTGGGCAACAAATTTGAACATGTTTATGTATGTGTGTTTAATGTCCATTAAAAAAGAATCCTTGTTATTAACTGAGGGTTGAAATATTTTGCAAGGCTACTGGAATCTGAAATGTTTTACTTCCCATAGAGCAGTGGAAGTGCTTGTCCAGCAGATGAGCTCAGTCCTGTCCTGAAAAGGTCAATCTCTTTTGTGTTTGCTACTAAGTGCCAGGCATTTTGGTGTGTGGATGGATGTGAGCAGGAGTAGCATCTTAGGAGTAGTTAAAGCTAATGATCAATTATTGGATTTGAATGAAGGGATTGAAATTAGAAGTTTAATGATACTTTATTTTTATCACAGGTATTCACAGCTATTTCTTGATGGGCAGACTGCTCTATTTGTGCTAGAAGTAATTTGTAGATTTATTCTTGACTAGAAATTTTTTTTGTTATTATTTTCTTAATTCTGATGTTAAAACTGAAAGCATAAGCTAATATCCAACATACGTCCCTTTATGAAGTTCACTGCTCTGCCATCACAGGGCTGAACATGACATGGAAATGTGAGTTAAAGTCTTCTCTGCACAGCACAGCCTTGAAATGGCAGTGGTCCTTCGGTCTGCTTCACCCCAGCCTCTCAGGGGGCAGACTTAGGCCTTCCTGCATCCCTTACTGACCGAGTACCTTTCAGTGTGGTCACTGTACATCAGGTTTTAAAACTGCAATGTTAGGCAGTTTTTTAAACTGCATTTCTGTCACATTTTCTACCTCTTTCCAGCTATCCAGGACTTTCCTTTTTCTCTCACTGCCCACCAAATGAACCACGGGACATTATTCCTCAGAGTTACTGCCTGCAAAAGAACCCAGAGATCTCCTTCCACCTTCTGTGCTGCATCTTGGGTTCAGGAGAGTTTCTCTCTCAAGGCTGTGGGTGCTACTAGGTAGATATTTCTTAGTTTTCTCTTTGTTAACAAGCAGTCAAATAGGGCCACTGAGCACCTTCCTACTCCATACACTGTTAAAAGCCTGCGTCTCTTGATGGAGAGCAGAAGAGGCTTATTATACACATCCAAGGCAGTGCCAGAACATGCCCCATTTGCGTCCATCTTCTACTATGTTAAAACTTAGGAGTGGGTGAAGATCCTTGAAACTATGCGTGGTAGCTAGGGGACGGTAGCAACATTATCCTTACAAGGTATGATCATATAGTTGCTAAGGTACCACTGAACAGTGATTGTCGCCTGTAGGCTTGGTTCTGCAGATGAGGATGGGAATGCCTCACTCTTCCAGTCCTCTGTGGAACACAGATGGATCCCACAAAGCAGGAAGGAAACCCTCCTGTCTTTCAGATCCTCTCCCAGGAGGCAAGATGTGTGTGGGAAGCATCCAGGGCTCACTAGAGACAGCAAGGTAGTTTGCCTCCAGTAGCAGGAGATAATTTCTTTGGTGGCAGAAGAGAATTTTTGTGAGAAAAGGGAAGGAAACTCACTGTGGAGGAATGTAAGTGAGAGTCCAAGCATGTTTGCTTTTTGCATATTCTTGTTTTAGTCTAAGATCTTGTGAAGATCTTAGAAGTTTTATAGTGATTAAAGGGGAAGACCTAATAGGGTCCATAGATCAAGGAGTGACAGGACACTTTCAGAAAGCTGCTTCTTTTAGAAAGATGAAGCAACTGGCAGTCCTCAAATATAGAGACTTTCTGCTTCTAAAGACAGTAATTTTCAAAGCTATTAATCACTGGCTAGATCCCAAGACTTTAAAAATAACTGAGTTTTAACTTTCAAAAGTTTATTTGTTTATAAACGGAACCTGTATTTTTTCTCCTACTCTTGAAGAGGACAAAGGTTTCCAGGAACTTTTGCAACCAACCAAGCTTTAAAATATCTCCAATCCACCTCAGAGTTGAACTGTTTCTCCATGTCTGTCTTTAGAGTGATTTCAACCATGATTAAGATTTCCAATTATATTATAGCTGGAAGGATAAAGTACATCAATGAAAGCAGAACAAAACTCCAAAGCAACCTGAGGACAATAAAGAAACCAAGCCACAGGGAATGAGAAAGATACTCACTAGTAAAAATATAAGCTGTTATGAAGTGCCTTTCAGTTCTGCTTCTCAGAGCAAAATGCACATTCCTGTTCTTTTAATCTGAAAGGAACTGAGGCACTGAGCATTGAAATGACACAAGGAAAGGGCAAATGCAGAGAAACATGTTGTAAACGTGGAACATAAAGAGATGACATTTGCCATGGAGAACTTTCAAAAGTGGGTTGGAAGGCAATTTTCAGTGGTGAAGCTATACGATATTTCTCACTTTCATTTTTGACTGGAACAAAACTACACTTTTCAGTATTTCTCTAGAAAGTACAATTTGAGAGGAAAGAATAGTAAATTTGGGTTATTGGAAATATTTTGCATTTATTTTGATTTCTTTTTCAGAATCTAGTGTAGAAATGAGATAAATATGTGAAGGAAAAAATTAAATTCTTTATTGAGAAAAGACTGCAATATGGCACTTCGACATTAAAATTCCTCCCCCTTTTTTTTTCTGTTTGAAATAATGAGACCTTAGTAATGTTTACAAGTATCTAAAGGGTGGGTTTAAGGGGGATCGAGACAGGCATTTTTCAGTGGTTCCCAGTAACAGGACGAGGGGTAACGGGCACAAGCTGGAACACAGGAAGTTCCAATCAAATATGAGAAAAAATGTCTTTACAGTGAGGGTGACAGAGCACTGGAAGAGGCTGCCCAGGGAGGGTGTGGAGTCCCCTTCTCTGGAGACTTTCAAGACCCATCTGGATGCAGTCCTGAGTAATGTGCTGTAGGCAATCCTGCTTTAGCAGGGGAGTTGGACTGGATGATCTCTGGAGGTCCCTTCCAACTCTGAAATTCCATGATTCCATGATTCCTTGAAAATCACCAGAGTTTAGCAAAGTATTTTTAGTTTCGTCAGAACTATATTTTTCTGACAGATAATGGCTCCCTTAAAATTTTTTCTGACCGGCTCAATTTCAGAGCCATATATCTAGACTTTCCTTCTGCTAATGCAGAATTGTCCCCTGCAGTATATTTTACCAATGCTTTGTCCGGTCTTGCTATAAATGTCTCAGACAATGAGACTCCCACTGAAAGATTACTCCATAGTCTAATAGATCTGTCAGAAAGATTTTCCTGAAACTCAGACTATATTTTCCTTGTCTTAATTTGGGATGTCGTGGAGCAGCTCATGAAATGCAAGCATAGTAAATCACTTGAACCAGATGGTATTCATCGGGGGGTTCGGAAAGAAATAAAGTGCGAAACAGGGAAGATACTGGCAATAAATCATTAAAAATAGCAGCTGTTCCCTTTAAAAGGGAAAATATAGCCTGATGCCTGTACTTAGAATAGAAGTTATTATTCTTTTTTAACTGAATAAAAGATCAATTTCAAGAACTGCAGCCTGATGAGCTTAATCTTAGCTTCAAGGAAGTCTACTAACAATCTGACTATAGTCCAAGTATTAGATGATTATAATTTTAGACCAAACCATGGCATCTCCCACAGGGGTGAATAATGGCTCTGTAGTGTGAGAGGAAACTTTGGAAGAAAAACAGCTTCAATTGTGTAAGAAATTCCAGTCTAGAAAAATTTATAACTGAATGACTCTAACTTTCCTGTTTTTTTAAAAAAAGCTTCTGGAAAGGAGTCTCCAGAAAAGGGGTTGACTGTAGGGGGAATTTGCTATTACTAAGCTGGATAATGTAAATGAAGGCTCCCAACGCTAACAGGAGCTAACGTCTGGGGTGTCAGCAGGGAAGGAGTTTATCACACCAGGTGTCCAAACCTGTGGTAGTAACATCTGTCATGATAAGATTTTTATTTTGCTTTAAAATGCAATGTGCTTACATTACAATAGGCAAGGTGAAGCAAATACACCTTGCAAATGGAGCATGAGCAAGTTAAGATTTGTAATGGTCCCTAGGTCTGGTGGCAACCCTTTCTTCTCCATGGCCCCCAAAAGAGGCCATTATCTCAGCTAGTAACCGTAGGAAATTCAGTGCATCCTGCTCTACTTCGGATAAATTTTCCATCAGTAAAATTTAAATAACAAACAAACCTCTCCCTGTGAAGTTTGTGTGAATTATCTCATAGGTAACTGAAAAAGTAGCTCAAGAAGGGCATATTTCTGTTTTCTTAAGAAGAAGGTATTTGTATTACAAAGCAGGAGCAAGACAAATTGGTATTTCCATATAGAGATGAAGAATTACATTTATTATTATTCAGATTTTATCTCCAATCATGTTAGAAATTTAGCAGGTATTCCTGGAGCTTCGACCACCTGTTGAGAAAATCTCACCGATTAGTGTTGCATGAGCAAATTACAGGAACAGAATTGTGAGCAGAGATACTGAAAGCGGTCCCAGAAAGTGGGGCATACACTCAGCAAAAGGCTGCTGAGAGTTGTGTAAAAAGCCAAAGAGGACTGACAGCCTTAAAACAAGTTCATTCATCTGAATGCTTTGGACAGGGAAAGGTAAATTATTTGTTTCTTTTCTGCTGTGTTATTGTGATGCCTACTCGCTGTATTTGGATTTCTTCTCTTTCGGTCTCATCCATGGTGGCTCCATCCATCCTGTGCTCCTAGATCCGTGTCGGGAGGAGCAGCCATCACGGGTATCTGCAAAACCTTGCTCCTAACATTCTTTTTTTTTTTTGTAGCCATCACACGTTCAGCCCTGTCTCATGCTGCTTACATATCCCATCTGCATTTGCATTAGATAGAGCCTAAGCCCCCATAGAAAGTACACTGGAATCCCTGTGTGGAAGGACTGGGTCTGTTTTCTATAGATAACCCAGGAGGATATAGCTGAAGGCCTGCTTTATTCCTACTGCAAGGGCTTGACCATACCAAAAGTTTTCTTCAAGCAATTCTGGAAGGCTGCCCCAGAGCCAGCAGCAGCACTGTTCCTACAGCAGAAATTTTAACTTTATTGGTTATTTTGGTTATTTTGACTTCAAAGCTGTCAGCAGAAGGAGTGGAGAACTCCACCTGGGCATGTAAGAATTTCTACTGAAGTCTTTGAAAAAAATTTCTTCCCCTCTTAACTAGAAATGTATCCACAGGTTTTTCTCACTGTAGACTCTGTATTCTACAGCAGTGGTTTTTACTTTTCAAAATACTCATTGAAAGACAGACTTTTACAGCTTTCCTCTGGCTGAAGAAACCCTTATTTCACAAGTAGGGTGGCATAGAACTGCTATATTTTACACCTGCCTGCCCTTCCACAAAATGCAACAGCTACAGTCTCCCACAGAGGTACAGTTGAGACCCTGTCCCTATGTCACCTTGGTTTAGGATTCCTCCACAGAGGAGCAACCTCAGGCAGCTGACTAAGGCACCCTTCCCACTACCAGCTGATGCCCAAATGCAAATCTCTTTAAGTAAGAAATCCAAATTCTGGGCCACTGTCCACACAAATCTGAGCACATTCTGCCTGGATTTAATAGTATTAGCACTGAAATCCATGTGTGAGGGAACTGGACATGGTAAAGAAGAGTATGTGTTCGATTTCTGTGATTTCTCAAGAAGAGGGGTAAGTCTTAAGCACGATAAAAAAAGAAAAAGCTCAGAGAGCAAAGACTTCATTTTCTTTTGCCAAGCGTAACAATTCGTGTGAGTCACCTGAAGCAGGTGTGCTCTGTGGTCTTCGTGGAGTCCTAATGCCTTGATTATCCTGAGCGAGAGATGCACTGGGGTGCTCCTTATGCTGCTCACACCCAGGTTTCTATCCAAGGGGATGCAGCCCCTACAAGGCCAGGAGGGCAGCCAAGGTTTACACCTATTGCCAGGACTGCAAAGTGCACCACAGAACAAAGATACAACCATTGTGATCCAGTTTGATCCATATTTTTATCTCAGATTTTCCTTCCAGTATTATAATTATATGGCCTTCAGAAGTCTTTGCTTGATATGCAGTGAGCTCCCAGAGCAGCATCGAAGTCCGAGGTGGCCTCTCTGATTGAAAACTATCTTTGGAAGACTGTGAAATCACTCACTCAAAAACTTTGAGACCAGCTTAGACATCACAATTTCTTGAAATATAATACATTTATTTTTCTTTTCATTCCTCTCCCTTTGAGGTTTGCATGTTTGCAGAGTAATCTCTATACTGTGAGTGCGGCTGAAGCATCTCCCTCACATTGCTGTAGCAGCTGGGGCTGTAAGAAGAACTGTAGATATTCACAATTTACCATAATATGGCTTTTGTTCCCTCTAATGATTTTTTGCATTAATTGTTCTCTGCTTCTCAGCGATGCTGTCTGGAATTTCTACCCAAGCTATCATGGAAAGCAATGGATATGTAAAACAACCAGTAATCAGTTTTTCAGGGCATAAAATGGGTTATTCCTGGTGACTAGATCAGTGTTGAAGGTGATACATACTCATGCCGTCAATTTTGATTTAGAACTAAATTGTTCATATTGGGTTGTGTCACTGCCTTGATAATTAACATAATTTTAATGTGCTACTTTGCCAACCTATTATCACCATGATAGAAGGCCTTGTTGGTTCATGTTGCTTTGAACATTGCTCCCACACGTGTGCCATCATTTCTTGATGGGGAAAGAAGCATTGTCTTACTATGATTAGCTTGGACTACTGTGGTAATGAGGTCCCACTGTAGTATGGCTCGCCCCCGTTTATCTCAACGTAGAGCAGGGTCTCAGACACGAAATTCTTCCGAGTTTAACGTACAATATACAAATATGGTGAAGACGTCATCATTTTCAAAGAACGGAAGAAATCTTTGGTTAGGAAAAAAAGATAAAGACTTCCAATATAGGGATTATATCATGTGAAAGGAAAACACTGTGCTTTTTCTCCCCTTTTTGTAGATAAAACATTAGTGGATAAAATAGGGGATCATATTCCTCTTTTGAAAAACTTACTACTTAGAGATTTGAAGAAAAATCAATGTGACATTTGAATACACTTTGAAGTTCTTTCACAGCTTGAAACTTCACAACTTTTGTCTCTCCCTTTTTTTATCAACTGTATTCATTACATTTCCATATAAAGCAGCCTGCTTGTTAAATACCATCTCTCTTCCTCTTGCTCTTTTCCTCTTGCTTGCTCTCTTTTTTTCCATNAGCCTTTGTAAGGACAGATAATAACTTTGATCGCTGCATTTGTGTAATTAAGGGACAGGCCTCCGGTTTAAAGGGGCTCCTCGTTCGCCTTTGAAACAGCGAGGGCATGATGAGTTTTCTGCGGCACCGGCGCGGTAGGAAAGTCCCAATCTCCTTTGGTGTCACATCTATCTGCGTCCCCCAGCCTGCTCGTCCCCTGTCCCAGGGAGGACGATTAGGCAGCCCCCCCGCTGGCTGCAGAGGGAGTGAAGCGGAGCGATAAGGCGAGCTGCCTTTCTCCCCTGCCTTAGATCGGCGGAGGGAGAGCTCTTCTTCACAGGCAGCCCAAGTGTAAGCCGTTTAAACAAGCGCGCAGGAAATATTGGGGTAATTACCAAGCACAGGGAGGGGGTCTCCTGCTATCAGCGGCATTGAGAATGGATTCGAAAACTCGCTCGGCAGATTAATTGATCCTTTTTCTGCAGCCTGTCTTTTGAAATAATTCTCGCAGCAGCTCACAGCCAAAAGTTGGGAGAGTGCAGTGTGCCGAGGAGAGGCATCCTCTCCCACAGACATGCCTATTACTAGCGTCTGCATCTCGCTTTCTTCTCCCCCAAAGAATTAAGAATTTTAGCAATAATTCATGCTCGGTAAATTTGTTTTCTGTAATAAGATCAAGCCCACAAAGGCAGAATAAAAAGCAGTGCCGCCCGTGCTTCCTTATCGGCGGTGATGCCGGCAAAGTGCTCTGATCCCAGGCAGCTGCTCCGAGGCGCTCCCGCCTGCTTCTTAATGCCGTTGACTTAGGGGAGAGTTTGCTGCGGCGTTAATTTTCAGCTTCGCACCAGCGAAGCGAGCCGGCAGCTCAGGGGAGCAGCGGTGGCCAGCGGGCCCCAGCGGAGAGCCGCCAGGCTCCTCTCCATCCCGGCAGGTCGCTCAAGTGGAACGTCAGCCGAGCAGCAGGTTTGTTGCTGGGGAGATGAGGACCGGCCTTTCTGTCTCCTCCGCCCCTGCCCTGGCTCTTCCCAGCTGGCGGAGGAGGGAAGCTGGCAGGGAAGACCTTGGTGCTGTACCCGCTTCTCACATTTGCCCGGCGACGGATGCGCCAACAGGAGGGGAATGGCGTGCGGCGCCTTCGTAGCCGGGCTTGCGGGTCTCCTCTCCTGCTGCGTTTGTACATTTTCCTGCATTTTGTGTGAAAGCGGAAAAGTATGGGAGGGGAAGAACAGTTTGCAAGAGTTATGCCACGTTACTCTCTTGTCTGGCTAATTTTAATCTCTTATTTAAGGAAAATAATGTACTGTTCTGTGATTTACATGCTGTGCTACAGAGAGGAATTTCAAACCCCTCTATTAGCACTGTTCTAACAACTTCAGATAAAGCAAGTGAAAAAAATGTCCTGATCTAATTTTGAATACCTATATTTGCGCAGAAAGATCTAGTATCTTGGCAATTTCTGTCAGAGCACCTATCAATTCAGACTGCCGTTAGTCAGCACACAAAGTAAATTGCTATCCTACTAAAAAGCTGTCAACAAAGCAATTAAAATCCATTTGTATTATGGTTGCCAGCTTCTTCAAACAGGAGCAGAAAGATATTGTAGAAGGTCTCTTAAAGCCAAAAACTTAAAAGTTACTGTGTGTTTTCCCTGTGTCTGTATATTCCTGTCTTCTCCAATATTACTGGTGCATCTGTGAGTGTCATTTCGCTCACTCACAAAATACCAAGGGCCAGACTTTTGCAATTAAATTGCAAACATTTGCGTGAGGGAAATTATGTGCTGACTTTATGTGGGTTTAAAAGACCAAAGATGCACATGATTCGCAGCCGGGGAGATGTCTGTTCTGCCATTAACGTGTACACATCCCTTTCACAGGCACACGCACAGACATCCACATGAGAAGTCTTCATGTACTTGCATATTCAGGGTCGCACTACAAAGCCCTGACTTCTACATAATGCTCTCAGGAACCCTTATTTATTGTTTGATGTTAAGAAGTTTTGCATTAGAAAATACCATTTAGTGTAAGCAGATGGATTTAAGAAAATTGCTTGGATTACTGTGACTACATGCCTGTACACCGCCGTCTTTCTGTCCTGTAAAATGGTGAGAAACATGTCTGGATGATTTCACAGGGTCTCATGCAAGTATTCTCACATGTTTCCACCCACAGGTCTTATATTCCCTCAGCCTTCGATGGAGTGACAGAGTAGAAAGAATCCCAAATCTCATTTGGCACTGCTAAATTTCACCTGTCTTTGCACTTCAGAGCAAAACAGAAGAGCCCAGCCTCACTCCATTCAGCTGCACTCTGTTTTGCATCCTGTTTTACCCTTATTTCTCAGGGACTGGGGTGCCTACAGAGCTGGAATTGACAGGGTAGCTTTTTTCCTGCCTGCATTGGCCACAGTTTGGTGGTCAATGAGTAGCAAAAGCAGGTATCTGCTCAGGCAGGGGGCTGAGGACCTCTGAGCCGCTCAAGCTTGCTTGGAGGGTAATGGCAGAGGACCTGACTCCCTAAGGCTGCCACAGACCAGGAAAGCACAGAGAAGCACCCTTAAATACGCCAGCCACTAGTCTTGGAGAGACATTTACCGTAGGTCAGGCTGGAAAATTGCATTAGTTGCATACTGTTTAAAATATGCACTCTTCCGTAGCTGTGCAAATGACTGCAAGGAAGCGTATTCCTAGACCCCAGAAAGGGGGACATGGTACTGCTGCACTGAGGGATTTGGATGCACCCGTACTGAGAGGGTTGCACACGTGGGAGCCTGTTTTATTTTGAAAAGAGTACAGTGTATCTGTGGCTTGCACTTTGTCGTAACATGTGTAAAAATAATATCCTACTGTAAGTGTATATAGCACAAAGGAAACCTTCTGTACAGTGCACAATCTTGAAATTAGTCTATAACTCCTGAAATGTACCCATTATGAGAAGAAGAAACAAGGCTTGAAAGCACTCCAAAGAACCATGTTGACACCACAGCTGCTGTTTTTAATACCCCACTGTGCAGGGTAGCATCCTGAAAGAGACTGAAAGCCTCTGTCCATCTACTCATGCCAGATCCAAAGCAGGTGGCTGTTAGAGCTGTCTTTTTCCTGTTGCCAGGCTTTCTTTTGGGGATCCATCATAGAGCCAAGGGCAATCTCCAGTGGGACTTGCACCAATTGTTTACTCTATTTATATTTAGCTAATTAAGTGATAATCCTAAAGTATCAGGGCACATGTGAAATAATAATTATTACTCACAAGGCACAAACTGAGCAAATTATTTGTTTGTTTTGTTTTGTTTGTGCCTAAAGATAATGTCTGCCTCTCCAAAAGCTGTAAAACTGCTGATCGAAAGTTGCTCAGTTTATCCTGGGATGTAATTCTGCTGGCAAAACGGGAGTTATAGACAGGATGAGCTTGGCCCACAGGAAAAAACAGAGTTCTGGTTTCAGGGAAGGCATGTAAGACAAAAATTTGTGGGCTGGACTCAGCCGTGCCGTCAATAATTTTAAGTTCCCTATCAATGTAAGTGTTGGAAGGGCCATAGCTCCTGGTCATAGGAGAGGCTCAGAGTTGAGTGGGACAGCTTTAACGGCTCAGCATCTCTGGAGACATAGAAACAAAGAATCATGGAATCATTTAGGTTGGAAAAGACCTTTAAGGTCATTGAGTCCAACTGTAAACCTAACACTGCCAAGTCCATCGTTAAACCATGTCCCAACCATGACATGTGATGGTCTCCTGTTGTGGCTGCTCCAGAGGCACTTTGAGGAGGTAAGCCAGGAGGATGTGCCCCACCATGGACTTTCCTCCAACCTGTTGTATGATTAGAGAGGAGTACTGGACTGACCTCCTGCACAGGAACATGTCTTGCTATGATGCTGTCTGGATGGAGGGGATTGATCTTTGTGTTCAGGCCTTTCATACTGTCAGGTCAGGTTAAATAAAACAATACTCCTTGAGCAGGCAGAACAAGTATAAAATGTGGTAGGACACATCTAACTTACATTTTCAAACTTTTTTGTATAACCAGCAAGGCTGTAAAGGTGCTGCTTTTCAATTTGTAGTAGCACTTTGATAATGCTATAGTCACAGATTTGTTCCCGGGGTTAAATAAAGTACAACATTCTCAACACTGTCAGTAGTGAGAATCACCAGCTGGAAGTGGTACAAAAGACTCCCTGACTGGAACGGCAGTAATTTCCAGCCACTTTGCATGGAAATAACATTCCATTTCTTCTTCTTTCCTCTTCTCTGCTGTCTTCACTCTCTTGGAAGAAACATGACTGAGAAAAGATATCTCAGAGGTCTATTAAATCATACGGGGCATATAGAGGATAAATAGGGATCAGATGTTCACTGAATATTCCAGCACAAGGCACCAACCTGCGTGATCAGATGGCAGATTCAAAACAAAATTTTACATCTGTCCATGAGACAGCTGTGTAAGTTCATTGGAGGTTTGTCAAGGGCGATTAAATACAAAGGCTCTGAACCACAGAGAGAGTAGCCTATGAGAGTATCACTGTATGCTTCTCTGTCCTTATACTATTCTTCAGGCACTTACTGTTGGCCACTATCTGAGATGGGATCCTGCACAAGATGGACTTTTTATTTGACCCAACATAGTTGTTCTTGTGTTGAGTCTTTTCATTTTTATACCTTTCTCATGTCTTTTTTCCAGAACACGCTATGACTGGAGTTGTTGGGAAGTTTTGTTTGTGTGAGAGCACTCTTGCAAGAAAACTAGCTCTTGCAGCGATACAAATGTGATGGGCTTTAATTTTAAATTATGAACTATCGCAATTCCTTTGATTTACGTTAAATATTTTAATAGAAAATAAGCAGAAAATATTCCTTTTCTGTCTGACCACGTGATGAATTCAAATTGGAGGAGTTCTAGTGTTTAAAAAAGCAGAGCTAAGGCCATAAAGCCATTTAATTGCATTGTTTTCCCTATTTCTTTTCCCTTTTATTTCTAAATAATTTATCATTTGAAGTTACTCAGTGTGAAAGCTAAAGGCAACTTTTCTCAAGCCAATGAGGACAACTGTCTATGGCTGTTACTGGTTTAGGTAAACAGCCCTAGAAAATAACGAAGCCTACATGCATGGCAACTATTTTAAAGCTGAGAGCCATCTTAGTAAAAAGAAATGGAAGGATCTACAAGATGGATGGGTGAATTGAGCAGAACCAAGAGTTTCAGTCTTTTTACATGGAATGTTTAACTCGCTGGAGCTACGTTGTGCAAATGAGCTTGTAGGATTGTGACCTCAGCTATCAGGCAGTGCCGGAGTTAAGAAAAAATATCAGGCTTCATTCTGACATAATAAGGTTAAAGAAAAATGTGAAACTGAGTTTTTATGGTATCAAAAGTTTTTTAAAAAATAGGGAAAAGAAGAAAAAGATGAGGGAAGAATATAGCTGAAGACAAAAAAAAAAAAGCAGAAGAAATCAATTTAACAATCAGAAAAAGCCCCACAATTTAGCAAGGAGATTTTTTTTTTCTTTTAAAGTTATCTTAAAAAGAGCAGTGAACATCTTTCAAATGTGTAGTGGGTCATTTTTTCCATTATCATAGTCTCTGTGACTTGAATCATGCGATACAAACCTGTTACTTGAGATTCAATGACTTGTTTAAAAGGGACACTCTTGTCTTTGTGGGCTTTTTGCAGTGACTCGTACAAAAAAGTTGAGTTTTTAACAGATCCCTGGAACAGAAGGCCTGCTTCTTTCCTGTGATGACTAGTCCTTTTGCCCTCATTTGTGTTTGAAAAGCTGCTGCCCATCCTGCTCCTCTCTGCCCTCACCCCGCCTCTTCTTGTGTCATCTCCAGTTTCAATTTCAAGTCTCTATGGCAGCTGTTTCAGGTAAGCATTGCCTTCCAGTGTACTGCTCACTCACTGCAGACACACACACACACAAAAAAAAAAAAAAAAAAAAAAACAGGAAAAAAAGAAAGTTAAGGAAAAGAGCAAGACCATTTGGGAGACATTTTCCTGTTAGTTTTACTTGTAGTTGCCTTGGGGGTTATTTGTAACAGTAGTACATAGAATATTTTTAACAGATGTTAAGTCGTTAGCCATGCCTTTAAATTACTGCATTTGATCACATAAGTCGATGTGGAAGCCCTGTTCATGTTTCAAACATGCTTATAAGCAGCAGACCATCTTGTCACAAAATAGAGGGATGTAAGTAGGACAGCCATCACTTAAAACTGCAGCAGAGTACCTCCAGTGAAGGCCAAAGACTTCATTTTTCTATTGGCAGAAATGGACAGTAGGTTTTCATGTCTTTCCTGTAAGAAGATTTCTCAAAGGTGGAATCAGAGACATGCCAGAACATCCCTTCTCTTCAGCATTTAAATTTAAACAAGTCCTTTTGTCTCTACTCAAGACCACTTATTTGAAATACAGATTTTGATTTTGAGAAACCCTTTGTTTAGCTTGGCTCACAGACACTGAGCTCCTATTTCCGCTTGGTTTGAATAGCCAAAATAATGAGGGAATGCTGTTTAGGAACAGGGGAAAGCAAGGGGGACAACGAGAGAACCTATCCAATTTCATTCCCAAATCTCCTGGCCTTGTATTTGTTCTATGTGAAGTTTGACCTTTCAATCTGCTTCATTGTGCCATATCTCACTCAAAATAGGTCAAAATAAGTCAAAACAAGTCAGCTTACCTTTGCCTGCAGCACTAAAACCTAAAGATGCATGAGTCTGGACATGTTAGAAAATATTCTTCTGCTTTATAAAACCTACCTCACAGTGAAGAGTGTGATGAGGTGGCTCTGTGGTCCCTGCACCTCTGCTTTTTATTTAGCAAAGACCCCCACACCCCACAATGCCTGCTTTGGGCCAAGTAGTAGGGGGATCAATCTTGCAGGGTATGCAGTTAGGGCCTATAAAAGTATCCGGGGAAGCACTAGCAATCTCCTCATGTAAAAGTAAGATAAAAGTAATTAAATAGACTGAACAGTGGATCCTTTGCACTCCACCAGTACTTGAATCAGTTGTGATCCTGATACTCCGCTGAAGAGCTTCATCTGCCCAGTTTATGCTTTTTATTCATAACTTGCACCTTTATGCAGAGTTGATAATTTCCTAATAAATGGTGAATTAAACCATATTATACCTGTCAGACAGTTGCACATACCTAGAGATACTATTACATGAAAATGATTGTGTATTCTCCATTTTGGGAAGAAAATGGTGTGTGCTAGATTAATGAGGTTATGAGCAAGTGAGCAGAATAAACCAGTAAAATGTAATTAAGCCATTTAGCACTCCATAAAAACAGGAACGCATAAAAAAGTAATGCAAACCACAGGGTGCAGTTAGTTACCAGCCCCAGTATGTCAGCAGGACTTAAAGAGGCACTCATTTTCTTTTCTACTTTCAAGGCAAAAAAAGTTCCAATCACTCTGAGCTTTCAAAGTTATCCAGCCATGTCCCATCCCCATTGTGTGTTGTGCTCCCCCCTCTCCTCACATTAATATCTTCAGCAGGAGGAGGATGTTTTAAAAGATTTTTTTTTTTTTTCCCTCACTCTTTTCAGCTGCAGACACTCCCCCTTCTTCAGCAATTGTTCCTGTGCTCTGTCTTGGATCGCAGGAGGTGTAAACTCATCAGGATGCGAACACACCAGCCAAAATTGTTAGTCTGTGACACACTTTGGTCTTTTGCTTCTGCACTTCAGATTTCAGTCACTTAATGAGGGATACCTGGACAGCTGAGCCCCGGAAGTGCAGTACTGCATTTAGAGACAACGAAAGGGAGTTAGTATGTATTCATTTTAGGACTGGAATAGACTCTGGGAGATAACCCACAGCAGCTGCAGTTCAGCAGAGAGATTTTTATTGAGGAGAGAATACATTTCAAATAGTTTTTGTCTATCAAAGGTTGTAAAAGTAGATTTTCATTATGCATAAAACCATTCTAAATGCCACCATGTAAGAGGAAAGGGATCAAAGGGAGAGAGCTTAACATGCTGGCAGGATGTGTTAGATTCCCTCTAGTGGCTGATCTTCCAGAATTTAATAAATTACTATTGCCAGGAGCTAATACAAATATAGTCCCTCATTTAGCTCAAGTGGTAGATGTTCAGACCACGCAGATGATACCTGTGGGGAATAATGGGAAGGAGCAGAAAGGAAAGAGGAGAGAGGGAGGAACCAGTGCATTAACAGAGAACTGCATCCAGGAAAGGAACTTCTGGGAGAGACACAGGCTGTGAGGTGCCAGCAGTGCCTTGATGTGACAGATGAATGGCTCGCGTGCACTACAGAATGCAGTGATGCTCTGAGGATTTACAGGCATCATGGTAACAGTCAGATAGTAGCAGCGAACTTCAGTAAACCCAGAAAATTGTCTGGCAAGTTCTCACAGGGAGAGATTCAAACACAAAGTGGAGAGTTGGAAGTTTCTAGGGGAGAAAACACAAAAGGCCGACCAGAAAACTATCTATCCTAATGTGAAGAAAATTGAGTGCTTGTAGTAAAACACCAGAATGCCACATGAGAAGCTCTTGAATGACATGAAAATCAAAGAGAAACCGTAATCAGAAACACGGTGCTGGAGGCTGAGTATAAAAGAATACATGGGCATGCATAGACAAGACCAGAAAGACGAATGGAGAAATTGGATTACAGCTAGCAATGCGTATAAGAAGCAACACTAAATTTCTATAAATATAATTTCTTTATGAGAGACAGAGAAAAATGCAGTGTCATGCCTACTGGAGACAGGAGCAGAAACATTCAGCTTTTTTCTTTTTTTAATCTTAAAAAATAATGAAATTGTGGTTGCACCTCTAATACGATTAACAGCAGTTAATGAGAGGACAAGAACTCTGGCCAAATAGTCAAAGATCAGGTCAAATAATACTTAGATACATTTTGTGTGCTGCGGTCATTAGGTTTGCTGAAATACACCCTTTGAGTATTTAAGGGATTAGGTTGAGCAGTTGCTGGGTAGTGATTAGTACTCTGAAAGGGTGTGTGAATTCCAGAAGTCTGCAAAAGGACAGACATAATGCTTACCTTTAAAAAGAAGAGAATAAGAAATAGTGGAGAATGGGAATTAGAGACCAACAGACTGAATTTATGTACCCTAGAGAATGGAGAGAGCTTTCCAGTGCCGAGAGAGAGGCTGCGGTGCTAAGACACAGCAAGAATGGATTAGTCAAGAACAAATCAAGTTGAAACGAAGTCTTGTTGAACAGCGTTGCATCTCCAGTGGGCACTGCAAGGAGGCAAAGGACGTGGTATATCTCCATTTCACTGAGGCTTTTGGCCCATTCCCCACGTGTCATTCTTGTAAGCAATCTAAGTAGCTATGGTCCAGGTGAAACTGCAATGAGGGTGATGCACAACTGAAATCAATAACATGAGGTTCAAAAAAGACCAGTGCAAAGTGCTGTATTTAGGACTGAGAACCCTGTACACAAATGGGAACTGGAAATGAACAGTGTTCAGTTACGTGGCAGTAGTAGGACCTGGAGCTTGTATCCTGTATTCTGGGGATTATGCGCCGAATGTGAGTCATCAGGGCGATACCGCTGGCCTCACAGAAAGCTTGTACGTGCAGTTTTTAAAGTCTTATCTCTTAGTGTTAAAGAAATGTGTAGCTCAGTAAGAGCTGTGAGTCAGTTGTGCAGAGAAAGAGGATAGCAAGGAGCATGGTTGCCCTCTCAAGTCCCAGATCTTTAGTTAAGGAGCAGCTATGTTCCAAATTCTAGACTATGCTGACTTCTTGAATAGGTGGTCTCCCTTGGCTTCAACTTCTTACTTATAACTAATATTTAGACTGTGAGAATTGAAAAGACCATTTTTAATCAAATGACCTGACCTCACCTGCAATACAGTTCTTTCCTGAGTTAATTCTTGTCCTAGTTAACTAATTACACTCTTTTAGAATAACCTCCAAGCCTATTGTTAACATTTCCAAATTTGAGTCTAGCACAGCTCTTTTTTGTTTCAGTGATTAGTAGAAATGT
Source organism: Rhinoptilus africanus (assembly GCA_013400135.1). NCBI lineage: Eukaryota > Metazoa > Chordata > Aves > Charadriiformes > Glareolidae > Rhinoptilus > Rhinoptilus africanus. The sequence goes on from VXBO01011191.1 coordinate 402,509, forward strand.
CGACTTCATTTCTACTGTGAGTGTTTCTGACTTTCACTTCTAGTCCTGAATATTGTTATATTATTTTATTATCAAAGTTTTCTTTCTTATTTCTTAAAGACTGTGATCAAACCCTAACCTCTTTGATGAGCTAGCTACATGGCTGCCCTGGATTTTAAAGACTTGCTTTCCAGTTCTGTAATGATCCTCACTGATCTTCTCTGAACCCTCTCCAATTTATCAACATCCCTGATGAATCATGGACACCATATTTCAGCATAAACTTCCAAACATGAAGCTCCAGTGCCAAATCCAGACTTAATATAATTCCCTTCTGCTTGCCTGCAGACTGGTTGCCTACAGAAATTCTCCTGTTTATTCTTCCAGGGACTGTATTGTCTCTTTTGGATGCAGCATCACGCTAGGCACTCGTGTAGCATTGATTATCCACTATGATCCCAAAATGCTTTTTAGAGTCCTTGAAGTGAACTGCTCCTGTCCTATAACGGTATCTTACACGTATTGGTGTCTTCCTGGATGTATTCCTTTACATGTAGCTGTGTTATAGCACTTAGTGTTTGCTTGTTTTTCTAACCTAACAGGTGATTTTTTCTTTATCGGCTATTTTTCTGGTTTAGCACTTCTCCGGTCTTACACATCATTGGTAGCTAAGATTAAGGGTTTTGCCAGTCTTCCAGATCATTGATAAAACTGCTAAACACATAAGGGCCAAAACCTGATCACTGTGGGACTCTGATAAAAACAGTCTATCATTGATGATTGTCTGATCTGAATCCATTAAAAATGTGCTGTGTTGATTTTCCATTGCTCTAAATTCTTCATCAAAATCCCACACCAGCCATCAGGTCATCTTGACTAGGTGCTCTATCTGTTTTGTGGCTTCCTGAGAGGCTGGATGCCAGTCTTCACATTACCGTGCTGTGCGACTGAGCGGAGGGGTGCTAGGGACTTTGTAGTCAAAAGCAAAAATCGTACCGTATGTGAGAATTACTGTCTGTTGGGGGAGGGTTTAGTAATTACATTTTAGTATTGCAGTGCAGTGGTACATAGTTCATCTTTGACTAGTTTCTGTGAAGATCAATGTGAGCTTTGAGTGAATTAATGCAGGTAAGTGTTTGCAAATCGATAACTCTAAAATTATGAGAGACACCTTGTATTATTATATTGCCATTCTGCAACATCCTGCAGAGGTTTTTGTGGGTTGTTCTTTCTTTTAAAATCAGTTTACTTACATTGGCTACCCATTTCTGAGTCAGGGTGTGAATTTGCCCTATTTATTTCTTGTGTCTTTTTATCTGCTAGAACTTCAGGCTTTATCCTCAAGTAGCAAATTATTTTAAAACAGTCATCAAAATCCCACTGATATTTATGTAGTTTTTTGAAGACACATTGTGTTGGTTTCCTTGATCTCTTTTTAGAACTTGAAAATTCAAATTTTTAATTATACTGCAACAGTGCACATGTCCTGATTTTTTATTATATGTATAAAATGTCACCATATACACAGTCGTTACTGATCTAAGGAATTCTGAAAGGGAAGGAATCGCTAATATTCCCACTTTGCATACTGACCCAATTTTCACCGATGTTCATGGAGTTAAGGGCCATTAAATTAACAAATACTCGGTGCTTTGAGTGTTGAAATGTAGACAACTACAGTTACATTTAAATTTTACATTAAGTTCTGAGTTTTGCAAAAATGCTGAGCACTTTCAGTGTCTGCAAGTGCATGTTGTCTTCTTAAGACACTGGTAAGGAAAGGACAATAAGGACAGCGTCGGCAGCATCCCCTTTTTATTCTATTGTATATACCATGCTTGTCACACAAAATACAGCATAGTATGGTAATGACTGCACTGAGTGAGCGAGCTTCCGAGCAGGAGGCAATACCCCGGCTGCTCTGTGACTGTTTTGCTGTTCCCAGGCGCCGAGCCAGCAGCTCTCTGTGGCTCTGCTTCTGCTGTGCCGTCAGAAGCCAACCTGGGGGTCTCTCACCATCCCTGCTCTGTGCCGCGCAATCAAAGCCACAGACAGCATTTGCAGATTATTCCTCGACTGCTCGTGCATTATTCTGTATCTTGGCTAAGCCATGGCCCCTCGAGGCCCCGGGCAGTGTGAGGGTACCTTTATCAGGTGCCATATGAGCAGGGAGACGGGGGTTTACTACCCCCCGCCTAGCAGCGGTCTGCGCGTTTCTCCGGCCAGGCGCAGGCACATAATGGCACAGCTCATGTTCCGGATGGAGGCGATGGGAGAGCATGCTGAGAAAAATAATTGAAAACGAAGCCGCATTTAAAAGTAATCAAATTACTCCTTGGGATTAAATTTTTAAAGCCAAATTTTAGCCCTCCTTGTTCTACGGGGCTGCCTTGCCAGGACCACATAACTTGGCCCAGCTCCATTCCTGGGGAGAGTTTACTACTTTTCTGAGTGAATAGAACATATGAAGCCAGATTCTCATCGCTTTTATGCCTAAGTAAATGCACTGCTTTTTCAATGGCGTCCTCCCTGATTTATACATGTGTCCATGAAAGAAAACAGAAAGAGAATAGCTCCACAGCTGCTAAAGCCTTGCTGCTGTGTCTAACTTTGCTCCCAGGGTGCTTAGGAAAGGCACTGGCAGTAAAAGATAAGAGAGCATGATTACCTGGGGCCTGATTACTTCCTTAGGGATCCTGGACTTGCTCTGTCAGCTACGAAGGGGACAGCGACCATTAGGATGAAGAGTGCAGTTCCACTGTGGCACCTAAGAAATGTAAAATTCCACTGTTTAAGGACACCATCCTTAAGACCATTGGAGGATTTATCCTAAAGTGCTCGCCTTACTGCTTTTTGCCATCTTACCAGTGGGAGCAGCTACTGCAACCCAAGATGAGGATGAGGGCTCATGTAAAGGAGAAGCAAGGAGAGGATGCTGAGGGGGCATGGCATGTCTCTGATCTTCTGGTCCACTGCAACCCATAAGAGTCTAGTCATGGAGCTGTCAGGTTTTGGTGCTTAGAAAAATTAAATCTGCCCTGAGCTGCACTGCCTAAGAGAAGAATCCAAAAGGAGCAAAATGCTGCAGGTACCAACCACAAAGATGATTTTTTGTGGTTTATGTCTCTAAAAGGAACCTCACTGATCCTGGATCCTTTCCTCTCTTCCTGGGGTGTCCACACACACGTGTGCAACATGCACAGGTATGTAGGAGTGGGACCTGATTTCCAGCTAACATCCCTGATGCCTGCATGAGGAAGCACCTTGCTTGTACCCAGGGCACCATGCACACCCAGGCTACTGGTTTTAGGCAAGAGCTAATAACGTGGTATAGGCTATTGCCATGAGGTCTCTCAGCACGTGAGCTTGGGTGTCTTACATTGTCTTAGGGAGATGCTCTTAAAGAAAATGTGCATTATGTAAATATATACACACAGATATATGTAAGCATGACTATTTCTCTAAGTGCTTAAGCAGAGCACAAATTAATAGTTTGAGTTGAGCAAACAGAAAGAGAACTGTTGAGGACAGTGGCAAGATTGCTTATAACTAACTGAGACAAATACACCAGCCTAAGCTCTGTTGCGCTGAGGTGTTGCATTATAACATATGTATCTGTCTCGCCTGTTTCTTACTCTGAGCCCATCAGCATGTTATTTGAAGACTTTTGTGTCATATATCCTACACTATGCTCTGACAGTATCTAGGCACTACAGAGTGAGTTAAGAATGGACTGACACTTCCAAGACAGTCCCTTGCTGTTAGTTTAGCACGGTTTCATGTGAAAAATATCTTCAGAGTGGCTGTTTCTTTTTCAGATAACAGTCCTGTCTACCCTCAGAAGTGACAGCTCCATCCCTTCCACTTCAGAAAACAGAGAGTATCATTAAAATGTTGACGTGCACCAAACATTTGTTAAATTTATCATAGTATTTCCTGTTCTCCATATAGGAATACCACAAAAAGAAAACAATGAAGGTAAATACCAAGGTCTGGTAAATGTCAGGATTTTAATGGTACCCACACTGTCAAAGATCTCAGAACCAACCATTTGCTTAAGAAAAATGTCTTCACTTCTTTACTGTTCTGGTTCTTGAAAATTGGTAGACAAGTTTTACTAAAATTAGATTTGTAGTGCCCCAAGGTGAGAGTCACCACATCTGTGGTCTCATTAGAGGACTTCTCTTCCTCCACAAACACATCTATCAGATGCGGTAGGAAAGCATTCAAGTAATGAAATTCGATGTGCTGGCTTCGTTGGGAACTTGGTTCAATATCCACTGAAATCAGTGGAATTTTTTAATCAGGTCCTTGTGCTCAGTTTTGATTTTGCAGCCTGGGTTCATAAATAACAGGGCTATAAACTCTTTTTTCAAGTTGTTTCCAAGATTCAAAAGAACTTTTAATGTGTCATTTTCAGATTGCACTAAATCCATGGGTGATTTATGACTAAAAATAAGCATTTAGGGATGTAAGAATATCAAAATTGCCAAATCAGATCAGACCCATTCAGACTATGAAAATGGACACATATATGACAAGACATTATAGGAAATCATGTACTAGAAGAGTGCAAACATAGAGTAATTTTCTTCCTGGCCTTCTGTCAGATAGAAAGAGCTCTTTTCTTGAAGTATACATGCTTATTTCCTCTCCGGTTTTGTTGCTCTTCTAATATAACCATGAAAGGTCTTATTGTCCTCAAATGAATGAAGTACCTGATGCCCAATTTTGGCTTTTTTCCAAAAGGCAGATAAAAGCTCAGTCTCTCTCTCATTAGTCTGATGGCAAAATTCCCATTATTTGTTCTACCATAGGAAGAATTTTTTCTGTTGAGACTTAATTCACCAAAAATGTCACAGAGTCAACCAAAAGGATTTGTGAAGCACTTGTTTAATTTCTAAAATTATCTCAGGCAAAAATGGGGAAAAACTAGAAAAGCATGGAAAATGAAAAAACCATGGTTTTGACTTTCTTTTTCAAAATTGTCATGCTACATCTTCATCAACTTATTTTGTACAGTTAAAAATCATCAAAAAACTACTTCATTATTAGTTAAGTATGCTCACTAGTAAACAAAACCTTGTTGTTTTTTTTTTTTCTTTTGCCTCTAGATAGTATTTTTGTTCAGTCCAAAGTTTCCTTTATACCAGATTTTTGTTTTGGCCTATAAAGAAAAAATATCAGCTGTTCAGATATGCCTTTTGTCTTTAGCTATGAAGGACTGGGGTTAAGACTGCATTATCCAAAATGCTAAAAATGCTTTCTGTTGCTGATCACTAATTAAGTAGCCCCTTATCAAAGGACATCCATTCACAGAGGAAAGGAAAGCCCATCATTTAAAGGGCCAGTAGTCATTAAATATAAATGACAAGATAACAGTAAGGCTATGTTCTCTTAGCATGCATCATGTCCCACGGTGATTTTTTTACTTATAAAACATTAAACTGATTGCATACTGTTTTGCTCTGTATCACTCACAAGGACTGCTCTTGAGTAATGAAGTGTAATTAAGAGGAATCGCATGTATCTCTTCATTGAAAGCCAATGATTTCCTTTCCCATTAGTTACACTCTGGAAATACAGTGCTTCACAGAGGTAATCTTTACCATTGATTTAATTGATCCAGCTGTCTTCAGATGTTGGAACTGAGTATCAATGGCTAGGTCATTTAGGTGTGCTTCTGCTTAGCTCAGAAGTTAAACAAATATAAACATATAATATTCCTTACCAATCATCAGGACAGGTTACTCGGCCCAATGTTAAGCAGCCAGTTCTTCCTTTTTCTGTCTTTTTTTTTTCCTGGGAAGTTTCTTTGCATTTGAGTTCACCAAACTGCGTGTAAATCAGGTAATTTATGTTTTTTCTTCCTTGAATTCAACTACTGTGCTTTAGAAGCTAAGAAATGTTAGCAGGACTTGGAGATACATAATACCTAACTGCTGGCTTTCTGAGCACTGATAATCTGCAGTAGCAGTCTGTGATGTTGATGTGAAGAGCATACAAACTGTGGGAAGGTTGGTGCCCCCTTAGAAATGCACCAACTTACATAGATATGTTATTCTTTATACCTGACTACTGACATCTCACTAAGGGTAATAATGCCATCCTTTACACCTCGCTGGAAATTCACAGTTCTTTACTGTGGAGTTCTGAAGTCCAGTAATGATACACCGGTGAAACTCAATGTAGACATGCTAAAGTGGAGGATAACCTAAAATTTTTAGAAAGTGAGACTATGAAATTGAACATACTCTGATTTCCATTTAGATTTGACAATCCTTTATCTTGGTCTTCTGTTATGGAAAGTCCCTTTGAGTGAAAGAGTTAATTCACCTACTCTCAAAAACTATTATGGGCAAAATAAGTGACTAACTGCCACTAAAGTAACTCAATTACTGGACAGCATCATCTCAGTTTCTTTCAATCTCTTTAGCAATGGTTAATTGTAATGCATTTCACCAGCAATATTGATACCTGCCTACAAGGAAGCATGAAAGAGATCGCGGGGTCTAAGGACAATGATCTGAAGGAGAAGGTGCTCTGGTTTACAAGTGGGTGAAGCCAGAGAGAGATTGTTTGTAATACCGATGTTTGTCTAGACTGCAGCTGGCTTTTCACAATGGGATATTAAAGCAAGGCATCTACTTTCCTGTGTGGATGGGATAAATTCATGGGATGATTCATTCTTCATTCCTTCCAGAAAATTATCTAATCTGAAATCACTATGTCCTTGCAACATCTCTGCTCTGGTCAACAAAGTGAGGCCAGGTTAGTGATGGAGGAGAGGGGGTGTTAAAGCGGGAATCCTCGCAGAAGCCACACTCTCCATCCACGTGCAGCTGTTGAAAGAGAGTTTCTTCCCATGGGAAGCTGTCTTTGCACTGCACCGTGCTCACACTTCTATGAAATAGCCTTGTTTTGTGTCTAGAACCAAACCCTGATTATGGCCTCTGACTAGGGTAAATGGAGAAGGACCCCACACAAACTGGGGCCCAAAGCCCCCCCTAATTTCCATTCTGCCAAAAGACAGACTAAACAGAGTTTGACCTGTGGGAGTGACAGCCCAAATGATTTTGAAAGGAACTTTTTTATTTATTTATTTTGGTTTCTTCCAGTCTAACGCAAGGGTAAATCTGTCTGTTTACTTCTTTTAGCTGCCTAGAATGACACGAGAACACTGTAAACCTCACTTCAGGCCTGTAGTTTCCTACCAGTCAGCGCTGCCACCACTGTGTTAATGGTCATCAAATGTCAAGAGTCACTTTCCCCTTGAAAAAAGCTTTGATCAAGAGAATAATGACTAAATAAAGCTTGAAGCTTAGGGACAAACATGTGATTTATGGTGCACAACAGAAGGAAAGTTACCTGTATAGCACTTCCTCGGCATGTGTATGCACACATAGAGAGGAGAATCTGTTCTCCTTCAGTCACAGTACACATTTGTGTATGTTAAAGACAGGGAACAGATGACTGTTTAACATGGCAAAGAACTATAAAAATGTTAGTGGCTCGCCTTTCGTTTTCAGTCATCTAAAATTTGTTTTAATGAAGTATTGCAAACTAGATTCTGACCAATCATACTGTATTCTAAATAACTACCAAGGAAAGATATTACTTTTAAATACTGTATTTTAGAGCTCACAGGAGATCTCAGACAGTTTGTTATTCATTTCAACCTACTGCAAGTATTAACAAGCTTACTGGATAAGGCTTCTCCTTTCTGAAATGTCTTGACTCTTTAATGCATTATTAATTGTTCTAATATATATAATTCAGTGCAATTTATTGTATATGTCTGAACATTCTTAAGCAAATTAGGATAATGGGGTCTCTGGCCATTAAAAATGCCCTGGACAACGTATTTTATTACTTCTCAGTTATCTTCTGTTTTGAAAATATAAATTCAAGGAACTCTTAGAAGAGAGGGATTGTTAAGAGGGCAAAAATATCAGAGTAGCAAAACAGTAACATTCTTTAGCTGCTAATAATCTCCAAACTGCTAGAAATGCTTCCTGCGGTCTGCGTTTGAGAAACCAAGGCGATGCTAATGATATTCTGTATCCTCAGGATACTCAGTGGTGTCGTTAGTACAAGCCCATCTCAGGATAAACTCTTTGTGAGGCTGAAGGAGGGGGTTGGGACCTGGCTTCTGCAGTTATCCCCCATGTGATGTGTAATGTGTAATCCCCTGTGGGATGTGGGCACAAACTGGACGTCCCCAGTGCAAGCACCAAGGGACGGAGCCTGGGACAAGTGTCACAGTTGTGAGGAGCCTTATCCAGGTCCATGGCACTGGCTGTTCTATGGCACCCCAACTGCAGTGGCTGGGGGGGGGGGGGGTGAGCCAAATTCAACAGTCTTGTAGCCGTTTTAGACTGTAGGAGAGGAGGTTTGATAGCTGCAGGCTCTAACAATGATAGCCATATTTATTTATTGCATTAGGTGGAAGCAGTGACTGCAGTCATGTTATTCCTCTGTACCAGAGCCTTCTTGTGTCCTTTTCTGCCCTGTTTGTTCATACAGTCACGTCCTGAAGTTGCACAAAGGCCTTGCTAGGTGAAGGAAACAGTTGTTATCATTGGAGTTGACTGGAAAGCAACGTTATGCATTACAAGGTCTGTGGAAGACAGGAACCATCCTATCTATGAAATTTCTTTCCAGTTGTGGCAAATGAGAGAAGCATGTGGTTTGTTAACTGTGGTGCTTTATTGTGTCCAGGAGCTCTGTTTTTTCCTTACGTGTGAGCAGTTCGTAGTGCAACACGGTCTTGGTTCAGCACTTGAGCTCTCACAAGCTACAGTGGCAGAAGTAGAAATAAGTAATAAATATAGCAGTACTAGCATCTCCCAAAATACGGATGCTTGCTGATTTTGGAAACCACAATAAAAACAATGCATCACATTTCAAGCACAATAAAACATGTCAGTTTTGTAAAACTTAGGGAGATATAAAACCCCCTGTCGACCTTTGTCCTTCTGGCACTGCTGAATTTAGTAAGCCTAATCTTGAAGCATCTGGCTGGCTTAAACCTCTCCTGTTTTATTCTTCAAACGCCACTGATTTACATGATAGTTTGCCTTAGACAGGGCAGTCAGGCTTTGATACTTGATCCCCATGGGAGAGTTGATTAATAAGGGCTGAGAGGAAAAGTTATAACTGCAGAAAATGAGAGTAAATGAGAGTCCTTTGTAAATGAGAGTCCTGGGATCTGCAATAATTTCAGATTACATTTCTGTGTACATGCGTGTCTGTGTGTCAGTCCTTTAGCAGTCAGTCCTTTGGCATGCCAACAGCTCTTACTGCACTTTAGAAAAGATGCTCTGAAAAGATAATCTGTAGAGCTAAGCTTTCTTGGTTCAGATAATTGTATAAAAATAGCACAATCAGGATGTTAGAAATGCAAAGGAAAAAAAAAATCAACCTGCAAAGAAGATACTGTAAAAACAGGAGGCTAAAGAAAACAAAAGTGCTAGATATTACAGCTGAGAACTATACGATTTCTTCCTGGAGGCATAATAGGAAAGAATTTATTCCTTTACAAAGCAAAATTTGAATTTGGGGCATCAAGAAACATGAGAAGTAAACTGTAGGCTTGACACTGGGCCAGCCACCTGACCTCATTGCTTTGGGCTGTTCCTGAGCAAACAGAAGTTTCTGCATTTCCAATATTCCAATTTTGAAAGGGTCACCGTGTGGTCTAATAGCCCTGGCTACACAAAGCATCTGACACTTTTTCATATGACCACACATGACCTTTGTTAATGTGGAAAAGGCTGTGAATCTACACATTGCCGCTAAAAATTAATAATCTGTTGTGTTACATGCATGTAACACATGTCTCCACTAGCATTTATTGATAAATGCTTGTGACATATGCAATCAAAATTAAAGAAATGTCTTTGGAAACATGAATTGCAATAATCTCAAATTTTGCTGGTGACCTTCACTGAACCGATTGTAATGTGGGAATACTGTGAAATCCGTAGAGGCAACATTTTGTAACCAGCCAAATGTTGAATGCTGGTTATGATTTTTGAAGCATATGATTAGCTTAATATTTTGTTTTATTTTACCTCTGATTAGTTGTACATGGAATATTACAGCTGGCATTTTGCAATCAGTATAACAAGGGATATTTAAATCAGAACATAGATTTCTCTTCTAAGTACAAATGAGAAGGGCAGACACTTAATAGTTTTGAAACATATGGTTAATAGGCCTATATTTTTAATTTACAGCACTATGATTATATTTTATTTTTCATTTCGTATATATTGGGAAATGAATCTTCAGATGGTCCTTAATTATTTTGAATTCAGCTGATGAGATATGTTGCTGCAGTCCAAACTCTAGGGTCATAATAAACAAAAGCTAAAAGAAGGAAATATACCCATTCTTGTTTTATTGCTAAATGTTATTTAGAAAAAAAACTTATAAAATTTCCTAACTGCTGAGCAGTTTTTCTTTTAAATATTGTTTTACACTTCCAAAATTTCATTACTGCTCTCTGTGCTGGGTTTTTGAAAGTCCATTTCCACCAGAGCGATAGGTACGATTTAGAGGGCAAAAAAATGCGCAATAGCTCATTTGAAGAGGCTGACCAGAAGTGGCCAGCTGTCGGAGCTGGCAGGAGCTGAGCACTCGCAGAGCCCCTCTGACCGGCCGCTCAGCGCTTGTATGCTTTTTCCCCTCACTACCCTGCAAGGCAAGGAAACGCGTCCCTCTCGTTCTTCAGGTGAGGAGCTGAGGATGGGGAAGGGTCAGGGTGGGGCTGTGTTTCAGGTAGAGGGCCCATCCTGGGTTGCATGGTGGAAGCAGCCCATTTCGGATGAGATGAGGCTGGCCCTGTGCTAGAGCTGCCGTGGCCCTGGGACAGGGTGGGATGGAGTGCCTGCCTACCCGCTGTCCTGCTCTGCAGCGTCTTGCTGGCTTGGCAGATGCTAGAAGATGCAATATACTGCTGCAGCCAGGGCCATCTCTAGTGCACCAGTGTGACTGTGGAATAGTGTATGGGACCGCAAAAGGCAGACAGAATCATAGAATTGGTTTGGTTGGAAGAGACCTTTAAGATAATCAAGTCTGACCATTAACCTTGCACTGCCAAGTTACCACTAAACTGTGTCCCTCAGCACCACATCTACCCATTTTTTAAATACCTCCAGGGGTGGCGACTCTACCACTTCCCTAGGCAGCCTGTTCCAGTGCTTGACAGCCCTTTCAGTGAAGATTTGGAGGAGAGCAGGGAAGGTACCTTTATCGGTGTTCCTTTCCTCCTGCTCCTAGGAAATGCCCAACTCACAGATAAACTAAGTATCTTGCCCATCCTACAGGTAGAGGCTGACAGAAACACAAGGTGACACATGCTTAAGGCTGGTATCCTGGCTGTTGAACCAGACACCTTCTGTACTTGCAGTGCTGTACTTGGACTAACTTTCCTTTTCCAGTTCATTTAATGAAGATGGGATCTTATGGACCATGCTTTCCACTTGTGCTTAACAAATGCTGCATCCTCTCATGGATGCAAGGCGTCCGTTGTGACCAGCAATCTAAGTGTGCCTCTAGCAAAAAGCTGTCATTTGGAGATTAAAATAGATATCCGTTTGCATACTCTAATATTTTTTTCTATGTGTATTTTAAAGGCTACAAGGAAAATATGGAACCCAGGTAGCTCTTCAGCTAACTCCATTTCACTCTAGCATGTTTGCTCGTGCGTTGGCCACTGGTACGACTTCCCCCAACAGTTTTCCACTGCTGGGGGGGGTTCTGGCTTTTTTTGTGTGTTGTTTGTGCTATTCCTGGGGATTCTCTGGAAAAACAGATTGAGGGAAACAACTGGAAAAAAAGGGTCTGGTTTTTTGTTCCCTTTCATTCATCGTCAGTACTCTCCAAAAGAAAAACAGCAAGAAAAGGAGGAAGGTAACACAGGACTTGGCAGAAAGTCAATGTACAGGAGTGCCACCGCAGGTTGAACACTCTAAATCTTTTGTTCATTTCAAATATCCCTGGTTTATTCTGAGCTGTACAAGCCCTTAGTCACATGAGAAAGCCACTTATGCAAGGCGTCACTGCAAAATTTCATGTTTTCTGTTGTTCACACCAGTTCTGATGAGCTCGCTCTTCATTTTGGGAATCTCATCTTCTTCATCCTGTTATCCTTATCACTGGACTTGCTCAGTGTATGTCAATGTACTTTCAGGACGGCTGCTCAGCCTCACAGAAGACAGCGAATGCTTGATGCGATAGCTGCTACTCAGGCGTTACTGATTCACACTGAGGTGCATGAACCACTTTGTACTGACAAAAGTGGTCTGACCCCAGAGGCCAGCATTCTGTATCACTTGCCCCATGTTTGATGGCATTGCTGAGGATCACCACTCTTTAACCTCCCGCCACCAGTCCTCCTTGTCCCTGAGCGCTCTTCTTCTGTGTGCGTGTCCCCTTGCCTTAATGCCCCACAGCCTTCTGAAACCTTCAGCAGATGCAGGGCAGATGCACGGTTTTTATTTGTCCACATAGCTACCTTCTACCAGAGTGAGAACTTCAAGTTTTTGGTAACCAGCTCATTTCCTGTAGCATCTGACTTTTAAAGGAGTCGTCACATTCCCTCTGGATGGAATGCATAGGTAGTTCTCATCCAGGCTGATAATATAACTAATTCCTGGTGGTGGGTCTATTCAGCGATTTTGGATTGAGCCATGTTCCCTTTTCAACTCCTAAATAATAGAAAAGAAGGATACTATATTGTTATGTATAAATTATCTTAGAAAGACATATGTTTTGACCTTGATTTAAACAAGCTCTGATAATAATATAGGAAGGGGGAGAATGGAGGTTGACATGATTTCCGGCAAGGTATTTATAGAACTGTTTGAAGAGACTTTACAATAATTAAAACAGAGTATAGGTTATGTTAAAGTAAATGAAGTCAATTTAGTTCATCATTATTTTTACAGTGTTGCAAATTAACATAACAATGACAACTCTAGTTGTCACTGACTTGAGCAGCAGCAGTTAATCATTGCAATTAATCATTATTAATACATAATTCATAATGATCAATCATGCTTGACTCTAGGATCATAGCAGGCTTATATTAAATACTATAAAAATATAAAAGGGCGTTAATAACTGTCCAAAAAATAGGAGAATCAGGCCCCCATTTTCCATTTTGATGTACTGTTGTAAGCTATCACTCCCACATGTCTTGAGTTTGTTAGGACTTGTTTAGTTTGAATTAATCTTGACAGGTGAGAAGTAAGATTGCAGCACGTATATGCAAATTGCATAAATGCCCCATATTTGTCTAAGATAGCTGTTGTACACCTCACAGATCTGGGACGTCACTCAGGAAAAACTCTTGCTCAGAATCGAGCTGGTGCTTTGGCTCGCCAGTTCTCCTCTAAGCCTCTCCCCATGGCACACTGAACTTCACAAACAGTAGCCTTTGGTTTTCAAGATCACCTCTCTGCTCCTCCTCAGCTACTATTATCAAACTTTGTTGAGGAAGGGCTGCTGCCGAGGTGGACACTGAGCTGTGGTTTATAACTATTGCAATACTGATGGCCAGGAGCACAAGGACTTCCGAAGAGTAATTTTGCAGGCTGCCTGTAGGGCTTTACAGGTCGCAAGTATTCTGTTGCCTGTATTCTAGAAGCCCATGCTCTACACCATGTTTTGGTTTTTTAACAGTTTCTCTCTTCATGGGCTCATCTGCTTCTCTGGGAAGCAGAAGAGCAATGACATAAATTAGGTACTTTTTCAGAAAGCTTTGGAGTACTACTTTCAAGTTAAATCTGCCTAGACATTTTAATGAGTCTTTGCACGGAAAATCAACCATGGTTCAGACACATATTGCACCCCAAAACAAATCCATTTATTTTAAATGGAAGGCTATCTTAGGGAGTGTTTTTTCTTGAAGAGTGAAAAGCAAATACATACTTCAATTTGAATTAATTTTAAATATTTTAGTTTGCTGTAAGGAAAACAAGAGAGAGTGTAGTGTGCATATCCATAATGAAGTGCAGTAATACTTAGTTCAAAATGACTGTTGTTTCAGCATACAGCAGTGCTCAGAGAAAGCCAAAAATTCAGTACAAACAAAACAAAAGCATTAAAGTTTTGATAGCCACATGATTTCTGGGCAGAGGGTAAGGACCCACTGGAGAAGCTGCTAAATGTCCTCGTACAGCAAAGGATGTTTTAAAATCAAGTGCTTTTTTCTTAACCAAACAAAATATTTCAAAAGCAGCGAACCCCTTTTAAATTCCTCCATGAAATGAAAGTCTCTTCAAGGGTAGTTTGGCAGAATTAAACTATTAATTCGTCAGATTTCAGCAGCGTCTGATCTCTGAATAGCATGCATACCACTTTATGCCTGAAGGACAAGCGCAGCCATGTGACTCCTGCGAGTGGGTAGATGTCCTCAGAGCGAGCTTAGAGCAGCAGGTAAAATCATGCTGTATCTGCCTTAAAACGGGCCAGGCAACAGGGAGCCATCCGCTGTCACATACTGAATTCAAAATGAGTCCTCCTACCACAAGTATAATTTCAGTCTTGTTTTCTACCCTGGAAAGTGTTGTCCGTCCATCCCCCACCTTTTTTTTTTTTCATCTCGCTGATAATCTTTTGCCTGAGTTAAAGGATCCCTCATGAAACTCGTATATTTTATCAAGCTGCGGTACCTGTCCTCTGGGAAATCACTCCTCATGCTGTCAAGGACATGAGTGTGCTTTTCAGCTTCAGTCCGGTCCTCGGCCGCATGTCTGTCCTCTCCTGTCGATGACACTCTCACCTTTTGTGACAGCCATGCACAGAGCAGATGCTACCAGAGCAAATTTTTTCCCCATGTACTGTAACCATGCCCAAACCCTGCAATACGAGGCTACCAGTAATGTGGAAGAGCTGGGAACAAGAATCTTCTGTGCACCTTGTTTCTGAGCCCCGGCAGGGAGCTATTATTTGATTAAAATAGGACTGTGCTGACTTTTTCCCCCTGCACGTTCTCACCGTTTAACTGTGGTAAAATGATTTATTACCTAAATTAAATTAAGAATGGATTCCATCTTTGTCCTTCTATTTTTTACTCAGAACGACACATAGAGCTGGAGGGAAGTGAGCAGAAAAAACCTGAAAGATAATGTTGCTATTAAAAAAGTATTTAAAGTATCTCACTTCCTAAAAACTAATCACTCCAAAAGTTTTCAGCTAAAAAGTGGGCTTGAAATGACCTGAGATAATAGCACGTCATATTAGGGAAAAAAAATATTCCTAAAAGATCATATTAGGAGCTAGGAGATAGCATCCATTATGGGGTTTTGTTTTAAGGGTTAAAAAAATCCACCTTGACTTGACTGTCAAATCTTCAATATTTACATTTTCAGGTCCTGGCCCCTGAGAGAGGAATCGTATGCCAAGTGCCTTGACTCCCTGAAGAAAGTGTGGGAGGAGTGGGGCCACTCAGAGTCGGATCCAAACCAGCTGAACTGCAAACAGGGAGAGCTGCTAGGGAGGGGATGAAGAAAAAACACTTCAGTGGGTAAGTGTTCCTTCTGTCAATTCGGAGCTGCACCAGGGGTTGCAGAGAGGCACCTTTGTCCAGTTGAGGTCCACAGCCTGAAGGAAATGACGAAAACCTGTTTTTTTCCTTGTCTTTTGGTAATGAGGGACTGAGCAGGGTTCACTGCTCTGATTGAGGAGAGCGGCAGCAGCAGATGTATGCAGGTGCAAGCCTCAGTGCTTGGGGGATTCAGGGTTAAGGAGGTCCCTTCAGGTTGAAGGGGTAGCTGGTATCTGGTTTTGAATTGCGGCTTTAGACTGAGAGACAAATGCTCTCTGTAACTCCTCCTTGCAGTGCTAAACATTTTATTGGGTCCAGCTCTTTATCACTCAGTTCTCATAGATTCAAGATGAAGAGGACAGAAGCTCTTTCTAGGCACAGTTTTTTCTGTCTTGTTTATTTATATTGGTCACTCTTCTGTTGATGAACTGTTACTACCCAGTTACTTAGTGCAGAGTGAAGGACTCATTAAGATTTACGTTTTCAAGAGTACTGGATTATAAATAATAATAATGTATGTGTGTGTTTACCTTGTCTGAGGTGGCTGGTTAGAAAACTGGTCGGTTTCTTAAATGCTGTGAACCTATAAATTTTTCAGGATGCTACTGTAAAAAAAAGGTGAAGTGGAGCTTTAAAAAGTCAACCAAATTATTTTCTCCTAAAGAAATTCTCTTTGTGTGAACTCCTGAATATAATAATTTATCAACTGATTTCCCTTCTGTTTTATGTTCCTGTTGCAGCTCTGTGAGTCTCATAAGTAGAACAACTGTGATTCTTTTAGTGGCAAATTGAAAATATATAGATAAAAATATTTTCATATTAACATAATAAAACTCTGTAACATATGGTGGGTGGGTGTCCTAAATATAAAGATAATAAAAATAAGAAACATGTATACAAATTAAAATTTTAGATATGTTTGAATTTTCATCCCTGGAAAGTCAGTGCTTAATTTAGGAATATAGAAACCAATTAATGGGTATGTGAATGAGTGACATTGTCACACTGACATGTTACAGGCATGAGGAATGTGTTATGATACATTCTTCTATTCCTCACTCCATTTAGGAGTGCACACAGATTATTGCAAATCCCAACAAAGCTAAATTAATTTGCATATTACTTGTATAAGAAGCTGCAGGCATTTGTGTGGGTAATATGGATATTTCTATACACAGAGCAGAATAGGAATAGCTATTTTTCAGTCTTTGTTAAATTTTTGGTAAAAATCTTAACTCTTCAAAACTGAGAGCTCTTGGTAGCCAAAGTTCTGAATGAGAACTCTGAAAATCTGTACTCCTGTGAAAATATGTGTATTTCTTGTTTGTCTCCTGCTTGGGTTATCAAAAGATAATTTTTCCCAGATGCCAGCTTTCTGTGGGTTTTTTCATACCTTGGACTGCACGTCTACCCTTGTGTAACTACGTATTTCATTGATGTTACATGGAGATTGAATTATCTGAAAATGTAGTCCAAGGTCTGCTCTTCAAAAATTCAGGTGCTTATTACCTAGAACCAATTATCAGTCAATAGTGATAAATTTTTACTTGATAAGGTTCAGGTGCTTAGAG
Organism: Rhinoptilus africanus; assembly: GCA_013400135.1. Classification (NCBI taxonomy): domain Eukaryota; kingdom Metazoa; phylum Chordata; class Aves; order Charadriiformes; family Glareolidae; genus Rhinoptilus; species Rhinoptilus africanus. Next base: position 419,618 of record VXBO01011191.1, read on the forward strand.
GGAAAATAGTGTGAAGAGTACGCAAATAACATCAACAGGAAAACACTGTGTTTCAGTATTCATGTTGTGTGCAAACATCCTCTGTTGTGAAGACCTCTCTCCCTTCTCTTACCCACAACTGTAATTCGGTTGACCTACAACCCTAAGGATGTCTACTCTCACACGTACCAGTTTTGTGTTTATGGGTTTTTTTAGGGAGATATGGCAGTGACCTTCCTCTTGCATCCTCTTTATCATCTTAGTCACATCTCCAGACCCCTAACAGACATTGAGTGGGAGTTACCTGAGATGTCTATGTAAAAGCGGCAGTATAGCTTGATCTAGATTTTTTAATTATTATTATTTGTGCAGACTCGCTGTTGAGTCCCTGCTTTGGCAATGCAAGTTGAAAAACATCCACAGATTTAGAGCAGGAATGCAACAGTCTTCATGTTACTGCAGTAATGGGGGGGAGTGAAGGAAGCATAGAACACATCTTTGTTACTGAACCAAGGTGTAAAAGTAGTGGTTTGCTGTGCTGTTGTGTTCCTCTCAGGAACCAGCCGCAGGGGTATTCCAATGTCAACATGAGTTTGTGTCTGCTGTGCCTTAAGAAAACCACCACTGTGGGGCCTGGTGAGGGTTGCATGGCTCAATGAGAGCCCTCAGGAAACAGGCACCAGAACTCCTCAAGAACTTCCCTACATGCTTCTGCAGCCCCATCTGGTTGATGCTCGGAGACTGCTGCTGAGATTTGGATTCAGAAGTGTGAGCGCACTCATTTGTTCGCCACTTGTGCCCACAAAGAGGTCAACATTGTTGTGCCTGGAGCTCTTTTCACACCCAAGACCAGTTTAAATTGCCATTTTATTAGATTATTTGAAGAGCAAGACATTATCATGGTTCAGGAACTTCCAAGTCCTTCACACGGTGAGAGATAACCTCAGTTATCAGTTGCCTGGGTTGATGAGGGTTAGTGATGAATGATGATTTATTTCTAAAGACTTAATTTCAAGGAAGCTGGCTGATTTACATTTATAGATGAATAGCAACAGTCAAGGTTTTTTGGCATCTGCCTTTGCTGTGGCATATGTTTCTAAGGACTTCTTGCTATACATGTGGTGAATGCAACTTGTTTTGGCAAAATGTATTTCCTCCGTTCAAATGTGATTTGAGGGTACTTTTTAATCTCATTGAATTCTTCTGGTTATAAAAAGTCAAACAACAGCATACAATTTACCTTCCATACCAAACTCCACTTAACTTCCCTTATGGGATACCAGTTTATGAGTACTTTTTCCATTTGACTCCTGTAAAGCAATAATCTACAAAAAAAAGGCACTTCCATTCTTGTTACAGCTAGGAACAGGTTTAAAAACTAAAAGATCATGTTCACATAATATCTATGAATTACTTCAATGAAGTTTTGAGCTAGATGTCAGTGTTTTAAGGTTGGTTTATTTTATATGCCTAAATTTATGCACATTAATAGTCATATATTTTCACATCATTTATTGTTCTCCATTACCACGGTTTGCTTTTAGCCTGATTTACTATCCCTACTTTTAACACTGTGTGTTACTTTGTATAAAAATACTCTCACCCAGACCCTTACCAAACGCCTTTTCCCTCTGGGCCTCATGCTGCCTGGAGAGTAGGGTTGGATGATTTGGTTCAGAAAATCTTTTACAGACTTGAGAGGTTAAAAACAATTTACTCAGTTTCTGCTCGAGTAAGCTTCTAATTTTCAGAGAATTTCAGAGCTGGCAGAACACACTATACTGACGGGGTTTGAGGCTGCAGTCATCATCTACACAAACAAGACTGCACACAGCAGCAGAGCAAATTTTGGGTGAAGGTTTGTCAGCTCCTATTTCATCTGCATGTGTCACACACACCTATTAAAAACTATGTGTATGGGACAGAATCTGGACCTTTTTTCACGTTATTATGACTGTTCTTCCTAAATTATCCTTTCTGCTTTCAAAAATGTATGAAGCATTACCCAGCATGGGCAACAGTGGCAGGACTTAGTTGCCTCATGCAAAAGACCAGGTTTCTTAAGTGTATTTATATACCAAATGATTCAGACAGAAACCACTGAGACCTAAGCACTTGGGCAGTCATCAGATTTTTGAGTCCAGGTACCTCAAAAGAACGGCACAAAGGCCCTTCCTGGGCCCATCACCAATCATGCTGAACTTCCCGACCATTCATCTAAGTGCGTTACCCTCCCCCCCCC
>VXBO01011191.1:421866-460945 GCA_013400135.1 Rhinoptilus africanus
CCCGCCCTCCATTTTTTTCCTTAGGATAATCTGAGGATGCTGGCACAAATCTTCAGTTCCTCTTCCCTTTCTAAAACTTTCCAGTGATAGTGAAATCAGTGAAATAAATCACAAGGATATTGCAAATTCCCTCTTCTTCTCCCTAAACATATTTATCATTGTGTTTTCTCCTACATGTTAACTTCTTACAGAGTAACTATACTTAAACGAATTAAAACGAAAGTATATAAGTATTCTTTGAACTATAGTGAGTTTGGAAACAGGGAACTTTTGCTATTCATATCTTCATTCCAACTTTCTTTCTTGCGTATGTTGCTATACCACAGAAAACATTTAAGTAAATTTAGATCATAAAAAACTAATGTGGTCCATTTATGGGTCAAATAGTGTTTTCAGATGGTCTTTTGAAGTTCTTCAGTGTTTTTTCCCAATCATATTTGGTTAAGATAGAAGAATACTTGTAGCAGAGGGTAGAATAAGATAGACTTTTTTCTTTAGGTAATTTGTATACATCTTCCCTCCTGGCAAAACACGTACATCACAGCTCAGTCGTCTTTTTTTTTTTTTTGAACTCAGTCCTATCCACAGTGCCATAGGCCATAGACAGGCTTAAATGTTAGTTGAAATTAATATGAAGAGATGGCCTTATTTTTAGATCCAAAGCAACAAAATCCTGATAAGAATCATTTCACATTTAATGCAGTTGTAACACTCTTCAGTCTCAGAGGTGCTAAATAACAACTTGATATGGCTCCACTTCATGTTATAGATAGTAAATCATTATGAAAATCAAGCTCTTAAATTTCATCTTTCTTTTTTTTTTTTCTTTTTTTTGGTAACAGGATTTCATGGGTTTTGTTTCTAAATTCTAATTCTGAGGTTAGGTACCGATTCAGTTTGCATTTCATTGTTTGGAAGTTCTTATAGATTATTTGTTTCCATAAAAATCAATATAGTGAGAGAAAATGCTACTTTCTCATTGGGATTTGTACCCTATACATGTTAACTGATTATACAGTTGAACTCTATGACCTATTTATCTCCCTGAAAGAAACAGAAATGACTTTGTCACAAGCTGCAGAATATATGCAGGACTGCACAATGCTCAGTCCCTACTGCATTCTGAACAGTGATATATTTTAGCATCTAATATTTATGTTCATTTCAACTTGTATTCTCATTTTTCATCTGCAGTGCCCTTGGTGATGATAGAAATTAGTTTTATCATGGCTTTCTTTAAAGGACATCCAGGCTTGAAGAAAAAAACGGGAGGGGAAAAGCCATCCGGAGGCATAGGCTCCAAATTGATATGTCAGGAAAGTATATCCATGAATTTCCTGTTGAAGTACAGTGATCCATAATCCTCTCTTGTTTTATACACTTATAAATTACATTCTTTTATGGTATGTCATTTAACTATACACGTCTTTGTATCAAAACTGGTGTTTCAAGCCCAGGCTGGAACCATCAGTGCTGTGGAGGTCACCCTGGAAAACAAAATGGATAGCAGTCTCGACAAGCAAAGACTTCCATCAGACACGGGCATGGACGTGACTGCTACAAGTCCATGGAAAGTCCTCGTGGCGGCATTTGTTCCTCTTATGCAGGATGAGGCTGACACTGCTATCTGTCACTCACTGCGTTGCGCAGGTTTCGTGTTTATGCTGCGTCTCACTTTTTTTCCCTGAGATGGCCTCCCTCTAGGCTGCTGCAGCTTAAATCTCAGCAGTAGGGTGCTATTTTTCCTGTGTCTAGGCTGTCAGCCCGGATCTTTATAAAACCTCCATCAGGCCCTTTTCTCCTCCCCGCTTCCAGAAGGGAGGCATTTTAAGTAAGCCAAGGTTCAGTATGTGACAGGAAACAGATGAAATAATAAAGCATCCTTCCATGCCATATGAAGGTATGGTAGAGGTGTAGTGAAGGAAAGGGTAATTACAGAGGAAAAAAATATTCCGCATTGCCTAATCTTCTTCTTCAACGTTCAACTTGTAAAAAAAATCACCGAAATTACACTGTAGCTGCAACATTTTTGCACGACTGGCCCTAATTATCTGGCACTTACTTGGCCAAATTGACAAAATCTATTAAATATATATGAAAACGTTTTGCAAGATACAGATAATAACCTTGCCCTTTAGACCCGTGGTTGCAGAGATAATGATTTGGGGCTTGCTAAACATTTCACTCATGTTTCAAACTTCTGCAAGCTGTTTTTCTTCTGAGAAGAGCTTGCGAGTTTCAGTAGTGTCTCTGCATCTCATTACAGGAGGGAAAACAGTCAGGCAGGCACAAAGTGTATAATCTAACGCTGTTTAAAGAGAAGGTGAATGGGGGAGTGAGCTGAGTGACTGATAGAAATTCCAGGACTTCCAAATAAATTGACAGAAATGCAGGCTTGCGGTCTGAAGACAAATATGTTATTCAGAGTCATCTGGAGTTCAAAACTTAAACCTGACACCGCTTCCCGCTGTGGCCTTCAGCGACTTGTCTAATTTCCTCTTTTTCCCTGTGTGTAGATGGGGAAGCTAATACTTATTTACAGGAGTCATGCTACTCTTGAGTCATTTACAAAAGCCTGTCTCACAGAATGGGGGTCTCAAGGATAATCTTTAATTTACAGAATGCTTACATGATAGCTATCAGGAGATCACAAAGCATTTTCCAGAAGAATTGCGTGTCATAATCCACCAGAAAGAGGGGATGCTGGAAGGACAAAGTCACTAAATGCAATTTTTGCACCAGTTTTCTTGTTGTCTTTCCCCCCTGATCCCCTGAGGGTTTTTATAACCTGAATGATTTCAGTCCATGCCCCTAAAAGTTGTGTTAGGTCAGTGAGGAAGATGCAGTTTAGGTGCAATGTAGATGCAGGAACAAGCTGCAAAGGTGATAAAACCACGAATATTTCAAGCCAGCTTTGCTGCTAAAGGACACTTTACACTGGAAGCTGTGCACTAAATCTCCAGAGTCTTTCTTCAGTCTGTGTTGCTGGTTATTTTCTCTCCTTTTCCCTCAGCTATGCTGGATACATAAGGGTCCTTCGGGAAGCCAAAATTATCGCTGTGTACAGTGCAGCTGCTTTACCTGGGGAAGACTGACACAAAATTCTTGCATTTCAGTATATTAAAAGTCATTTGCCCCATCCAGCACTGGTTAGCAGGAAAGTCCACAGCTGACCCTGCCTGGTCTCCAGGACTGTATGGTTTATCGTTAGCTCCTTCAGCTCTGTCTAGGCTTTCTAAATCACGGTACTGGGAGAGAACTGATGCAGGGCCTGTCAGTGGTGCTTCTTACAAACTGGCTGTTTGCAAAAGCACCACAATAGAAATTTGAAGACCAAAAAGTAGGTAAGAAACTAGAAAAACGCTATTAGTAGTAGTTCCCTGTGAGGGGATGTGGGGGGAGTAGCACTGAGGAGGAACCCATCTGGCCAAATGTTTGATAGAGTGCTTGAATAAGACACAATTTACATTAGAATTGACAGCGTTTTCTCTGTTGTAGAGAAAAGTCCAGACTTACAGCTGTCAGGCTGGCTGGTGGAAGCTGTGTAAGGGTAAGGGGGTCCTTCGTGGGAGCAGCATGGAGTTGGGGGTGCTGGTGAGTTATTGAGGTATGGAGGGAAGTTAGGAATCCTGCCAGGAGGCCAGTGAGAGTCCCAGGCTGTTGCTTTCAGTACAGGCAGGACATGATTGACTGCAGGCTTATTTTCCACCTTCATGGCACACTGTGAAACACTTCTTTGTGTACACCTCAGCTATTGCTGCTTCTGAACAGCCCAGGCAGAAAGGAGGACTGCAGTGCTTGTGACTGCCGTAGCATCTTCTGTTGCTTCCCAGCTGCTTCACGGAGGAGCAAAAGCTCTTGGGCGCTGCCCTGCCCTGCAGGCAGAGGCTCTGAGAAGGGATGAGTTCAGCCAGGTGACAGTGCAAAGATTGGGCCTTGAAATTTCGGCACATAGCAGTAAAATCCTATCTATCTGTAGCAGATATCGCCTTGTGCATTGCAAATGGTCCTCCCAGGCTGCCAGGGAAGGCTGGAGTAAAAGATGCTGTCTTCTGCAAGGGGGTACCAGAGTGGAGGCTGCAAGCCCGATTTAAAAATACAAAGCGCCGTGATTTAGGGCATGCCCTTCAGCAAAATGGAAATGAGATGTTCAAGGGATGCGGAGTGCCTGTTTCTGTAGTGAGAGCTGTGATACTGTGCATTGTGTCTCTAATGGAAGAAAATGGTGGTCCAGGTGACATATCTGACCATCCTAATTTTTTACGTCTTAGGTTTTTTCCAGATAGTCTTCAAATCATATTTTATTTTTGCGTAATAAGACCAATTGTATTCTCTAAATTCATACAAACAAGTTCTCACCCAATATTAAATCCTGATGCTGGGGGAGTTAGTTATGGTTATTATGTCTGTGTTTAGGGACTGTATTCTGAAATAAGTAATCTAAATGAAATATAGGAAAACCTTTTATGTGGAGTCAGCTATCAGCTCTGAAGTAACTTATTATGTTTGCTTTTCCCTGTCAGTGAGATTTTTCCCTCAGTATTCCATCTTTTTTTATTCTGTCCCTTTATTTGACAAAACCAGGATGTTTTACCTCTAAAGACAAAATTCTGTGGCTTTGTTGCTGCTTCCTCTCTTTTGCATTAGGAAAATAATTAAACAGTGATGAATATTCCTCTTACAACACTTCCTGAAGTGGTGGCCTATTTTCCAAATAAATCTAGCTGTCCACGTAATATCCGCAGTGGCGATTGACAGGAAGGTTAAACTTGATAAAGTTCTCCTGAAACTTTCACAAGGAAGCCCACCTTGTGATCGAGTAAGCAAAAAAAGATGTGCATTGATTTAGTATGCAATCTCGGTCAGCCTTCAGCAATGCAGCGATACTACATGCTTGTCCTGCCTACTCTGTGAAGCAATCCCAGCAATGCCAAATGCAGCATAACCTGGGAATCTTGTAGACAACACATTTGGCTTTGCACCTGTATCTCAATTTTTGTTCTGTTAAACTGTCAATATAAATTATTCTGCATAGTAGGAAGGTCTAACTACTACTACTACTATTACTACTACTACTACTATCATCACAACTACTACTATTACTACTATAAATAATAATTATTATTTAATAATAAATAATAATGATAAAGACTACAATAGGTAATGACTTAGTCAAAGTTAATCACCAGATGTTGAAGAAATCAATAAGGAAAAGGCCATTGGGGCAAAGAGAGCAAGGAGGAATGAAGTCTGGGAATAGAAATAAAAAGGAAGACAAAACAAATAAAGAAGGCACTAGAAGGTGACAAGCACCACACAGCTTTAGAGAGGTGTGTGGCAAGGCGGAAGCAGAAAAGAAAATCAGAGATGTTGAAAAAATAAAGAACAGGAAAGGTATGAGAAAAACCAATAATGCTAATATGGCATGTGAATTAGAAAAAGCAGTCTAATATGAAATAAGGCCTAGAAGAAAGCCAGATATCTAAGTATATCAAAGTGATAACAAAGAATCATAAGAGAGATGAAATATTGAAGAGAGCTGTAGGAAGTAAGACAATAAACAAAACACAGAAACACTATGGGAGTTTGAAAGATTTTTTTATGTCTTCCTCCTTATTAAGCCTCATCATTAACAGGAATACTGTTTTATCTTATTTATAGCATCAATATACTGCTGCTGTAAAATCTTCTCCAATACTATATCAGCAGCAGCAACTACATGTAAATTTGAAAGCTTCAGCAGATTAGTGCAAGGTAAAGCCACAATCAGACATTACTTTCTTTCATTTCCAATGATGCTGACCCCTTAGTCTTCTGCGGTTCAGTGCTCCTCTGCTGAGAGGCTTTGAACCTCTCCAGCGCCTTCGTTGGACAAACATGCAGAGCAGGCAACCAGAATGACAAGAAGCCTGTTACGGTAATGACTGATTAGGAGGAGGAGAGGAAAGCAGACAACTAAGGAACCCACATTTGTGGTTCAGTGCTGGAAATAATGGGATTGATACTATAAATTAAAAAATAATAATGAAAGAGGGCTATGGCTAATACAGGAAAGAGGAGAAGATTGAAGGAAGGGGGGGGTGGGAACACTTTGAATAATGGGAGTAAGGTATGAATGCAGAAAATAGATACCATGTGTTAATGAGACTTTTGAAATAAAAACCGGGACTGAGATAAATACTGCCATACACTGATGTCAGTTTTGACAGTAATAGTGATTAGTATGAGTTGATAATTAATGACAAGGTAGTACAGCCAGAGCAGAAGCTGTCTGCACCGAAGTCCTGTGACACTATTACTTAACTCAATTAGTTCAAATTACAGAGATGTAGCTGAATAAGCAATATTATGAACTGTGACTCACATAAGCATTTCACTCTGGGAAGGTAATTCAGAATCTACTAACTAGAAGCTAATAGGCAGCAGAAGCACATGCACAATTTATGACTTTCATTTAAAGGGGACTGCTTACCACAAAACAGCCACTTTTAAAATGAAAGTACTTAAGTCTGTTTTAACACCTTTCTGGACACTAACAAGAAAAATCTGTGTTAAATCAAAATCATCTTTCCCAGCTGCAAAACTTGCATGTTTCACTATTAATTTTGACAAAAATAGATGCAGCATAATTGTTACAACACTTCCTAATATCAGAAAGGTGTCATTAGCTTGACTTCAAACATCAGCTGAGCTGTGGTTCAGAAGAGATACCATCAGAAGCATAAACGGTGTTTCTGAGTGCGTGTGGCTTCATTTAACCACTCATATTGGCTACCGTGTTCAACCATCCTGCTACATTGATCCAGGAGGGGTTTCTTCTGACTCTCACAGCTGCTACCTAGGGCACAGTCAGGTCAACTGAGTCTAATGGTGAAAGTATTAATATGTCTGTGAGAGCTTTCTCTGAAAAGGTCTTCAAAACTTACTCCAGGAGAAAAAAAGACTAGACTCCTAACAAGCTCAGTGCTTACAATTGCTACCTTATGTTCACAAGCTAGGGAAATCACCTTTCTTAAAACAGGATTAACTTTTCTCATCAGTGCATCATCAAGTATATCCAATCTGAGAAAGTCGTCGCTTCTGCTGTCATCAAGGAATACGCACCCTTCTTATTTTCTCTTCACGTTCTTGTCTGTACATTTCCAGGGCTTGGGGGATCTTGGGTGGGGCAGACACAGCATTGCTGAGTTGTGGGTTTTTGGCCTTGAGCTCTTTTCTCATTGAGTATTTCCCAAGCTTTCTCTCACAGTGCCTTTTGTGCATGCCACGAGGAGATATTTTCAGGGTTTAATAACGTAATGTACTGAGCCTTGAGCTTTCACAAACAGATCTGTTGAGCAGTACACAATGCTGAGAGAGAATCAGATTATCCTCAGAACATCTGCCAGATGTAGCATGCCCTGGGGCATGTGATCACATTGATCCCATTGATTGACGGTACAGTCTACGGTACTTCGGCAAGTCCAAGTAGATGGCATTAGAGCAGGTAGTATTTTCTGGAACCCACTTTCTCCTTGGTTTCCACTCATTCTTGTGCTTAAAAATGTAATCCTTGCTTTGAATACATACTTGAAATGATGACAGCATAAGCTTTTTTGTTTTCAGGGATGAAAGACCAATACTGTTTAAAAAACCTAACGCCACACACAAAGAAACTGATGTCACAGGTGTGCTCCTTCTCATTTAATAACTTCTCTCCAAGGTCTCTTTCTATAGCAATTGCAGCTGATGTGGCATTATCTCATTTTGAAGTACCTGCTCAGAAAGCATTCTTAGCGTAGTCTTTCTGCCATGCTGTTAGCTTAGCAACAAAGACTGGGTTAAAAATGCCTAGAAATCTTTTGTGGAATGAAACACAGTATGTGATTCAAATCTAGGTTCAGGTCAGAAAAATTCTGGGAGCTGGGCATGTAAACATATGTAGTGATCCAGACCTAAACTACTAATAATTTCCATTATCAAAAATGACTGTCAAAAAACTACAAAAATGGATTTTGAGACATACGTCCCAATTGCTATCCTGACGTCTCTGCTCAGCTGGTATCGGGAGCACTTGGCCGTCTGAGGAGGGACTCGATTCTGTACTTTACAGCTCCTCAGGTGCCTGGATTTGCTTCTCAGCATTGTCTCAGTTCTCCCGGCCAGACTCTGACTCCCAGCACCAAGTGTGTGTCCGAGCAAGTTGCTTTCCAAGCGCTGGGCATTACCTTTGTTTCTGAGGAGCTCATTCCAGTAGGTAGGGCCCTAGCCTGCCTGCTGGGTTAGTTTAGTTGGGTTGGTAGCCCTCAAAGGCTTCTGAAGGGAGACTGGAGTCGGGATTACCAAATCAGGAAGATGGAGATCAGGGTTCAGTACGTTCCCTACACAAGGATTTTACACGCTCACTTGTGTCATGTCCCAGGAAACTGACTTTGATGCTAAAATGCTGTAATGGTGTCAATAAGATACTGTCTATCACTAATGGAAAATCTATGCTGTTGTGCAAAGGTTGCAGAAAGGATGCAAGAATGTCTGCAGAGAAAGAGCTCTGCTCACAGCCTGCTGCTGCCAACCAGGGAGGGAGGGAGGAGACCTGGGATACGCGCTGCTGTGATCCACTGCTCCAGTGGCTCAAAAAACTCAGAAGACCTCATGCATTTTTCAGTGTTGACTACCCTTGTTTTGCAGGTGATGAATTACAGATCTTTGTGCAGCTATGACACTCTAATCATGTTTCCTCAAATTAGCTCAGAGCTCTGAGAAACTGGCATGCAGCGAGACGACCCAGTGGGAGAGTGGGATTTTCCTGCCCTTGCAGTAGCACATAAATAAAAGCTCTTTTGTATGATGTTTATGAACAGATAGCCAGCTCCTCACCTGTAGCCCATCAGAGTAGATTGAGTTACTTCCATGAGACTACGCGCATTTACATCAGCTGAGGATCTGGCCTGAAGTATTATTAAATTATGTATTTCAGTTTTATAAGCAACCGTGTCCTGCTGAGATGATGTGCCTGATCCACAGGGCTTGTTTTGCCATGGAGGGCAGTTGATGGGCAAGATAACTAGGAGTCAGATCATTAAAACACAATTAGACAGAAGGAAGCCAGAAATGCACCCGTGATCCTCTCTCTCCATTTTGTGCTTGTGCTGGCGGTTCCCACAGAAAGCCGCACACACACAAGAGCGTTACCTCCTTGCTGCCTTCCCCTACCTTCTCCGAGGAGACCAGCAGCTGAAAAGCAGATTGTCTTCCTGAAACTGGGGCGTCCTGTCAGCAGGAAAAAACAAACAAAACAAATAGTCTGTTTGGAAATAATGCTGTCATACTCCAGCACAACATATATTCAGACCAATTTTTACTAACTATTTAGATAACCGGTCCAGCTAAAAAGCAAGCAGTAAGTGAACTGGCAAGATATATGTGGATATTTATGGGTTTCTGTTCGTTCCTAAACCAAAGATTTTCTTGCAGGTACTGTGATTGGCATGTTCACAGTAGAAATACTGAAGCTGCATTTGTAAAGTGGGAAGTTAATAGCCGAATCTGAAAAGTGTACCATCTCTGCTAGGTCCTGAGAAAGAAAAAAAAGAAAAAGAAAAAAAAAAGTCATCCTGTGCAAAAAAAAAAGGGATTTTATTGTGACATAATACCTGAGGTCAGAGCACCCTGCCCTGTAGGACCACAGAAGGATGCCTCAAGAACAATCCTTCCCCTCTCTCGTTTGCAATAAAGAAGGAACCCCCCAAATCCAGTGGTTTTAGGTGCGTCTTTATTCAGCTTTTCACTGAAGTTTCTTAGGAGCTCAGTAAAAGTAAAAAAAGGATTTTGGAACAAAATGTATTTGTTATCATTTCAAATATAGGTGCTTCTAATTTTTGTATTTGTTAGCTTGTGAAAAGGCCTTGAGGTGCTGTAGTTGATGATCCGCTTTCAGTAGACTTCTGGGTCTGAACCTGAGTGTCTGGTCATGGTTCTGCTACTGGCCTGTTTTCTGCCTGGGCTTTGCACTGTACTGGGAACTGTGTGCACATGGAATTGGTTTCTGCCTGCGAGGTATTTGGCAGGGCTAGGCAGAGTAGGAAAGCTGCTGCAGGTTGCCCTGTGGCTTATGGAAGTTACCTCCCCGATGAGGAGCTGCGAGCACCAGCAAGTCACACTGGTCCAGCCAGGTGGCTTTTGGGGAAAATGTCCCTGGCAGAAGTGGCTTTCTTTGCAGCCTTGGAGGGGGCACAGCTGGGCAGGAGGGATTTCCCCTGCTTCAGCAGCTGCCCCCAGCCATGGTCCTCCCCCCAAGGCACCCTGTGGGTCACGGCAGCAGCCAGCACCACCATGGTCCAGTGTGACCCACCGTGGCCCGATGGAGCAGCTCTTGCACAGCAAAGTAGAGGCAGGAGGTGCAAACCAGGGTGCCTCTGGGGTTCTTTACTGCAGCCCCACACCCCACTGCTGGGGCAGGTCAGTGGGAAGAGGGGCCCAAGCGCATTCCCAGTCTCCCCATTCTGGCAGCTTGTCCCCCACCAGCTGCTTGTGCCCTCTGCCAGCAAGTAATGCTCTAAATGCCAATGGTGGATGGTTTGGAGCCTTTGTCCTCCCACTAGAGCATCCCCTGATATTCCCGACCCATGCCCCTAAATTCCTCTGCTCCCTCGACCATCACCACTTCCCCCAGGCCATTCAGGGGCAGCTCTCTGTGGTATGGATCTGGGCATGCGAGTGGTGCTGCACCACGAGCCTCTCTCCCCCTGGTAAATGTGCATCAGCAGCGCAGGAAGACGCATGAGCAGCAGCTCGGCGTGGGAGCTGTGAAAGAGTCTGCGCAGCAAGAGCCACGCGGGTAGCGCTGGGAGCAAGAGGTCAGGGACAAGTATAAAAGAAGGCTGTTTGTGTAACTTGAGGATTCCCTGAGCAAGAAGTCAGTATCTCTTCTGTAATATCCCTCCGCAGACTCTTTCTGGTTTTTGTTATTACTCTTTCAACCAATGTGGATGTGTTGTTTCTCCTTCCTGTGACACCCTCTGGAAATGCATGCCATGCCTGGTTGTGTGCAGTGCGAAGCAGCATCTGCTGCTGCCTGCTTGCCCGCTAAATTCATTTTGGTGACATTGTTGTATTGAATTTATTCGTGAATCTCTGATCCCCGTGTATACACCTCATGATTCTCAGTGTTTTTTACATCTTTATCACAGGCTTCAGATCTGGATTTTTCTAGGCTTAGCGGGTTCTGTTAGTTCCTTGTATGGATCGGTGTCTCTTACGATCCTTATTGGTCTTTTGTGTTGTTTTATTTCCTCTGTATGTGTAAGTGGGGGGGTTGCTACTGTTGCAGCAGTAGCAAGTAATCAGGAGCCAGGTGAGGTACCGGCTGGTATCAGGGCCTGCAATGAGCTCTGATTCTTTGTAACAACAGCTCATAACTTTTTTTTCCCCCAAAGTGGTATTTCTTAGAACTATCTAACAACAAGCTCTCCTTTCCTAGACAGTTAGCTGATGGATCCGAGCCCATTTTTGTGTATATAGAGTTAAAATTGTTTTTCCTCATGTACACTGCTCTACCTTTATCTACATTCGGTGTCTCCAGCCCTTTCATCTGCCAGTCAGTGCCAGAGGTCCTGCTGCACCTTTACACAGCTGCTTTCCTTTTTACTACCTTGGGCAAACGAGTATCATCAGCTGCCTTTGTCACCTTAGTGTTCGTGCTGTTTTCCAAATCGCCTCTGAGTTATCTAGCATAACTCGCTTTTCTTCAGCAGAGTTATGCTAAAAAAGGATTTGATGCACTGGGTGAAGCCCTTCTGCTCTGCTGTCAGCGGAGTTTTGTCATGGAGTTAAATGGGGTTAGGGCTGGACACATTAGGCTTAGGGTTTTCCGGCACATGCTTTATCTAATTTTTAAAAAGATAGAAATTCATGTAAATTTTGGTTCTTTCTCCTCTTTTTTTCTTTTCCCCATGGCTAAAAAGTCTTAAACAAGCATGAATTATGTTTAAGAGAATGTAACACACTAGGAGCCTTCATCCTGATTAATAGATATTAATATTTTCTTGGGCTGTTCTACCTTGCACTATGTTATTATTGATAGTTTGCAAAATAATGTAGTCTTCTTGCCTTTAAGATAGCTAAGGTTTCATTTGTTGCTGTTCGATGGTGGTAAATTCTGGTAAAAGTACTGGAGAAATATTTAGCAGAAATATAAAGTAATTTCAACTACATAAACTGGACTTAGAGTCATAGAATCATAGAACTGCTGAGGCTGGNCAAGGTTTGAAAGTTCCTCTTTGTAGCGATACTTAGTAGTTATACAGTGTCTTGCATCTTCGACACAAAATACATTCGCTAATTAATCTTGGCACTCCATAGGTAGCCTGGAGTTGCTATTCTTATTTTACATGTGAGATGCTAATTGAATATCCCGACTCTGAACAGCTACGGGGCTTTTAGCAGTGCTCAGAAGGAAAAGCTAAAGACTCCATACTCTTTTTTTCCACACTACCAGTTTTCAAAATTATTAAAGCCTAAATTCTGTGGTTCCTGCTCTCTTCGTCACAAGCTGTAAATAAAGACTTTACCTGTTTGGCCACTTTTGGAAACTTTAGTTACTATTTCTTTTGGCAAAATAGGAAGTATGAAACTGTATATGTAGTTCAAAGGAGCTGCAGGAGCTTCAGCTATATGGTATGTAACGTTCTGTGAAAATGTTACCTTTTAAAAATTCAGAAGGTGCATAATGACCCTTTTTGGAATACAGCTACATGTAGCGGATGGCTTGAGCCTTCCTTTATGCCTTTTTTGGCAAGATCCATAATTTCCGGTATCTTATTCCTTTGTAATAAGTAATACTTTGATTAAAATTAGTTTCAAAACTTTTCCAGAGAAAGTTTCACAATCTTGCTACCGCTTAATCTAATATTAACTGTTTTTATATAACTTTCCTGCTCATTTATGATTTAAAGTGCCCAAAGTCTACAAGTAGCTCTTCAGTATGCTGGTAGCCCTCTTAATATGAATCAATGTTGTATACGTTTTAAAGCTGAGATTTTAATGCTCCTTTAGACATTGCTAGATTCATGCTTTCTGGTGATGAGATGACATATAGAAGTGTGATGAAGAGGAAGAAAAAGTAGGAATGATTAATAATTATTGCCTATGGACTCTGAATCTGGGGAGAAGGGTGTTGAGAAAGAAGATTTAGCAGGGGTAGTCATGTGATCTCTTTCTTTTCCAAATGGAAGACCAGCATCTTAAGTGGCACATCATATATCATTTAAGGATGAACAAGATTATTTTGCTAGGAGCAATAAACAGCATACATGCTACCTGACTCACAAAACATGCACATGGGCTCGGATTTCCAGAATTGATTTCTCGGTCGGGGAGGCTGCTCAGAGGACACTTAACCTTAGTCTTCAGGATCAGTTAGTGGACTCTGTCGGCGCCGGCTGCTTTCATTATCATGCACAACTTCACACACCTGATGTGTGAAGGGCAAGCATAAGCATCCAAATACCTCACTGCCCCATTCTGTCCTGTCTGTTCTGCATCCTACCCAACAACATGCTCCTCATTTCTCCAGAAAACTGAAACACGTAGTTATCAAAATTGTCATTTCCCTGTTACACAAAATATGTCATATGTTAGGATCTGATACTCAGTTTTGCCTATATGTGTGTTTACAGCTGTTTTTTCTCTGTTTTATCTCTTGGCATCCTAATGGCCCTGACAGTTACAGGTAGCTGCATATTCCTCGTGGTGCTGTTAGTGATGGTAGGGAGGTGACCTGATATGCTGTTCTCCATCCTTCTCATCCCAACAAGTGTTGAGTTTGTCTCCCATTTGGTGGCTGGTATTTGCCTTGTGGTGTTTAGCATTTGCCTTGCAAAATGGCCAGTGAGCTCTTCTCACGTGCCCAGCCGCTTCTGATAAAACAAGCAAGTTTGTGAAGGGTAGCAATGGCAGGTAAAATTGCCCCCTTTGTCCTGGAAGAGCTTCTCAGGCCCAGACATTTGCCTCTTAATAGGCACTTCTGGGTTGTGGCTGTTGTATGATGTAGGAGCTGTCAGGAGGAATTCCAGGTAGAAATGAGGCAGATGTTACTAACCAGTCAATCAATTTGAAGTTTTCACATTCATTTTTATTCTTTAGTTTGTGCTGTCTTGGTCACACACATTCTTGAAGTATTTATTCACTGTACTGTTACTGTCATCTTAAACTGCTCTTTATCAAAGGCAGTACAGAAATATATATGCTTCAAATTTTGTATAGTAGGTGATCTTGGTATCTTGAATACTTGCAAACATTTCAACAGAATCCTATTTATGAATTGTAATTTAAATTTGCCTTTTTTTATGGTGTTGAGGGAGAGACCCCAAGTTAAGGAGAGTTGCCACAGCATTTTCCTTACAGTTTTTATATTGTTAACTGTTGTAGCACTGAAATGGCTGTGAGAGTAGGATGTCACTCAAGATTATGAAATTTTTCAGGAACTGTCACAATTCTAGACAAACCAAGTCACTGCTCAATGCTGCTGGACTGCTGCAGGTTGAGAAGTGATTAAAACTCGGGCCAGATGTGTGGCTTAGGTAAAGTGTCTTTAGTAGTAGTTAAAGAGACCTAAAACCGGCTTGTTAGAAAAAGCTGGTAAGGCAATTCCACTGGGAAGATATTCAAGATGTAAATGAAGTGATACTCAGCTATGTAAATGAGACTGAGATTATTTATAAATGAGTTTCTACATATTATGGGGAGTCAGTGGCTGAATACCTGGGCTGGCTGATGGACTCTGGTATTTGAGCACCTTCCTTCAAGGAAACAAACCTTGTGCGTGTGCTCTGTAAATAGCATCTTATTACGTATGCCTAAATATATAGGTGTCAACTGTCCTTGAGTATCTGATTCCTGCCAAGCATAAAGCCAGGACTGACAAGGTACGTGGAAATGGAAAATGTTGTTATAGCAAGTGAAAGAAGGTAAAGCTGCTAAACTAGTAGGCTGCTGGGATCTTACGTTCTTCCTGAGAGCTTTTTAGAATTCATGAGTTACAGAGAAGGAGCTAATTTTAGGTTTCTCTAAAGTTTCCTGAAAGTCAAATAAGTCCTTTTACAGTACAGCTATTCTGTCTTCAGTGATATCCTCCTTTTGACTCTCCCTTGCACATGTATGAAACACTGAGATGGAAGGTACATTTTGTTTATCCTTCATCTTTCGTATACCTTCATGGGATTCTTGGTTAACTATGTGTTTGTATATTTTTCTAAACTGTTGCTCAAAAACATGTATAACCTGATGGAAAATGGACTAGGAAGGGCAAAAAAAAAAACTCTTTTTTTTTTTTTTTCCATGGGGATCTGCTTAAAAAATGTTAAATGAACGCAGTATGGACTTTCTAGTGTCTGACAGGAAGTCAGCTGTGACTTCAGTAAAGTTTTAGTGATGAATTGCACTATTGGATAAAGCAATATTTAAAATCAGAAAACCATGTGTGCATTATTTGAATGTGAAAACTACTTCTTTTGTTCTGCAAGCTACTGCCATCTGGAACTTCTGCAAATTTTTTTGAAGTTGGATACATGACTAATATCGCTAAATATCTTTAAAGTCTGGTCACATACTTAGGAGTTGAGTATGAGTTCAGATTGTCTGCTAATATTTTGGATTTGTTAATGCATAAGAGTTGTTGATGTTCAGAGGACAGTTTTTAATGTATCTTGCTTGCAAGAATAAAGAAACACTTATTCCTCCTTGTCTTTGGAAATCTATTTCGCATTTCTAAAACAAACTGATGTACCTTTTATTCTTGGAGCACACACAGATGCTAAAAATTCAGCAATGCCTTTTTTTATCAAGACAGGAACATATTATTCAGAACAAGAGTTTCAAACCTTCAACCTGTAGCTTTCAACCTGCAACCTAACAGCTCTCTTTTGCTGCAAGACCAGGGTATTTAATTCCCTCCCACTGACCGTAAGAGTTGAAAGCTTGGTCCTGCTTCCTTTGTGTGACTTCAGATCCATGTCAGACTTCAGATCAAGCCAGTGCAGCCAAAGGAGACTTTTTATCACAACACCAGAGGAAGAAATAGTGCTCCAGTGAGATCAAAACTTTAAAAAGCCTCCCTATGCGGTCTGAGCAGAGTAACCAAGCAATCCTGACTGGATCTCCAGTATGTTATTCTCAGCAAAAGCCTTCCTGCTAACAAGATGCCCCTTTGCTTCTCTGTGTGTTGCAAACAATTGCTAGTTAATATGGGCATTAATTACCTCTTCTCTTTATTTGGGCACCCATGGGAATAAAAGATCTACTGCGTACTTGCAGAAGATATTCTTGTTAGCATCACCGTGGTGTTATCGATCATTCTGCCGTCAGTCTTCTGTAACCTTTGATCCCACCTGTCTGGGCTGTAACAGGTTGATAAACCTAAATTGAAAGCACCACCAGCACATGTCTTATTTTTCCAGATAAGCTTCTCTGAGACGTGAGAGTGAAAAGTTCTTCATCCTCCCTAGCCTTCTGCAAGACTGGGTCCCAAAGACTTGCCTTGACATTCACAAATGCAGTAGATTCACATATTCAAACATAATCTGGGCATTGTTAAAGATGGCTAAGTATTGGAAATAATTAAAAATCTCTGATGCAGTAGTGGCATCGTTACCTTTTATTTTCATGTAAACTTTTGAATGGTTAACATTCCAGGTTGGCTGACTGACAGTGGCAGCATTCAGTTACTGTAATACACCAACAGTCTCATTCTTGGCACTTGCACACATTATTTGAGTATTTACAGTAGAATTATTTTAGCAAAACTGTAATCTGAGGCTGAAGAGTATAGCAGCCTTAAGTGGCTGTAGACTAAAATTTTTTCCAAGAGTAACTGTGCTGTGCTTATAGTGCACCTGATTACTTTTTGCTTATTCAGCATGGACTTTGTTAAAAAAAAAAAAAAATAAAAATCAGGTAATTCTGTGGCCAGTTCCTATTTGTTGTCAGAGAGGTAGAATGGTTTGCAAGGAAAAAGAAAAAAAGGCCTCACAAAAACTACAGGTACCTTACATGAACCACACACATTTCCTGGCTTATATATTCTATGAAAACTCAACACCTGATATTTGCACTGTGTCTATAGAGTTTCATTTCTCTGAAAACTTTAAAATCCAAAATTCAGGCTTGTGTCCTATAATTGATGTTAGACTTCTCTGTTATGTTTATTAGCAAGTCTGCAGAGCATACACTGGGAGCGTTCACACGTTACGTGCTGGCTCAACATCCATCATACCTCTAGCCTCCTGATGTAATAGTCTGCATTTTTCTAAGAAAACTAGATCTTTTTTTCTTTACATTTTTCACCATGCATTATTGCTTTGACTCCCCTTTCTCCCGTTTTTTCACTAATGCACAGTTGCCATTTTCTAAGAGTCTTCTTACTATCCTCTGAATGATGGCAGTGAAGGAGTTTGTGATAAATTTGAAATCTCATCCATGGTCTTTAAACTGGCACTCTACTGAGGTTAGTCAGATATAGACTAGACTGGCTAAAAACCTGCGATGCCAGCAGACACCACTTTTTAGCTGGTTCAAACAAGGAAGGGTGTTTTTTTGACTGAGTGTTTATCCTCCTCCCTCCACCCCCACCATAGAGTGGGAACACAAGATGCAGGTCAAGCCCTAGGTTGGGTTTTAGCATCTGTGACATTTAAAGCCAGCATTTGTAAAACCAGTTTCCTCTTCTGGTGGGGACTAGGGGGGTGTTTGTCAGAAGACATGAAGAGGAAATAAAGCAGGAGAGAGCTTTTGTTGGTGGGAGCGTGAGGGGGAAGGGTCTACGCCAGGTTTTTGGCTGCAGCACAGTGGCAGAGTCACTGTGAGGTATGAGCACGGCTTTTGATGGTACTGAGCCCCTTGAGTTTCCTATGGGGGAGTATAGCTTGTGGAGTGACTGAGACATTAAACAGCACCTGGCATGGGGGAAGAGGAGGGTTGGATTACATACAGCATCTAATGTAAGGTATTAATGCATTTTCCAATGCAAAAATAATTTTGTTATCATTTCTCTTAAAATACGTGAAAATGAAAAAGCCTTTCCCTGCAGTGGTTTCTGTGGAATGTACTTGACAGAGGTTAGACTACTCCGAGGAGCTATTTCACCAGTGCTCTGCGCATTATAGGAGCCTTTGGATTATGCACTGTGGACTCTTATACGTGCACCTATTATACTTTTGTCATTTATATTCCTTTTCACTAGTCCTATCTGACAATCTTACTCGCATCCCTTTATATACAATTTTATATGTGTGTATGTAGATATAAAAAGGCATTGCCTTGTCTTGATAGTTTAGGAATAGTTAATTCTCAGGCACAAAGATGCATTTGAAAAAAAGAAAAAAGATACCTACAGCAAGCATTGCGTGTTTCGTTGAAATACTGCAAGGGCTGGTTTAAAAGTAGGTGCTCTAAAATGTGAGACAGGGTTTCTGAAATTTAGGTGAATAAGACTGTAATAACATCAATAATAGTTACCTAATATCTGTTGTAAAATGTAATCTGTATATTGCTTATAATCCATAGTATGTTTCATGATCTTGTAAACTTTTCTTGCAAAGTCAAAGAGCAAACTGCCTACTGGACACTTCTTTCTTTTGATTGGCAAGGTTTCTAGCATATAGAAGAGATTCTTCTGCAGCCCCTTTGTAAGGACTGGATTTAGCGTTACTCTGCCCTGAATATGTGCTGGTACTCCCTCGGAGTGTCCATGTCTTGTCCTTGGGGTGCATGAGACTCCCAGCAGGAGCAAGGTCCTTTGCTCCATTCTTCATCGGCATCCAACTTCATGGCCAGTAGGGTTTTTTTTATGGAATATTCAATTTGTAAGGAAAAGGCTTTCAAAAAAAGGCAAACAGCTCACAGGCTGGGTCATTTTTACCCTGGTTTCCTCAGGACTTTGAAGTGCTGGATATGTCCACTCTACTTTTGATCTGCTCCTCTGCCTCCTCAGTGGGATGACTCTGCCTCCTCAGAAGCAGATCCCTGGCTCTACACAGCTATACACAATATGTAACAACATAAACCAGTTGAAGAATTCACCAACAATGAAATCTGCATCAAATATCTCCTTCCTCCTGCCTAGCTGTAGCGGAAGCATCATGCCCCAGGTAGCTATGCAAGCATACAGATGGATTTTAGTTATAGAGCTAATTAACAATTATATATGTATGTAATTCCATTTTGTAACGAATGCCATTTGGATGATTTCCTGTTTGTGTATTGTATCTTTGCAGTGAGGAGGAAAAAAAGAAAAGGAAGGGGAAGGGGAACATGGGACTCGAGGGTCCTATATATTGAACATTGCACTACTGACTAGTAAAGCAGCATCACTTAGTGGTGGGTTCTCTAGCTGTCTCTCAGTATCCAGTACAGCAGAGATTTCACTGTTTGTAACTTCTTAATTTCTTAGCATTTTTTCAACTTGTGAATACATATTGGTGACTTTGAATTTAAAGTACACCTACAGCCAGAGTACTAAATGTTGTGGTTTTATTTAATCCTTTTTTCTACATAGAGTTTCTGTGCTGGAAGCATGTTTTTGTATTTTTCTAGCTGCAAAATCAATATAGGTATGGCAGAGCAAGCTGTATTCCTTTGTCTAGTGCATAATAGAGCTGGCTGGAGGACAGCAGTCCCTTTTCACAACAGCCTTTGAGATTTTAAAACTTGTTTTCCTTTTGTTTTCTTGTTTTTTAAACTAACATTACTTTCAAAGTTTTGGAAAAAAAAAAGGAATTGCTTTAAAGGTCAGTTTGTATGCTTTCATAATAGTTATGAAAGTTATATGAGAAAAAAAAGGATGTAAGTCAGCCCACAGTTGATTTACTTCTGCAATACTTTACCAGTGGTAAGCAACTCTCCTCAGATCGCAGGCTGCAGTTCATCAAATATATTTTATAACTCAAAGGTCTGTAAGGACTCAAATAGATTTAATCTGTAAACCTATTTTATAACATTCCATATTATTTCCTCCAATGAATTTCAACTCACTTCTCACAAAATAATCAAAAGAAACTCTTAGGATTTTTAGTGCTGATACATGATCCGGTCAAACTGTGCATTGTTTGCAAAAGATACATGTTTTTTAAAAAAAAAAAATCCAACCTGGCTGGGAGGCATAATGGGCTACCATTTCAGTAGGAAGATATTTTAACCTTTTCGTTTCACCGTTTTCACTTTCCTTTGATTTGTTTCGCTGTAAATTAAGGTATTCTCAAATATGGCAAGTGGTCCTCTTGAAGACAAAAGGCTTTGGGCTTTTTAAAAATTTGGTTACAGACCTTCAAATAGATTTTAGTGGAGGAGATAATAGTAAATAGTAGCTGTATCCTGCCTGATCTCACCAGTCCCTTGGCGGTAGGGATTTTGGGGGTACGACTTTGCAGAGCAGCAGGTTGACAATCTTTTGTTGTTGCGTTGGCCTTCATGCTTGCTGTCGCAGCACCAGGAAGGAAAGCTTGCTATGCAACGTGCCGGCAATCCCTTTGCAGTCACTGTTACTGACGTGTAGTACCTGAGCTCCCAGCATGCGGCTGAGATCTGTGGCCCTGAATTCTGTACATCCATGCTGCTTTTCCCAGGACTTCAAAAATTGCAATATGTTGGTGTACTTCTAATACTATTTTGTGTGAAATTCCAAGGTTAACACATCTGCTGTTTCCTCTCATCCTTTGCAAAGGAAGAAAATGAATTATTGGTTCCTGGGAGTGGAGGAGGAGGGCTGGTGGCTGGCTGGAGAGTCCTGCGCAGCTGGAGTGAATCCTCCTGCAGGCTGTGGAAAATGTCTTTCTCAGAAATCATCAGCAGCAGTTGCTGACGGACTTTTTTGACGACTCATGAATATATTCTGAATTCAATGCCATGCTGAGACCTTCTGGGTGCAAAACCATGAAAATTGTTCCCTTGGCTCACCGTAAGTGGTGTATTTGCAGTAGCTGCACGGTGACTGTAATACTGCCTGTTCTGCACAACAGGACAGCCTCCATCGAGCTCCTGCTTCTCCTTGTCTTCCCACCTCTGCAAAGCAGAGGCATTTGCATGAGTGAATCCATCGGAGGGAATGAAGAACCCAGCCCTTTTATGTTTTCTACCTCAGCCTACAGGCTGTAGGTGTGAGCTTTTAAGTGCGGCACATTTTTTAATCCCCGGAGTCTTCATCCGTCTGGTGCTGTAGAATGCAGAGAGGAAACTTGGAGTTCTTGTTTAAAATTATGTTCTTAATGCACAGTATAAAGAAACATGGCTAAACACTTTGTTATAGGATGTTTTGTCTCTTCTCAGAGAAAAAGCATGAACAACGGAGTGTCTTACAGGAAGGTTTAGGGTTTTTTTTAATGATACTTTGGGGGGGATATATGTATGTAATGCTATTGATTGTAGATAAAGATCAAGATATAGCAATTCACCATTTTATAGCCTGCCATAAGCGGAAGAAAAGCTTGATGTGCTTGAAGTAGTTTGTGTTGCTAAGGATATATTGTATGGTTGTAGTCCAACTGAGCGATGATCAAGGAATGAATAACTGAAGCCATGTTAGTATTCATCAGATAGGAGTCCCTTGCCAACCGGAGATAGAAATCATAATTCACAAAGGTTGCCATGTGAGAATTTAGCTTCAGGAATCTAAATAGGCACAAACTGAATTAATAAGTGGTTGGCATTCACTGTCTATAAAGAGACACCTTGAATCCAGATTCTTTGAAATATTGCCTTATGCCCAGCAGTAAGATCTTTCTCTTATCTGGTCTCAATTTTATCTGCTGTCCATTGTCCACCTTTCATCTCAGTTGTGATGATTATGAAGTTTCATAGTGAAAAACAGTGGAAACCTGAGGTCTATAGCAAAATCTAAGATTAAAGCAGTCAAATAAAAAACTAATTTGAACTTTAAAAAGTTTTATATGGCTTACTATCATCCCTCTTGCCATTAGACACCAAACTGGTGCCCTAAGGCCTTGTTGTCTTCTGGTCCCTTCATAGCTCGGAGGGAGGGGTAAGGAAATTGCCTCCACAAAGTAATTGAGAGCTTGGGTAAAGCAAATAGCCACAAAGGTCTCTTCATCTCTCCCTCTCCCAGCTCGGGTGCCTCAGGGGGCGTCGATATTGAGGAGGGCAGAAGGGCTGGCGTGACCAAGTCCTGTGTGTCACCCAAAGGCTGAGGAAACAAGCTACTGCTATAATCCTGCACATCACTGTTTCTTAACAAAATTGCATTTTCTCCTTCCAGGCTTAGTAGATTCTTTCATATTTTCTTCTACAGTGTGATCTGGGAACTTAGGATAAGCAGACGGATGTGCTACTGGCTGCAGAGATGTTGTGTGCCAAGGGTAAAATTGTACTTATAGGAGCTCCTGGGGTGGAGGGGCCAAAGGCTGAGGGAAATGGGGTAGGCACAACTCGAAATATACAGGAAAAGAAAAGCACAGAACAGGTATATTTTAGGTTTTGTCTCTTCTATCAAGCATAGTTATCTCTCTAGACTAAACAAGGTTAGGCTGGTGAGATCGTTTGATGCTTTACAGAAACTCATGAGGGCAAGCCTGTCCACAGGCCAGGGATGAGTTTAGCACATTCTGTGGTTTTAATTTGGTTGCCTGAATGGCAATAAGGGAAAAAAAAGAACTAACAAGCAATGTAAGTAAGGCAAACCTGACCCCCTGTAGCTGCGTGTCTTTGCAGCAGTGTAGCGTAGCTACTGGAGCAGATCTGCATCTTTGAGTACCTGCCATGGCTGCCAGCCTTGTGCTGGGGACGGCAGGAACAGCTGGAAGCCCAGGGATGCGGCTTCCTCCCCTCGATCTGTTGTACTGGTTCCTACATCAGTTAAACCATCCGCTGCTGCTGGGTCTGATTCTCCGTTGCCATGTATCTTGTGCTGCCACTCACCGCTGTGCAGTAGCTGTGAATGCTGACCTTCTTATTTATTATGTGGGCGTAAGAGGCTTTTAAATATGTAAGCATCATTTCTTTTACTCTTTCCCCAAGTATAGTTTGTCCTGTTCTCTTGCACTTTACTTTCCATTGACTAAGAGTAAGAAGAGAATTAGGGGTTTTTTTGTTGCGAACCTACATATCTCTTGCTCTCTTGCTGCACCAAGTGCTCATAGCATCTCAGGGACAAGTTGTGCTTTGTGTTTATGCTTTCTGTGACTTCACTGAATCCAAAGTGTAAGTGGCATTGAAAATCAGCTGCTTCTCATTAGACATTGTGGATTTATATTCTCCAGAACCCTCCCAAAGACTGGAGTTTTTCTCTCTTTTTGCTGCTGTTGCGGATCAGACAATTGTAACTTGTAGAAGAGTTAGGGAAGATCTCTATTTTAGACTATGGGAGTTTTCTATTCATCTGACTGAACTTACCAAAGATGGATAGGCCTGATCCTCTTTTACTTATGCATGTCTGTGGGAATAAATGCTTTGAAGTAAGCAGACTTCCATCAAGGATGATATCCATCCTGCTGGTTTCCTTCTCCATGCGAATGTGCGTGTGTGAGAGAATATATCTTTATAATTATGCTTGTATCTGTAGTAAAACCACTTATTTAAATGAGAGAAAGGGGGATGAGTGACAGTAGGTGTTAAGCCCGTAGAGTGAGTGACTAGACAAAGGCGAGGGACGCAGAAGCCCTGCTGAGCCAGCGCCGGCAGAGTGCGTGGTGCCAGGCAGTGCCGGCTGCGGCTGCTTGCTGTGGACCACTGATCCATTGGATGAACAAGGCTCGAATCAAAGCACGGGAGACAGGCCATGTCCTTTCCCTTTCCACCCCCTTGCTACCCCCCTCACACGATCATCCTTCTCACTGTGTTTCGTTTCCAACGAGACTGACAAGGGAAAGAAACCTCTCCTGACGTGTTCACTGATAACGCATCAGGTGGTCATACGGAAACTACAAAAAAAATAAGATAACTGTATCTATTTCAGGATTTATTTTTTTCTGTGGTAGTTAGGTGGTCTTTCACATCTGAAACACAATAAAGAAATATGCAGGTACCTCTTTAGCTGCAATGCTAACCGTGAGTGACTTTCAGTGCAAGAACATTTTGGAACTTGAATTGGTAATTGCTGCTTCAGAGGCAGGTAACTCTGATGGATTATGGCATAAGAGAGCTATGCAACACTTCGAACACAAGGCTAAGTGAACTAAAGGCACGTATATTGGTCTGTATTTGCTCAATGATAAACCAAATATACTGCTCACACTTAATGTACTTTTCAGCCATGCATCTGAAAATGTTGGCAAAGAAAACATTGTGTAAATGGCCTACTAGCATCTCTATTCAGGTTTTTGATCTGTGTGGCGCTGCTGGTGGGGAATACTATCTTTAGTCCTGAGCACAAGGTGAAATGCCTAGATCCAGTACATCTCTGTGTTTCCTCAAAGTTTCAGTGGTGTTTGAACCGGGAAGTGTCTTTTAAAATCAATATAAAATGTTACTAGATTTTTTTTCTGGTCAGTGTTATCAGGATTATGACTAAACACCAGAGTGAGGTTTAAGTAACTTGATTTTTCTGTCATAATGTGAATTGGAGTGGGCTGTCCTACAGTGGTGTTATTTATGTCTTTAAAAAAAAAAAAACTATTAAATGCCATTTTTAAAACATTTACTCATAGGACAGACATTCAGCACGTTGAATGGCAGGGTGAAATTGCACTGACTGTTTACATTGTAATCCTGTGAAGGAGAACGATGAAAATTAAGAGGCAAGCAGTTAAACTAAGGTTACAGATTATTCAGAATATGCTATGTTGGTTTTTGCTGGTCTTGGATTTCATGTGACGTGAATCCAGTGAAGATTAGGGTTCGGGGTCAGAGGCAATAATGTTTCTCCAAAGAGTTTTGGCATATGCAGACCGTGACTCAACGCCAGGCTCTCTTTTGCCAACCGACCTGATTTAGAAAGCCCAGGCTGAATTTGTGAGCATGTGAAAGGGGTGAGCATTTCTGAGTATGTGAAAGATGAAGGCATGTGAGCATGCATCTGCACTTCTGTTCTGTAGTGCTCAACTTTTCATACTGGAATAGAGAAAAAGGGGGAAAAAAACCCATAAGTGTTCCTTATCAGCAGAAAAGCCAAGTACTGTGCAACATATGGTTCTGTGGGAGACAGTCCCTTAATAACAATCCAGATTTCAAAATTGATATTTGCTTCTGGCAAGAAGTTCAAAACTGCACTCTAGTGTCTCTAAGTTACTTGTAACACTGGTTTTGGCCATGACTTTCAAGGCCATTGAAGGACTTTCTAAGCTGTGTCAGGATCCCAGAAAGGAAAAAAAAAAAAAAATATTTCATAATCTTCAAACTAAGCCACTTGTTTACATTCCAAGATTTCCCTCATCCTGGAAGAGTATTATCAAGGGAAAGCTGCTATCTTTAAGTTTCTCAGCGATTTGTCAGCTAGAGAGAGTGAGCTCTTTGCCTTCCATGTTAAAGTTCTTTGAGGTAGTTGAGCAAAAATAGTATATCACAGGGAGCTTTTTATTTTGATAAACATTTACAGTTTTTAGAAAATTTGACTCGGTGATTGAACTGATTGCAGTACATATCTTAAAAGAAATGCAAATTATATTTCACTTATAATATGACGCTTAATTACACTGCTTATCATCCTTGAAACATTTCATAGTAATGTATATATAAAATGCAATGTCCACAAGAAAGGAAGATTGATCCAGGGAATACTGATGATATCTACTTTAATCAACTATCAAATATTACTGGAATGTGTCATATTAAGGAAGCCCTTGTTCAATGTGCCCCGTCCCAGCACGACCTGCTCTTAATTAGCTAGCATGACCTTACAAGTGCCACAAATGGTCTGTCAGCTCATGTCTCCTGCATCATTAAGAACACAAAGGTTATTGTATGTTGATTTGCGAAGTGTTTGTGGCCACCTCTAGCAGCACAACTGGAGAGGAATAAAGTACTTCAGGTTGGTTTCCAAAGTTGCACTGAAGTGACAGGATGCATTTTCATTTTTAGGGCACTGTTACTTAAGTATTATTTGGATAACACATTGACTTAACTCATTTACCTTTAATGAGTTCCAGTACATGTAAGTCGTACTTGCATGGAAAAAAAGCAAAACCAAAGCCACCAATAGTTTTCACACTGTGAGAGCTGAGAAGGGGTGATTTCTTTGTCCTGTCCAGGGGCCTCCTGACCTCTTTTCCCTTTCTCAATAAGATTTCTTGACTGGGGCAGCCATGGTGGAGGGTCCTGTGTGCGATAGGCTCAGCCTCTGGTTAGTTGATGACCCTGGATGAATGGTGTCACCTCTTGGAGCCCCACAATTTCTGCCTACAAAGGTGAGGCAATCATGCTTTTCTACACTGGCTGGTAGGCAACAAATCTGTATTCCGTTAGCAAGGAGCGCTTAAGGGCTTGCTTTACATAGTAAGGGAGGAGCATCTGCTTACAGTGTAGTGTACGCTCCCCTCAATATCCATCCATGGTTGCTTCTCACAGTGCAGAAGAAAATGTGTATGAAATGTCTGGATGAAATTAGGCTAAACCTAATGTGTTTATAGGTAAGTGTTGGAGGAAAGGAGTGTGCCTCATATATTCCCAGGACTGTGCAGACTATCTATAATGGTTTAGACGGAGGAAAATAAAGTTTGTAGCAACTGTATTGTTCAGTTAAATGTACATCCTGAATCTCTGTCTCTCTCTGAGAAGAGAGGCACTCCTTTATGTCATTCATGTCTTTTTAATATGCATACAAATTGCATATGCAAACAACAGGTTTTTCTTTTTCACTTCATCCTTGTACTTCAGAAGCATGTTTGAAGTGCTTTTCTCCTTTGAGAAAAATGTAAGCTCATTTCCCTAGATAGCCACGTACATTATTGACAGGTGTCGAAAGTGCAATTCACCCACCAAATAGGCTTCTGCCTATCTCTAGTGAAGCCCTTTTACAGTTGTCTGGCTCAGAAGTGATTCTGGTTTGTATCCTTTCATCTACTGCACTAGGACAAAGATGACAACAGATTTCACATGTAAAGCATTGGTTTTCCACCTCTAGGATTATGGCTCACATCCATCTTGACCCTCTTAAATGCAATCACTGAAACAGATGGAGATTAGGCTTGGGTGGGCATAAATTTGAACAGTTAGGAGGAAGGTTTGGAGCAATTTGAACTCAATAGACAGAGAACACAAAGTATACATGAGTAACGGGAACCATGTTGACCATGTTTTTCTGGGGAACACCAGCACGCACACAGGTAAGAGGAAGGAGTAAAATGGTTTTCAGAAGCCTCACGAGTTGGGATGGGGCATGTTTCCAGAGAAACATGGAGCAACGGGTAGGTAACAGGGCTTCCTGTCCCACATTACAACAACTGAAGTCAAAAGGGGTTGGACTAAGCCTGCGTGTATTTTGCTGTGTGTCACTTCTGATGATCACAGGGCAGAGGTCTGATTAATAACACTTAAGGGTGCTTGGAAGAGAGAAAAAGGAGTTCAGAAGTGAGAACGTAGGGAGCAGAAAAGGGTATCTTTTATATACTTAAGGCTCTTGGGGCAGCTGATATTTTTCTCCTTGGAAATTAGCTTTTTGGAATGTTCAAAGCCTGAACACTAGTGACTTTGATAAACAGTGTTATCCTTGGATATGTAGAATTATTGCTCTTGATTCCATAAGTCATCTACCAGTTCCTTATGATCTTTCATGGTTTTCAGTCAAAAGTATAGTGGTCTGATTTATGTAGTGTTTTTTTTTTTTTTCCCTAGTATCTATATTTAGGCCCAGTAGAGAGACTTCTACAAGTCATCTTTAATACTACAAGATCACGTTCTGTGAGCTTTAAGTGCAGCTGGAGAGGGGGATTTCATTATGTTTTTTTAAAATACCTTTAAATACTTGCTACCTGACCCAGGTAGCATTTTAGGTTTCTTTTAGAGTTTTTTTTCTTTTTTCTTATTTGCCACTGATAGGGTTTTTTCCTACCTCCACCCCCCAGCCTCAAAATACCCCACCTGACTTAGTCAGTTTTCAGTTTGTTGGACTTTGATCGCTGATGTTAGAAATTCACTTTTTTTTTTATTCCATATCTGTGATTTTCTCTTGATCTTTAAATTATGTTTTGAATGCTGACATAATTAGATCAGTAGCTACCAGATGAGAAAGGTTGAAAAAACTTGGACAGTGTGAGGGGTTATGTGTGTGGGGGGGTGGTTTTTTGAGTTTTTTTTTTCTTCACAGATATTTTCAGATGCATCCTAAGATGCTAATTTGAGTTTTAATGGCAGTTTCTGAGCCTTCTCATGCAACTGGGGAGCTGGCAGGTAGGCGAAGGTCTCCCATATGAGGATGTCGTTGAATTTTTGGGCTGGCCAACACAGAGGGCCATGCAGGATGGTAGATCCTGCAGATCCGTAGGCACAGTTATATGCCCTTACCAGTAGCTTGCAGTTGGTGATGAGAAAGCGCTTTGGAAACAGATGGGGAACAAGGCCATCAGTGATGGAAAAGAAAAAACAAAAAGCTGCCTTTTTGAAGCACTGTGACATCTATTAGTCCAGAAATTGTGGTTTATTTGAGTTACAGGGAAGAGAACACGTTATTAGGTGTTAGCCCTCAAGAGAGTAGCTATCAAGTAAGATAAACAGAAAAAAAAAATCTATGAATGAACTTTATTTCATTTTTTAACATAAGATAGTAACCTTACTTAGAATTTTGTGACAACTAATTTATCTAGGCATATAAAGACTCAAATTTCAGAAAAGCCTGATGCAGTCAGGTGCTTAAAAAGTAATTCATTTAATTGACTTAAAAGATTCCCTTAAATGCCTTTTGTTAATCCCAGTTTAAAATGTGTTGTCACCTATTTGAAACTGTCAGTTTTTCTTAATTTTTATACAGAAGTGGTCTGAATATAAAACCACCCATCAAAGCAGATGACAAAATCAAATACAGAATAGAGTTTGATAGATCTATAGAAAAAAAAAATTATTTTCTTTTTTTGTGTACAGCCAGATTTTCTTATCTGTTGGCTTATATGGCCTTACATCTGTAGGCACACTTTGAGAAATTCATAAGCACTATCCCAAAGAGCAATAGTTTGATCATTAAAATTCATACTCTACAATTTAAAGTCCTTTAAGTCCTTTAAGATATGTTTTGTTTCCCTCTAACCACAGCTGTATCTGAAAGGAAGTAAAGTTTTCTGAAAGTCATTCAGATTGTTCTTAGTTAAGAGAAAACAAACAAATGAGCACACTGCAAGCAATCTGGTGCAATTAATATGAGAGCTGTCAGGGGGGTATATTATAATAAGATGAACTGACAATGCTGTTCAACCTAAAGCTTCCACTCCAAGGAGGAAAAGGACATTTACGCTGATTATAACTTCCTTTTCAATGACAGCCTGCTTTTATGAAAGATGAATTTATTTTGTGGGTAGATGAGGGAAAAAAAACCCTGTTCTTTTCCTTGAAGGAGCTGGCTTATGACTTTAAATTACAGTAGCTGAAACATTAGGGAAAAATAGAAAGCTCACAACAAACACCAACCAGCTGCTTCTGCTGTATGTTTAATATGTACAGCTCTATTAGACTGGTTTATTAATACATCTGCAGGTAACTTGCAACAGGGGCCAGGTGGCTCAGGAGATGAATAATGACATAAAAAGGGTTGCAAGTAGCAATCTATTGCAGGTCAGAAGTAGCCAAACGATGTTGCCTTCAGATGTCTATTCAGTAATAGAGAGACTCTGGAGAGAGGGTCTCACTCCAGCGCCTGGTCCCATACCACCAAAACCGCCACAAGGATTTCTCCCGTATGAGCAGAAAAATCCGAAATGTGTAGAAGTGGTGACAGGTAATTAGGCAAGCGCTGTCTACACGTTAGCAATGATGCCCCTTGGTAGGATGCTGCAGGAAGTTTGTTTTATTTTGGGGAGTAACAAGAGGCAAAGCCCAGCAGGTGACTGCAAGGCTCCGTAGTTGGGAGTGGAGCCGTGTCCACAGCTGGTTCCTGGGCTCTGATACACACACCCAGCGGGTTTCCAAAATCGGCATCAAGGGCTGTGCTGGAAACCTGCCAGGGGACTGCAGCCTACACTGATTGGTACACACAGTATTACAGTAGGCTGCGTTTTTAAATTTACATGACTGACTCTATGGTCCTGAATTGCACACTGAAATGCATTCTTAAGGAAACCCTTTTATCTGGGTTTTCTGAAAACCGAGGCAACAAATACTAGGAAAAAATAAGTGCCAGGCTTTGTGCTCCTTTCTCTACTTTTATCTTCTAAAAGTTTTGAAGTAGTTTGTTGTTTTGAATTTATGAGCTATGGAAACAGGTATTATTAGGTGACAGCAGGCAAAAATTTGAGAAGTTATTGTACCGCAGTCTTAATAAAGCTGGTATAAAAGGAGTTATACAGATGCAATACAAACATGATCCTGCTTTCTCTGTTTGATGGAGCCATAAAGAATCACGGTGAAATTCATCATATGACCAAACCTGCAAAAGCTCAGTTTAATGGCCAGAGCATGCTGTAGGTGTACTTGTCTAGAAACCCCACTTGTGTGGGGGTATTACATGGTCACTCAGGGTGACGTGTCATAGTCATAATACAATATACACCTTGTGTCAGATCCCTTGCATCACTTCTAGTTTCAAGCATTAGAAGTAAAATTAGTGGGTCCCATCTCTCAGGCCCCAGGAAGGCAATCTTTTGCCTTGAATCCTTTGAACAGCTTTAGGAATTAAAGGAGTGATACTACCTTTATTGTAGCGTTGCACTTGAAGAACTTTTCTGATGTTAGCTAGCCCAGGTGTACCACATAACTCGGGGGACAAATGGTGCCTGTGTATGTGTGTGTGTGTAAAGCGTATGAACCGCAGCGTGAACACAGACTATACACAACTTTGCACCCCGACGAAGAGGGATGGCACTGCCCGGCACTGCCCTGTTGAAGTCTAGGGGTGTGCTTGGAAAAGCTGTTGAGGATGGTTTTGGGAGGTGTCCGTGACACCAAGATAAGCGTTTCTCTGATATCTCTGTCTCTTGTAACATGCTACGGTTATTTGTACTTTGCAGCTCAGTTTGTAATAAATCACTCTGATGGTCGTTTAGTACAATGGTGGCCTGTTGCTGTACTTCAAATAATCACCCAGTCTCCCCGCCTTTCAGGGCATCTGCTGGAACTTAAACTCCTCATCCCCAAATGCTAATGGATATGGCTGTCAAAATAAACAGATAGTCCCTTTCAATTAATTATTGTTTAGGGATTTGTTCACATGCTGGTTCTTGGTGTGTTTTTAAATTATTATTTGTTTGTTTGTTTGTTAAGCTCCTCCTCATGCTTTGTTGTTACTAGTCCTGTAGATTATACCAACGATAGATAGAAAATGCTGAGATTTCAAATGGGAGCAGGGACAGGGCTGGGTTCTGAGTAAATCCAAAATCAAAAGCAAAAATACTCAACAGCCACAGCTACATGTGTGTTATTTTTGAGAATGATGCTGTAAAAGCATATCAGCCTTGCACTGTGAAAGCACAGGATGCACTTGTTTGTGTGTGTGTGTGTGTGTCAGCTGATGTACACTTGTGAAGTCAGTGATGTTAAAACACAGAAGGAAAGGCCAGATCCTTAACTGGTTTAAATAGATTCACCTCCGTAGCATCCTCAAACCCATAGCAGTTTACATTTGCTGAGGATTTGACTTAATATAACGAGCCAAATATCTATAAAAATAAAATATGTAGAAAGAGTAAATAAAAATTAAGAGCCATGTTACATAATGAATTTTAAATCTTCATTATTCCATGGAATAATATATTTTGACATGAGAGTACAACTTTATTATTCTAGATGAAAAGGGTGGTTATTAAACTTATTGTTAATATAACGAGACAGTAAGAACTATTCAGTGAAACATGAGCTGAAGGACTTGAGGAGGTAAAAGCAGTTATTTCAAATCTAAATTTACATCCTGTAAGAATTCAGGTGGAAGAATCAGATTTGCAGTGTTAAATCTGAATCCAACAAGAATTTGCTTCTGCTATCCAGTGACTTCTAACTTGATCTGCTCAAGCAGATAAGTAATTATCGTATCTAAAAATAAGTAACTATTTTATTTATTTAACATGCTCTCAGGCTATCAGAAGTGTTAGATGTGAAACAGCATCTACCATAGATAAAAGAAGAGAAACTAGAACAAGAAGGTCCTTGCCTAAAATTGAGTATGTTTGCCTTTACAAGGTAAGGATGTAATCAAATGCTTTACTAGCAGAATATACAACTTCATAAATCAATCATAAATTCATTTTATAATTGCTGCAACTAGCTAGGTGTAGTACCTATGGAGACTTCTGTAGCTGCCTGTTTAATGTCACTTGGCTCGTTGTAGATGGTCGGGGTTTTTTTTCTCATCTGTTAGCTCCTTTGGTCATGTAATTCAATTTCCCTTGACTGTTTTAAAGGGAACTCTATTATGTTCTATAACTGTCCGCTTCTCTTTTATCTTGACATCACTTGTCTTCATCACACATCTCTTTTAATCTGCTCCAAAATTCACTCTTGCTTTTTGCTGTATATCTCCTCACTGTTCACATGTGGTAATGCTTCATTCTTCCACTCATGTGTTACTCACTCAGTCACTTTTAATGTATGGGAGGAAAAGGGCTTTTCACGCTAGCCGCTGTCAAGTGCATTTAAGGGACTGTATTCATGGCGGAGTGTAAAAACTATGTCTGGGGGCAATTAAATGCACTAGTGAAGCAGAGGAGTTTCCTGACTGCAGGATCCACATGAGCATAGTCTTTCCAAGAATTGAGAAATTCTCATCCTTCGCTGGAACCGTGGGGAGCTGAAAGGGTCTGGATGCTTTGCAGGAGCACATCATGAAATTTATGGAGAAGCTAAAGAATATTTCATAAGGATGACTTTATGAAACGCTACTCTTGCCCTGTAAGGGTGTCATGGTTTCAGTTGGGATAGAGTTAGCTTTCTTACTAGCAGCTGGTATAGTTCTGTTTTGGATTTGGGATGGAAATAGTGTGGTAGCACACTGGTGTTTTTGGTTGTTGCTAAGCAGTCAGGGCCGTTTCTGCTCCTCATGCCACCCCACCAGCAAGTAGGCTAGGGGTGCACAAGAAGTTGGGAAGGGACGCAGATGGGACAGCTGACCCCAACTGACCACAGGGATATTCCATACCATGTGACGTCATGCACAGTATATAAAACTGTGGGGAGAAGAAGGAAGAGGGGGACGTTTGGAGTTACAGCATTTTGTCTTCCCAAGTAACCCTTATGTGTGATAAAGCCCTGCTATCCTGGAGATGGCTGAACACCTGCCTGCCAATGGGAAGTAGTCAGTTAATTCCTTGTTTTGCTTTGCTTGCATGCACAGCTTTTGCTTTACCTATGAAACTGTCTTTATCTCAACCCACAAGTGTTTCCTCACTTTTACTCTTCTAATTCTCTCCCCCATCACATCTCAGGGGAGTGAGCAAGCGGCTGCCTGGTCCTAGTTATCAGCTGGGATTAAACCATGACAAGGGGCCTGCAGGTTTTATGGTGCTGCTTTGATCAATGCAGCACCTTTGTCAACATAGGAAGAGCCTTGGCAATGCATTAGTTACGAGATAAAAATGGAAAATGCTCTAGTGAGACCTAGATTTTGCTGATTTCTCAGATGCCATGCTGCAGCAATGGCACTGCTTTATTCTCCAGTCATGAATAACCAAACCAAATGACACATAACCATGGCAGTCAGCATGCTATAAATTTAGACAGTTGTGCTAATAATCTTTCCCCTTCTTTTGGTAAACGGGTTGAGGTGATTAGTTGTTATGCAAATAGCTGGAATCACATCTCAAAGTGTGATTTTGTAGTCTGAATTTGTTAATAAGCTAATTGGTGTGCATATTAAAAACGAATCTTAAGGTATTTACACATGTACAATAGATGATTTTCAATCTTTTATCAACTTGGCTGCAATAAAGAAAATCAATTAAATGAAATAAAATGCCATGTTCAGTACTAAGGATTAGTGCTTGCAGAGATTTCATGCCAATAAAATTCTTCTAAGAAGAAAAGCCTAAACAGATAGATTTAGGGGATTTTTTTTGTGTTACATATTTCCTGGTGTGTTTCAGTTAATTTAAATGTTCCACTTGCATATTCCTCTCCCCATCTACTACTACTACTACAAACAAGAAATTCATGTGCTAACCCAGAACAAAATTGTAATCCTTTAAATTACATTGAAATCTTGAAAATGTAGAGGGGCAAATATAAGAGAGGTTTCAATATTATGCAGCATGCTTCCAGTGAATGAGGATCAAGTGCAATAGAATTAATTCAAAATTAGTTAGCTCCAAAGCAGAAAAATCCTACTCTAGCTTCCTTCTAAAAACTTGCTTAGGTTATTCCACTTGGATGAAATGAAGTTGAAACACCATCTACATCAAAAAATAATCCTATTCTGCTTTCTTCATCCCTCTCTCCCCCAACATGCCTTGCTGACTAACAATGGACAAATATAGTGTCCAGTATATTTCTGCACTCAAAATGTTAAATCTCATGATACGCTCAATAATATTAATGGTAATAATCGTTCCCTTCTGGGGAGGTAGGAGTTGGAAGAGCGCAAAGGCACTGTGCCATTTTATTTTCTCTGGTGGTCAGAAAAAAATGTTTCTTAGCATAGTTCCTCTGTTCCCACTCCTTCACCTGTCCACACCGAACAGAAAGATATCCCACATTGTTGTCCCTTCAGACACGGATCTCAGGGCTGTCTTCTGCCTTCAGCAGCAAGTTTGACCTGCAACTGCAAAAACTGTTTGAAAAAGATCGTCCTCAAAAAACAGTTAATAAGTACTTCAGAAGGACAAATACGCTGCTGGTTTACAAAAGACTGGAAAAGTTCTGCTGAATGCAAAGGTAGCTGATGCTTTAAAAGAAAGATTTGGTAACTAAAGCCCATAAGTGTGTGTGTGTATGTGTGAGGCGTGAAGGAACATGCAGGTGCAGGTCCATGCGGGAGCAACCTGCTGATATTTTCCTCAGTAAATGTTTTACTACTAATTTTCTGGATTTGGGATTGAAATACACGTATGTTATTGTATTACATTAAATTACACAAAATACGTGGAGTTATATACGCATTTAGTATCCACAGAATGAGGCTGGATTAACCATCCCAGCTGCCCAAAGCTTTATTTCTAAGAGATGATTCCACGCCTGATGGATTCCTAACCAGTACAGTTTTCATATATAATATTCAGATTAGAATTACACTAGAGGAAAGAATAGTGAACCATCGTGATTGTATTGAGGTTGAACAATTATAATACAACTAACTACGCTGTTTAAATATTCATTTTTATGAAAGACATTCATTATGCTCTTCATCTGGTAAGTTGTGCTCGCTTAAGACTCATTTCAGTGTTCAATCTCTGATAGAACATTGGAAAAAATAATAAAATATTTAAATGCTCTCATTATGTTTTGGACAGCTTGTATTGACAGTGTATCCCACGCTTCATTTACAACAAAGCTTACAATTTTTGCCACTTAGAGATAGCTGCAGCTCCTCTGAGGCAGAAAGTATTTGCTACGAAGAGTTAAAAGGAGAATTGCTGGGAGAGCACACATTGAAAAATACAAGGCCCTTGGCTAGCCTGACATTTTAGAGACTTGCACTGAACCATTATTTTAAGTTATAGGCTAGATAACAACATTTAGACCCACTGCATGGCATCCAGCATACCATTTAAGACCATCCAGCATAATATGTAACACCAGCATGAAAATGGCATGAAATGGGGCCCTGGTACATTAAGGCTATTTAATCTCTTAGCTTGTGTTTTGTTCTATCTTGTTCAGTTCAGCTTCTGCCAATTACTGTACAAAGCTAACAGGTACGTCTGTAACTTCATGTACTTGCTAAACCACCTATTGTTGAATGCGTGACTGTGTCAGACTGAATTGTGGTGCTGGCATTATTTTGCAATGTACCTGTCTTCGAAGTCCGCCTCCCTAGCAAAGAAGGTTCTTTTCAGAAGGGAGAGTATCAGGCTGTGATATCTGGATCACTTTTGTCTTTGTGCTGAAATCCTTTCTGTAAGAATGTAGTATTTGAAAACAAACTAAAAAAATAAATAATATATATATATATATATGTATATAATTGGACAGAGGATAGTCACAGGAGCTGTGAGACTTCCTTGTGGATAAGGTCTTCAAATCTGAATTCTTATCTGAATATTTTGAGGAAGGCTGAGCTTTTCTGGGCCACATCTGCCTCCATATTCTCTGTAAGGTCCGACAGGAATATTCTGAATGGAGAGGAGAACTGCAGTTGCCAGCCACCCTCTGTAGTTGCAGAAGAAATCAGTCTTGGCTAAAACCCACCAGCATAGCCTTCGAGATGATGCTGTTTAGGATGTGGTGCCAAGAGCTAGCAGGCCTGCAGCAAGTGTGGAGGGGGCTGTGGTTTGGCCCCCACCGCCCTGCAGTGCCCCCGGCTGCGGGCAGTGCTGGCTCCCCCTCAAGCCCTGTGCTTCAGGAGGGCGGTTGTTGCCCTCTGGCTTCCCCCTGACACAAGCTCCCTCCTCCCAGCATCTCAGACCCTCAGCTCCTGGCCATTCACGCCTCTCACAGCCCCTCCAGCCTGCACCATCCCTGCAGTTGTCACTGCAATCTCGTCTTCCAGATGCATCCTCGGGCCCTGTCTAATATCTCAAGACACAGATGGGGAGTTTCAACACTTTTTCCTGTGGATTTATAATGAGCAGAAAAGTTGTAAATGAGTATAAGATGTATAATGAGTTTGACTTCAGCCTTCTCTGCCCTCCTTCTGCATGTCACACATCCTGGGATATAGGCTTTTCAGGGTAGGGCGTTGTATTTTTGCCACTGTTTGCATAATGCTTTGTTCAACAGTGCCTTAGTGACCTGAAGGTCTAGGTATGGCTGTAATATAAATATAAATAATAATGTAAGCCTCTGAGAGGGTAAGAAGTTGTTTGCCCCTTCCTAAGGTGAAGAGAGCAAGGAATGGTCATAGCTGCTTTAGCTGCATGAACTATTTATGGACAGTGTCAAATAGAGATGAAGGAGCCACTCAGCTTTTGGTGGCCATGGGGATTTTAGTGACAGAAAAAAATTTGTTAACTGCAGCTTTCTAATCAGAATTTCTCGATGATGCTTTAGGCGCCATTTTAACATCCACAAACTTAAAATCCTCTCTGTCACTAACCAAATGGCAGACAGGGAAAGGATGCTCATTCTGTAGTGATGGAAACGCTCAAGGGATGTTTGTGGAGCACTAAACGCAACATGGACCCTACCTGGGGCTCAAAAGAACTACGGCAAAAGAAATAACAGGAATACTATGCTGATTTCACTGTGTGAAGTGATATTGACTGAGTATTTCCCAGAAAGAGGTGTTGCGGATAACCTCACAACATGGAAGATAAGCAGAGCAAAATATGATGGGAGTCTTCTATCTGAGATACCAGTAATGGGCTGAGGGATCAGAGTAGGACCAGGCACTGGAGCGACACCTATGTTTTGGGGTTGTGCGGTCCACTGAAACTGAAACATGGCAGGATTTTCCATAAGGGAGGAAAGATCAGCACAGTGGTGAGGGAACATTTGATTATCATATATTTGCACTGGAGCGTGATGAACAAACGTAACTCATTAGTTTGTTCTGAAGCAGAGGATCGCCTTTTTTCTTGCACAGATGTATTCTTAAGTGTTTTTACAAGCTGCCCTGGTGATTTTTCTTTCCTCCACTAAGTTTTTTTTTTTTCTTTCTTTATATGCATTACTCATAAATGGGAGAATATTGCTTATTAAGAGTGCCTCAAAAGCTGACTACTGATCCCCTCAAATTCTAGATCAATGCCCATGGCATCATTTTAATAGGGAGTCTTAGTTGTTTCTACCCAGCCTTTGTGCCAACTGCATCTGACAGAATGGTTATAATAATAATCCATTCCAGGCTTGATACTTTTGCAACACTGGCTTATTCAGTAGCAATCATGAAGGATTATTCAAAGCACAGACCATTGGGCAGGATGAAGAACAAATGCAGGGTAATCAATGATTTCTATTTTCTGAGCAAGAATACTTTCAATTGTACTATAGGCAGAATTCCCTCTGGTTGAATAAGTTGCTGAAGTGGAAAATTTTATTTAGCAGCATTTGGTAAGAGTCTTACAAGTCTCCACTGAGTCATTAGGAGTAGTGCAAAAAGTCCGCTTTAGCTGAGAGTTAAATTCTGGATCCTTCCTGGGTGAATATTGTTGAGAGGCTGCAGTAACCCTGCAAATATCCTCTAACACCCTTCCTCCCATCCACACAGGCCAGCCACCTGAGCACTTGGCCAAGGGAAGATTGCACAGGTTTCTAATATTCCCCAGTTATAACTCCAATCTAAACAACCAGGACAACCAGGGTGCTTAAATGTGACAGAACTTGGTTTTATTTTTACATCAGTGTTTACTGGAATCCCCTAGACTTATTTCACTGATTGTCAGCAAGAGCAAATTTATGCCTTAAACGTTGTTTGATAATAGCCAAGTTGACCAGAGATCCATGAAGTTAGGGAGGTCTAATACCAATTTTACCTATACTTCTTCATTTAGTTCTCTAGTACCATGAACATTATACATTTATATAAAGAGCAACAGATTGCTGGATGGTGTTCTGTCATGCTTCCCTATAGCTTCACTGAGGTATTTTCTAAAATGCTAATTATTGTCAGAAAATGCCAACTGATCGGTGTGCTCCAATTTTGACCTCATCCAGCCCAAAGAGGTGCACAGGATGTGCATTTCCTTGGGAAACAGGAAACCAGTTTTCCAGTTCTCTTACTACTTGATTGAGCTTAAGCGCTCAAGGCCAACCTCCTGTCTGAAAGCTCTTCTGTGAGGGGTCAGGTTGGTGTCTCCTTTTAGGGATGTTCCTCTCTGTTTAAAGTAGCTGTTATTTATCTGCCTTGATACAAACTTCTGCTGATCCAAACCACTGGCCCATACTGAAGTTTCTAGGCCTTCTCTTTGATTCTTCTCTCACTTACATTTGGGCGGGGGGG